>CM057815.1:17595678-18195678 GCA_030067965.1 Latrodectus elegans | reverse complement strand
AAATGAATAATGCTGCTTCTGATGAAAGACCCTATACAAGTTCTACAAATATGATGGTTTATCGTATCACAAATAAGAATTCGCTTACCCTGGGGAACTTTGGAGAAGTACCTGCTGCTCGTATACTCAACGATCGAAATTTCCGGATAAAACTCTATCCAAATCGTTGTTTCGCCAGAACTAGGTTTCATTTTGAACGAAGAACATTCTGTTGGACATTGGACGATATCTTCAAGGAAAACAATTCGAATCTTTCATTTTCAACCTTCACATGTTCAGACAATTTAGATCTAGATATTAAGCTGTACTTTAGGAAAAAATGTAAAACTGAAAACATTAGGATAAATATACGAGCAATTAAAAGTTATTGTTCCTGCTTTTTAATGTGCAAAGTTTCTCTTTTAGACACATTCGGGAAACGTTATCCATTATTCGAAAATGGGCAACATTTGAAATTGTCACAACAAACAGAAGGTTGGGATTTTGAAATCCCCTACACCAGTGATTCTTGGATTCAGGAGCACGATTTTTCTAAAATGTCTATTCTTTGCTGCGAGATATCTATATCAGAAGGTACTTGCAAATCTATGATTGAGGACGTGTCGTACGTTGACTTTTCACGCTGCAAGAAGTCAGTAAGTTTCTTAGAACCACCTAGTAGTCTTAAAACTGATCTTGGCTCTTTATTAAGTACGAATTGTTGTTCCGACGTTACATTAAAATGCAGTGGAAGAGATTTTAGCACTCACTCTGCTATATTGTGTGCGCGCTCGCCAGTATTTACTGCTATGTTTGGAAATAACATGAAAGAACGCAGTACAAAAGAAGCCGAGGTTGTTGATGTGGACGCTCTTACTATGGAACGTTTTCTTAAGTTCATGTATTCAGACGACGTCGATGATTTGCGATTTGAAGAGGCTATCAATTTGTATAAAGTTGCTGACAAATACCAAGTGATTTCTCTACGCCAAGAATGTAGTGCACAGATTGTTTGCAAACTAACTGTAGACAACATGTGTTCAGCTTTATACTTAGTCGATTTGTACAATGACCTGAAATTGAAAACTGCCATTTCAAGATTCATTTTTATGCATTCTTACCAAGTCTTTGCATCGAAGAACTGGAAGTGTTTCGCAGAACAAAAGCCACTCCTAATAGTTGAAATCTTACAAGATGTAATCGCAAAGATATATTTAGTTGCATCAGATCTTAGCTGAAAATGTTTGCTTTGAATATTAGGTTTGCTGAACTACCATTTTGGATTTGGTTTTATCATGGTAGAATCTTCACTATTATATCTTATATGAAACTTGATTTTAAATGTTTTATATTACCCGCCTTTTACATTTGTTTTTATTAAATAAAAAAACTGCCAATTTTTATAGCTCTTATATAAAATAGTTTATTTCGCTATTAATATAACTCGTATGTTGAAATAAAAACTTAATTTTACGCAGTTTATAATTTTGTCATTTTCTTTTGTATTTTAGAATTTAATATTTTAAGTATGTTTAAATGATAAGAATTTTTTTTAAGAGTACAAAAAATGTTATCGCATATTTACGATAGTTTTTCATGTATAAGATTTAATACTTTATAAAGATAAATCTTTCTCTAACTTGTAAAAAAAAATATAAATTAGTCAATTGCATACTTGATATCCTAATTTATTTTACTGAGTAAATTTTCTCAAATATGTAATATTTGTGATTTTAAAGTGCATAGCAAGTTAGACTGCTTGAGCTAAATTAAGAATTAAATTGTTAATATTCGGCTATTTGGCTAAGCGTAATTTTTCCTACTTAATATCGCTTACTAGTTTAATGAATTAATAATTTTTTGTGATGTTATGAAAATTTAGGTTGTGTATTTTTATTTCCTAATATTCTTAACAAATTTCTTACTGTAATATCAAACCTTCAAAAAACAAACTGAAAGCGACTTTATTGTGTGCATTTCTCTCGAAAATTACAATATAATTAGTTTAGTGATATTACTTGAAATCGTTTAAGAAATAATAGTTTTAGTTCCCTTTAGTAATTTAATTGCACGTTTTTTTTTAAACTTTTATATTGGAGTTTTATCGATGTCAATAGTATAAAATGTTTAAACCTAAAATCATATATTTTCAAAACGTTGCATTCTGAAAAATATATCTGGTTCATAAGTATGAACTTTTAATTCGCTCACTCATACAAATAATGACATAAGATACTATCGATAAACAGTAGAGAAGCGTACAGAGGGTAAAATGCGCCAAGAATACGATAAAGTGCGCAAGACTAGTTTACCGGTTCGGATTACGTAGGTATGACGTGCTTTTCGTTTTACAGGCGCGTTTTGTATGTAACCCTTGAAACTATTACAGAATTATCTTGAAGCATTGAGTTTCGATATTCGATTTTTGGAGTTTTTGTGTTGGTTGCGAAAATTAATAAGTATGGATTTGGGTATATTGACTTTACGTTTTCACGGAGTACCTTTGGAGAAAGAATCATCAGGAAAATATTATAGAAGAATTTTTAGAAGCCATAAAAACGGTATATTCGCCGAAAATCAACGATTCGATGAAGATTAGGTGAGTTATTTTGTTATTCATTACAATTTTATTCATATTTAGAAATTAAAGTTTTTATAAAAATGTTTCCGTAAGTAAATGAATGTTTTAAAGTGTGGGTATTACGTTTTTCATGTTAGTGTTAGAATATGCCGCGTATTTAAATTTCTTTAATGTGGGCGTAACTGCTCGTTATATTAAATTTTGAGTTTAAACAAAAAAGGAAATTTGTTAACGTATGAAATTTAGCTTTATTGCTCGGTTGCCACTGTAGTTGGTAGCGTTACACTGATGTTTTTTTAAGGTGAGTGCCATTGCTCGGTATATTAAAAATCGAGTTCAAATTAAAAAAAATGAAATTTGTTAACGTTCGAAACTTAGTTTTATTGCCCGGTTGACACTGTAGTAGGTAGCGCTACACTGATGTTTTTTTTAAGGTGGGCGCCATTGCTCGATATATTAAAAATTTTGTTTCTATTTATTAAAATTTTAAAACTTTTACAGTATTTAGTTACAATGAAATATTCAAATTTTTAATATTTGGATTTCGGAAAAACGCGCGATTTCAAAGCTGAAGTTCGAACGCGATCGTTATTGGTTGACGGTTATCGCGCGTAGTGACGTAATTTAGGTTGGCGACAGAGCTGTAGAGTGCTTGGCGTGAAAATTTGAAATCGCGTCAATCCCGTACGGGTCTTTCTCTTTCTTTCTCTCTGTCGTCATTTACCCTTGCTATAATTAACTGTTTTGTAGAAGCCCAACTTGTCTAGTGATCAGCGTGTCTGGGTTCGAATCCCGGTTCGGGCATGGATACACTCTCTATATCTATCCTTTGTCCTTTCCTTGTATGAATGGATTGTGAATGGTTGCCTACTCTATAAACGGGTCTTTATGGCATGTGTTTACTGAGGAATTCGGACTCCACACCAAAATATGGTTCAGTTGGAAAAGTGGAGCAGCGCACCCCTTAATGCCAGTCCAGCTGGCACATGACAATAACTGTTTTATAGTAATTTCGTTTGTTTTTACTGTATTTTGTAATAAATGAAGCGTTTTAATTTATATACGAGGAAAAGATAATTCTTATGAAAATAAAAACTTTAGAGTCAAGTATTTATAATGCTTTTCTTTTTTTTTAAAAAAAAAGTCTGAAAATATCATTTAATAAGATTAATATTATTTTTGCAGAAATTTGTAAAAGATAAAATATTGAAAAAACAAGTTATTTCTAAAAATTAAAATTGAAATATTCTAGTACTCTTAGGATTTAAAATTAGTATTTAAATTTTTAAATGAGTTTCTCAATTTGTTATATTACCTAGAAATGCCGCGGATAAATATTTAGAAGACTTTTAATTATTTTACTTAATGTTTTACTTAATGGGTATTTTAAAATTCGTAATAACATTAAGCAATTTTAATGGAGATCTTGATAGAATTATTTGGGGAAAAATTATTTCTCAAGTTGAAGGATTCAAAATAAGGAAAATAAAATTTGTATGCCAAATATTTAAAATTTTTGGCTGATAAGAAAAAGTTCAGTTTTTACATTTCTGATTTTTATCATGCTTAACTAGTTTTAAAGTTTTAATTATAGAACAAAGAATCAGTAAAAATTTATGAAAATAAAACTTTCCAACTCTGTTTTGATTCAAAAATTGGGAAGTGTATTTAGTCACCGAGAAAAATATCGTAGAAAAATACCCATTATTATAGTGTGGATTCAAATTATCGCTTAATGACATCTAAATAAATTGATTTAATACCAGAAAATGCAAATATTCGCTTTAGAGAATTTGATATTTTTATTGATAAGGACGTTTGATGAGAAAATTGTATGGAATCTGTGATTTATCTAAAATGAGAATTCTGAAGTTCACGCACACACTAACACACTAGGTTTTACTCGTATCACATCTACAAATCCGACAATCAAATATTGTAAGTTTTTTGTTTCAGAGACTAAAATATTCAATGCATCACCGTGGTGTGGCTTCTTAGACTCATAATTAGTGGTTATTATATATTGTATAGATATAATGAATTAAAATGCTTTTTTAAGTACAATATTTGATAAATTTGCATTTTATCGATCCGTACGTATTGTTACAAATTTGTAAATGTTACTTGTATTTGTCCTAAAATATGCATATTGAAATACTTGAATGATTTTAAGCAAACATTGCGCAATTTTAAAAACGGTATTCTTACAGATTTGATGATCTTTTAAAAAGATTCTTATCAACTTGGTAAAAAAGATATTTGTGGAGTAATCAATCGCGCCAAAACTCTAGACCAATATTGAGATAGCTTAGAACCTTCTAGAAATCATGGCGAATCTTTATATTTTCCCGCCAAGTATGGTTTAAATACCGCAGCCCGGTTTAAAATGAATTAGTGAAGACAACCTTAAATACTAATAGTAATGCATAAAAGCTGTTATCGGTCTGGGGTTTTAAAAACTTCTTTATTTGGAAGTGGTTTCCTGTTGTAATAGATAAACTGGAGCTGTGCAGTTAAGACTTCTGCAGCTGCAATTTCCTTTATTTTGTAGAAATTGATATGGCTAAAAGTTTTGTAATTTTTAAGTTAGTGTTTTATCGACTCTCAATAAACACAAATCCCGAAACACTGTACAGTATTAAGTGAAATGAAATTTCCGATTGGATTTCTGAAAAACAAGGTATGTATGAGAAGTTTAGTAGATATTGTTTCTTCATATATAATATCAAATTTACTGTACGAGAGAAAGTAAATTGTCGTAATTGTAGATTTTTCTAATTGTGTGTGGGAAAATATTTATAAGATGGGTAACTTAATACGAATCAGATTTATTTTTCTCTTCTGGGAAAACTCAGAAAATTTTAAACTTATATTTAGAAGTTAATTGATGTTTCAATTGTATTCGTTTGATCGTCAAGGGTTATTCAGGGAGTAATTTCCTATGTGCCGTGAATTGTTATACTTGCGATACGTTGTGTTATAATCTATATATATGTTCCAACTTTTTAAAACTTTTAAGTGTTTTTAATTTAGGGAGATAAAAATCAAATACCTTTAACTTGTTTCCTAATTTGTTTTAAATTGTTCTATTTTGAAAATAAGAATTTGTAAAAAATGATAAATGTTAAATGAATTTTCATTTTTTTCGTGTTCAGATATTTTATTGGGTGAACTATAATTTTTTTGATCTATAGATTTAAAAGTATTAATTGTTTATTTATAACTAAGCATGATATTTTGTAAATTATCTTAATATTTAACTGGGAATATTTTCTGATTTATAGAACTTATTAATTTGGGTTCGTTTATTAAGTACCCAAATTATTAATTTGGGTACGACTCCCTTCTTCGAGTTCTAAATTAAAAAAATTCAAGCTATCGTTTATTAATTCCATAATACTTCGTATAATTATAATAGTGAATTCAATCTCTAGTTTTTTCTAAAATCCAGATATTTTTGGTTTGTTTGCTATACAGTTTCTTTCGCTAATGAAATCTGATTCCTACGTAACATACCATTTGAAAGAATTACCAAAGCTTTACATTCACTTTGGATATGAGATTCAAACCCACGATTCGTTAAAACCTCAAACTCCAATCACTCAGTTGCCAGTTCTACCCATAATCTTTTCTGAATTTTATCATTTCTTTGGTAATTGAAAATATTAAAAGTAAAAAATTAGGATTAAAAATATAATATTTATTTAAAGTACACATGCAAGTTCTTTAAGCTAAACAAATTAGACCTTTAAAATACCTTTAAAATTTAAATTACATCTTAGATCTTAGATCTTCTCAAATTTAAAATATATTTAAACGATCATAAATTTCAAACTACAAACATTACTTTTGAGATAGTTTTTATTTAGATTTTAATCAGAATTATTTATTATGATATTAAAAAAGTATATATTACTACATTGAAATGTCTTCTGAAAATATGATTGGCTAAGCTAAAGTTTGCATAGTTTGGTTCTCATATACAGTAGAATGTTTTTCAAAAACCATTTAGGTAGATATTAAAAATTTTTTCAGATAAAAGTAATCAGTTGGCTTTACCAATATTAACCCATAATTTAAATATATATACATATAGCATTTATATTAGAGGTAAATTTGGAGCATCGAAGTGTATACATTTAATTATCGTGATACCTTTCTGATTTACAACCGAGCTGGCAGCTGAATGGTTAGCGCTCTTGCCTTCGGTTCAACAGTTCGTGGGTTCGATTCCCAGCTTGGGCATGGATGTTTGTAGTGGTTCGGAATCCACTTCAAGCCGTAGGTCCCGGTATAATTAGCCCTAGTGTGCAAAAAATGACCGTTGAGCGACAAACAAACCAACCTTTCTGATTTACAACTTGGTATGAAAGGTAACCACAATGTAACAATTTCTCTACTTACTTACTTTCCTACTCTTCAAATGTCAAAAATTGAAATATTTGAATATTGAATTGCCGGGCTTGGATTATCTGGCTCCACATTTCATGAATTCATATCCTGTCCTTGTTTAAATCTTTTTTGAATTACGATACTATAAAAAATTTTATTACTATTGTCTGAAATATTATCTTAAAGGATTTGGGTGTGTAACATTACTTAAATAAAGCAATTTTTATTATTTTAAATAAGTTTAGTATTATAATAGTAGTTAATAGTAGAATTATCCTTAAGTCCTTAAAAACTCAAAAAATGAAACGAAATGTTTTATTTAAAAAGATATACCCATTAACGAAAAATATTTGTTGAATGTAACCAAGCATGTTTTATTAAAAAAAGTTAAAAAATCTCATATTATTGCTAAAATATTTAGAAATGAAAATGATAGCCCATGAAGTGTGTCATATATTTGCCTAATTCCCAATATATTTAAAGATAATCACAATCACATTCCTGTAAACATTTGAGATACTTCTGCCCACAAGTTCGATCAAACATAGGATACAAGTGGGATGTTCTAATCAGTCTGAGTTTATGGCTTCGGTTCTCTATTTGTATTCACAGTATTTTCCGCTGATTCCACTTTAATTTTTAATTCACAGATTTCGTGTTTAAAATCCATTGAGCGACAAATAAACCATCCAGATTAAGAAATCAGTTTGAATAGAAGTAATTGATTTTTGAATTTCTCATAAATTCTCGGTGTGTTGCGTTTGGAAAGAATTACACTTGTAAGTAAATCAGTACTGTTACAAATTTATAATTATTGTTTATGTCTTAAAATATCTCAGACAGATCGGAAATGCTCACAATTTGGGCAGAAATTGCGGTATTTAGAAGTGTTATATATTAAAAACGGGTTTTCTATCGATTTGGTGACTTGTCGATGTTTTGGCGAGAAAACTTGACGACTTGGCGAGAAATAGATACTTCTGGAAACATCCATCATCTAAGCTCTAGGACCAATATTTAGCGAGATAGCCTAGAAACTTCCAGAACCTTGGCGAAATTGAAAGACTTCCCCGCCAATTCAGGCATAAATACCGCAGCCTGACATAGTTAGTCAGTGAGAGAAGACGATTTGTCGTGACTGCTAGTTTAGACAAGCTGTTCTCTACCTGAGGTAATTTGAGACCTGTTATTAGAAGCTGTTACTTATTGTATCTGACGAATTGGAGCTGTATGATTGTGATTGTTGCAGCTGGTATATCTAGTGTAATTTTTATTTTAAAAGACTTTTGTTCATTGAGTGTTTGCTTTCTTCAACTCTCAATCCACACGAACCCCGAAGCTCGGTACAGTACATAGTCGCTGAGTAGCGTGGTTGAGCCATTAATATCGACAAGATTACAACTAAAAATGTTTAGAGATTACTTTATAAATCGCTCTACATTATAGAGAAATTTAAAGAATGAAAAGGCAAGATATATTTTTAAAATGAGATGATGGTACATGAGATGATATATGTATTCTTCATATTTATAAAATTCGACAAAAAACACATAAAAATTTGATTTTTTTAAAGGAGGGGTACTTAGGACATTTTACTACAGGACTAGTTGATGTAGTCCAAGTTTCTTCGTAATTCAGTTGATCTATGCCATGAGAAACTACCAAAATATGAACTATTCCTCAACTTTTCAAAGTATTCATTTTCTGATGTAACCTCAGTTTCAATTTATATTTTTAAATAATTCGTTCATATTTCTTTCAACAATATATTCATTTCTTTGAATTATAAAAGTTTATTCAATACAAAAAAAATCAAAGTAAAGGGGAGTAAGACGAGTTAAGGCGTACTCATATATGAAGAAATACAAATGATTGAACAAATCACAATTAGTCACGAATTTTATGTTACCAAAATTATTTCGTAAATTCAGTCGTAAATTACGTCGTAAGTTCAGTAAGATTTGATAAATTAGACCTAATATGTAACAAATGTTAATTGTTGGTGACGTAATATCAATTCATAAACAACCTAAATATCATCTACATAAACAACTATCCTTAATTTTAGTAGTGGTAAAGATATTAGAAACCTCAGTTGATGTTATCTACTTCAAATTTCCACGACAGGACAATAAACGGATGAAACAAATCATGTATTGTTACCATGAACATATTACGTACAAATGACGATCTAAAAATGAATCAAAACAATGTTTTTTGCTTGAAAACTAATTTGGGTTGTCTCAAATTATGAATTGTGCAGTGATAGAATGGGTCATCTTCTTTAACTGTGTAAGGTTTGAGAAGAAATAATCAACAATGCTGCGGGCACTAACACAGGACCAATAATCTGAAGAAAAACTAATAAAACGTTCCAAGCATAGATGACACATAACAGAAAAAGCTGATAATTGTTTATTACATTGTTAGTTATTTCTAAAAAGGCGGTGGCAATCTATATCAGCCTCGTTAGTTGATTACATTTCAAAACACTAAGATATTTGACGGTGATTGGATTTTATTCCTTTATCATTTAGTGTTTCAAAGTTCTATAATATGGTTATATTTATAAAATTATTAATTGCCAATAGCTTTAAATATAGATGGATTCAAAATAACTTTAATAATCAGGCATTTATAATTAGAAGAATTAAGTGTGTGAATATTATTGTACTTGCAACTAGGTAAATTGTCATGAAAAAGCCTTTTAAGGTATCCAGAGATCTTGTTGGTCTTGTGAAATTGATAATTTTTGCTTAAATGATTTAGTCTTAAAACTATACCTAATATCGTAAAAAAATATGAGAAGAGACTGTGTAGAATGAATATAGAGAATTTTAATTACATTCATTAATTCAGTGTATGATATTAAATTAAAATTTAAGTTTGAAAAGGAAGAATTCGATACAAAGATCATCTCAAGAAGTTCAGCTTTAATTTAGATGACATTGTTTATTTCATTGAGGGACATTTTGAAAAAAATATTTAAAACAAGAGTATTTAACGTTCATTAAAGTAATAAAACCTGCTTACTTTTATTGTCTTTAATTTACTTCATAATTTAATAAAGATAATTTTTTAATTATGCTTAAATAGTGTGAAAAAAATTTCAAATTACGTATGCAATTATATGAATACTTAATATACTGACGTATATTCTTAACTGTTGATTTTATAAAGTTAAAGGTTTTAGAAAATCAACTTATATTCGATCCAAGTACAGGAAGTAATATATATTCTTTAGATTTTTCATATATATTTTACTTATGCTCACTAATATGAAGATAACAGTGTTTTTAAAGCCTTTTTGAATCTTAGAAATAAATTTGGTAAACAATATCATTCATGTAAAAATGTTTTATTATATTTTTGAATTAAGATTATGTTCATTCGCAGTTGAAAGTTTTTTTCAAGTAACATCACGTTTATAAAATCTTTTACAATAAACACACTACTTTTCAAGTGTTATATAGAAATGACTTATGAACGAAGTGAAAACCACTAAGGGTTTATGAATATATGTACAAAAGTTTATTGCGAGTGGGTAAGAAAAGGGAAACATTTTGATAAATGTATGGAAACAAAATTTCTAAAAGTTATTATAGACTTTCTCGCTATATATATATAATCACCTATAAACATAGTAATTTAAAATAAAAATAATCTTCTGTATCAGGATTATTCGAATATATGAAAATGCTCGGTGGTTTGCTTTGTATATACTTCTGAAAGCGATATAGCCAAAGTAATTCCAATACATCGTGTTCATTAAGGACTTTGGAAGCATGCTAGGTAATTTTATAAACTGGATATGATAAAAAAATCTTTGAGGGTGATCTTGATAAGCAAGTACTGAACAAAAGTGTGACAGGAATAAGATTAGTTGTTCAACTTTGAATTTAAGGCAATCTCAAAAAAATGAAAAAATCCATGACCGGATATTTTAATTTGAATTCTAAAATTCTCATCAGTAAAATGTTCTTAAAAAGAAGCAAAGTCCTTAAAAGGTAAACATTTTAAGGAAATTTGCATTGTGGGGGGGAAAAAGTATAATCGGGAGTGATGTGATTTTTTTCAGGAAAATATTTTGTTCCAAGATTTTGTCAATATTTGGTGAAAATTACTCTCATGTTGATGAGGAAATGTTTCATGTTTAAGCTAGTTATTTGCTAAAGTAAAGGAAATACGGGTGGATAATATATTATGATGAGACAGCTTATATCTTTTTGCTTAAGTCAGGAATTTCAAATTTCTTTTCCAATATGTAGAAATGAGTGAACATTTTGTTAAAATTTTCGAACAAGAAGACACAAATTATTAACTAACTATTTACTAAATAAGGACTAAAAATGTCATATTTTTATAGCCAACTTTACTAACATATTTTCAGTAATGTTGAGCAATTTTTTGCTTGATATTACTGGACACAGCTATTTTGGGAAAAACTACTATCATGTTATGAATCCTTCTTCATCCTCATTTAAAGTTTTCATTTTAAAGGATTTTTAACTTTATGTATCTGACGTAAGAAAACTATGCACTGGTACTCAAAAGAATAAATTTTAAACTTTTAAATTTTCATGATAGCATAAAATTGAACTGTAGTTTTCACATTTTTATCTACATATTGAATAAATTTCATAAATCTCATCATACGGTAATTTACTGTGAATGAAATGCAAGCCATGAATCTGTTTCCAGAATCGATAAGTATTAGAAATTCTAGAATCGAATTTTCTCAGTTCATCTGCATTTCTAATTTAGTTCTGCAATTTTTTTTTTAAGAATCTAACAATTTGTATGCCGATATCAATGCCAGAATTCCCAGTTCAAACGGAAAAGTTTCATATTATACTAGAAAAGTAAACACTAATTTGAGTTCACTGACTTTTTTTATACGAAAAACAACTGAAAAGTTTTTAATTGAAATCGTTATTATAAAAGTGTTCATTTTAATCATTAAATTTTGGAACCTTTAAAACAATGCTAAAACCTTTTCCAAAAAATCTAAGCTCTTGAGCTTACGATTATCTCTTGATGTGAACGTCATTATGATATTTTTATTGCAAAAGGAATGCAATGCGTGTTTTAGTTGTTTCCCATACCAAAATGTTCGAACATCACGTTAATGCTCCTTGCA
This sequence comes from Latrodectus elegans, assembly GCA_030067965.1. NCBI lineage: Eukaryota > Metazoa > Arthropoda > Arachnida > Araneae > Theridiidae > Latrodectus > Latrodectus elegans. The sequence continues at coordinate 18,183,586 of CM057815.1, read as the reverse complement.
GACATTTGGCTTGTTGAATGCTTTGAGATGTTGACCGTCTCCCATGAGGCAGTCTCAACTGTCCAAATAATTAAGACTCGGCTTAGAAAGCGACATGCAGAATAGTTATGCGACGTCAATTCGACTTCCACAACACCTGCAGATGTTGGCATTTTCTTTTGGGGGCTCCACCACGATGCTCACTGCTTCGGGAAGGTTGTATCCGTCTATGACTGCTGAAGAGTATTCCACGTTCTCCATGTCAAGGGGCAGTCTTTTGCGGCATAACTTTTCCACGAATGCCGCGACGTAACTGTCAGCTACGACATTCATAACTGTTCTGAAGCGTTCCCTGCATAAAGAAAACATTTTTATAAGTTTTTAACGCAGAATATTTTTTTTCTAATGCATTTAGTGATTTTGTAAGTTTCTATATTTTTTGTGATTATATCTAAATATATCCAACCATGATGTTTAAATTTAAAAATAGTATTTACTAATGGAATGTTTATTTTTTAACGACAAAGAAATAAAACGGATCCAAAACTTGCACTTAAAGTTTATTATCTACAAAAGTGGAAAAGTGCAATAGCAAATATGTAAATTTTTGTAAAATAAGTGGGAATCTTCAGTCAAAGTTATCCGATTGTTTTGATTGATTATATTCTTTTTGAGTTGAAAGAGTACGTCACTAAAAAAAATGATTTGATTGATTATACCACCAATTTGTTTTAGAAATTTTGAATTATTCCTTATATGAGAGTCATATAGAAAATGACCTTTTCATTATGAACATTATAGAGTGCAGTATTTATTGTAAAAACAAAACCCTTTTAAGTATAATGAAGTATCCTTTTTTTTCTTTGTATTTAAATATTTATCATATCTGGTCTGAGTTTTAGAATTCTCTTCTGTCGCCATTTGATTAAGCCAAGTAGTCGCTGCTTTCTCCTATTTTCCCTCACTTCATCAATCAGAAACTTTCAACTTTTCAGAAATGTGTAAGAACAAGACCCGGACTATAAAAAAAATTTCCTTTCCGAAATGATTAATCAATTCTAAAATTGAAGTGAGAATGAATCCGAGCAGTAGAGCTGTTGATTCAGAAGGCTTTCTCCGCTTCTTGTTTCGGATGTCTCTTGCGTAATTTTCTAAGTACCTCACAAGAGGCTCTGTGTTTTAATCTTCCTAAATATTTGCTTCAATCATTGTATAGTTTTAAGCATAAAACTATATTCTATATTCAAAATGAAGTATAACATCAGGGCTTTAAGATTTGATTCAATAAATGCTTAAATGTAGAAGGTGATTATTTAGGCAAATGAAAGAAACTTCATTTTATGTAATATAGTTATTTTTTCCATCAAATATTGAGTTTCAATTCTTACCACAAATATTATTTACAACTGCCCCATTGACCTGTAGGCATCATTCTCATTATAAGACGATAATGCTCAAATCTCAGATTAACCGAATAATTGTCATGTACATTTATAGTAATTGGATCACTTAATAATGGTATTGTCGCAAAGTCCTCGATGTGAAATGATACCTCCGACTGATTTAATAAATGAATTACCTCGCTAAAGTAAAAAGAAATATAGTTAACTTATATAAAAATATCAATTTGATATAACTGTCTTTAAATTCTGATATGGACAGCAATTTTGTAAAAAAAAAAAAAAAAAAAAAAAAAAAAGTGCACTTTTAATATTAACGAAATTAAATATTTAAAAAGTAAGTTTTCATTTTTATGCCCAGTTCTTTTATAGGTGTTAACGAAATACTTGATAAAAATTAATAAGATAATTAAGTGATTCTCGTGACTGAGAAATTATTAATTTTAGTATAAAGTATATTTAAAATTATAAATATAACAAAACATTCTCTAATTTACATTTAAGAGCATAAATTCAAATAAACCGAGAGAGAAGTAAGTTTAATAACGTAAACAATACTTTGTATGAAAGTCATAAAAATTAGCACTATTATTATAATCTATTATTTCCTTATTTTAATTTATTAATATTTTAATGATAAAATTAAACTTAAAAATCATGGAATACATGAATGTATAAAATCAAATGTATCAATATTTTATATACTTTAATTACCATATAAATAAACAGTCTGTTATGCATTTAATATAGATTTCAAAAATTATAATTTATTAGTTAAAGTATATATATTTAATATGTATTTTAAAAATTGTGTAACTTATATATATATATATTAATTGATGTATATTTATTATATATTTAAAAAATTATAATTTACAAAACGTGTAATTCTTATTATTAGAGTTTGGTTTGAATGTCATTGGGCACCTCTGCTTTTAATGATTTAATAATAAGTATGCGAGTACATTTTTCGAGCTGTTATTTGTTGATGAAATGGTGCTATATTTTTCTTGAAAATTTTAAATAAAATTCTTAATAATTTTTATAAATAATACGTAATTAATGTGATTTGTTAAAACATTTTAAATGATACACAGAGATTCAATATTTAAAAGTGCCGGCCAACTTGTCTAGTGGTCAGCGTGCCTGACTCGGATAGGGAGGTTGTTGGTTCGAATCCCGGTTCAGGCATGGATGTACTTTCTCTCTATCCTGTCTTTGTCCTTTCCTTGTGTGTGTTAATGAAGTATGAATGTGTGTGATGCCTAGCCTATAAACTGGTTCCTATGTGTGAGGGTGCGATGGTGGCCCACTCCCTATGCTGCACCCGGGGCAACGCCTCGGCGGCTAAGAGGTTGCTGTTTCTGGCCGGTTCCCTGGTATCAGGGAAGAGTAGATTAATAGACTCTGTTGCAATTGTACAATCTGCCATTGGAAAAAAAGTATTTAAAAGTTCTTCTATTAACTGTTATAAAAACAATTTTAAAAATGCTTCATGTAACTGTTTACTTTAGCGTAAAAATATGTAATACATTATAGCTGTAAAGTAATTGGGAAAATCTTGGCATTTTATCTTTTTTGCTTACAAAAATCCAATAACAGTGTGTTAATATTAGACAATTCGAAAGATAATGGAGTAACATTTTCTTGGCTTCTAATCTACCGCATGTTTAAACCTAGCTCACCATATGACTCAAACGACAAAATGATTTAGAAAAAAAAATTTTAAATCAATAAGGGACCTAAAAGAAATACTGTAGAAAATAATTTGTGGAAAAAAAATTATGAAAAAGGCATAAACATAAAAAATTTGTCAAATCTGGAATCTGATAGGAGAAATTAAATTGAATTTTGTATATCGGAATTTTATGTGGCGATTTTTGTTTCGATTGGAATTGATTTAAGTCTATTGTTGTTACTAATGACACTTGGACAAGCTAAGCTCGCTATGCCTCGGCTATGCGAATTTAAATCAATTGGGAGCGTCTTTCGTTTAATCAGAGCACCATAAAGGTGAAAGTACGACTTTTGCTCTTCAAATCCTCCGATAGATGGCAGCACCAGAGGATCTATTCTCTCAATTTTTGGCATTGACCTGAAGGGGGAGTAAATTTCTCCAGACCATTGCACCCATGTGTCTGCTTAAAGACCGACCACAGTCTACGTTATTTATAAATTTTTCTATGTTTAACAAGATTGAAAATCTTGATTAAAAAATATCTTTTATAAATTCTAACACATTCAGTAGATTTTCGTTTTAACTTTAATAGAAATAGATTTTATAGGTTGCTTATTTCCGATAATATGGAGACAAGATATTTGACTAGTTACTTTTCCATGCAATAACAGCTATGTACATAGAAAGTGACTTACATGAGCCATTCCATAGATAAGAACAGGGAAACGAATTGTGGCTTGTTAATTCCCGCTGCCGCCATGACAGTTAACAAATATACTGGATTTCCCCCACCTGCAGTTGCGGGCGCAGCAATGAATAATAAAACAGATGTCACCCTGCAACAGACAAAAGTTCTTCTATTATAAACAAATGAAAATAACTATGTATTTAATAGTGGTTAGAAAAAGTTAGTGTAGTTAAATTAATGAATACCTTATCAAAGAGAGACAATTTATGGATTAATCTCGTAAAACACAATCTTATTAAATATAGTTATCAATAATCTTTTGACTGGAAAAATGTATATTTAAATACTTTGCATGATTAATTGTAGAAATGAAAAATGAAGTTTACTGCAAAGAAATATTATATTACGAATGTACACTGAATGAAACTAGATTCACGTAACTAACTGAAAATGATGATACTCACGCAGCAATGACGGTTTCAGCTGTGCCCAGGTCTATGCCTTCCAGCTGAGCCAGGAATATAGTCGACAAGGTGATGTAGAACGTTCCTCCGTTCATGTGCACCACCATCCCCAAAGGTAGGACGAACCGAGTCACGCACCTGTTCACTTGGTTGACTTCTTCGGCGCATCTCACGGTAGCTGGGAGAGTGGCAGCACTGAAAACAATTGTTGTTAAAATACATGCGTGGTTTTGTTCAGTTTTTAGATTCTTAAAAGCACTAGCAATGAAGGTGGCACGAGTTGTTGAAATTGTGATTAGTGGGCAGCAAAACCTAGTGGGGTAAAGACTGTATTCTCGTGTACAAAAAATAATGTGTTCTATACCTAATTCAGCCAAAGATGAGAGTGCTTTTCTATGTTACAATCGTCGTGGAGTGCAATGTGTTTTGAATAGCATAAAGTGGAAAGGAAGGTGCTTAAGAACAAGCTTAAGTGTTGATCTTGTTGCTTTACCATGGATCAATCTAAGATAATTAATTATGTTCAGTAGCTATACAGTTGACAAAATATATTAAAGTAACAATGAAAAACTCACAAATTGCATCATTTGATATGTTTCTAAATATCGAGTATTAGTCTAAAATTTATAAATTCATATATAAATGTAATTTAATTTGTTCATTAAATATTAAATTACAGTATCTAACAAGGAACATTAAATCAAACATAAATATTGGCATACATATCCATAATCCAGGATGCCAACTTCTGAGTTTGGTGATTTTTTAGGCGGATTTTCATATGTATGTGACAAATCAGATTATTATTGTGTCATAGATATTGAGACTTCTAAGAATTATACAGAAAATTTTATTTTTTCAACTCTAATATTCACGTCATCGTAAACGTCATGTTGGCAGCATTTCTTCATCACCAAAAAAATTCAGAATTTGACATCCTGGATTATAGGCATCTGTGCCTAAATATTTTTTTCATAGGAAAAAATTTAAAAGCACCTAAAATACAGAGTTATTACAAATAAATCATCGGGTTTTGATACATTAATACGTAACCACTTGGAAACGCAAAGTTTCCATGACAACACAAACGAGGAGGCATTAACTACAGTGTCACGCTGCGTATGTGCAATGTGATAGTGATTAACATGGTTGCTACACGAAGGTCATGTTCAAAGTGGCCACACCAGAAAACGTTTCGAGTACTAGAATTTTCAAAGTGTGAATCACTCTTAGCTTTTCGTCGTTCATTTGGGGACATGTTAAAGACTGTACCACAGTTTCTTACCACTTTGGCTGAGTTGTGGAACCGCGTTGAATGAGTTGTGGTCTGCATTCGCCACCATCGATGTGACAAAACTGAGTAATGTGTAGAGGGCGTCAGCCTAACAGTAAAGGAGCACATATTGAACATTGATGTCATGGACGTATAAAATTTGAAACTTCCGGTTTCTTTTCATGTATAGCTCACTGTTGTAACCCAATTATGCTCTGAAATGAATGCTTCTTAAACCTGATTGCTTATAACTATTGAATTAGAATTTCAGTTATAATTTAAATACAAACAGTTAAATAATTTTGTTGTCACACTACTTTTTGCTATTGTAAGTAGTTAAATAATGATGGCTAGGATACAACACTTTAAAACAAATTCTGGAAAACTGATCTTTATTTTTTATAATATGTTTTATAATATTAAACATTTATCCAAAGCTATTTTTGCGGCTAAAACCATATAAAATATTAGAAGACATTTTCTTTTCTGTTTTATTCTTTAAGAAGTAACTAATTGAATATGATTATGAAGTTTTTCTCATGTATATGGTTTGGTAATTTAACTTTTGATTAAATCGTATGAAATACTCAATGAAGATGATTCGTCATAAACTTGTGGTTAATCAGGGATAATATTTTGAAGAAGTTTTCTCATTAAGAATCAATATAAATGTATGTACAGTCATTGATTTGAAACCTTTACCTTACTTTTTTAATCATTACCTCTTAATAACGTATAGATTTCAGCTCTGATAAAAGTTAACTTACTAATACACCTAGATTTTTTGGCGATTTGTTTTGATGATAATATATGAATTTTTACAGATAGATGAAACATTTGAATAACAAAATAGCAACTACGTTAGTTAAAGCGTTGGAAATACCAGGGTTACCAGAAATTAAATTTTATTGGCAGTATTTATCGCCAAATTGTTTGCGAAATCAAGATGTACCCTTTTTTACATCGAAGCTTTCAATTATTAAATGATCCTTAGTTATCAAGAAAAAAGACAACATATAATGAAAATTTAGTAATCTTACTCTAAACGTATTGCGTTTTAATTTAAAAATTAAAATCTTTGCAAATTTTCATCACATTTTCTTGAAGAAAAGTTTTTATCTCAAAAAGCGCCCCAGTCTTAAAAACAAACATTAAGTATGTTACAACATTACTTTTTGTAAAATATTACACTTCTTATTACAAATGTTAATACAGAGCTTCCAAATCTAACTATTAGTTCTTCACAAAAATTGAGATGTATTCGCAGCCTTCATATCTTTGGTCTTTAAATTTAACATCGCAAGCTTAATTACCGAAAAATTTGTTACATAAATTCGTTTTTTGAACTTAAAATTATTTTGACACCAGTAAGATAAGCCAAATATACATGAAATATGTTGCGATATAGTAATGGGAGTTAAATTTCTCTCTCAGTTTCATTATTTATAACTACATTTACTAGTATTTTAAGAAATAATGACGGAAGTTACACTTGTTTGTTTTATTTGTAATGGAGTTGCAGCAGACAATATTGCTTATCCTAACAAATGATATAGCGCTATATACTCAGACTATGAGCATGAATAATGAAAAGTTTCTTTACAGTTTTGTCACGTGCTACATTTTAGCTTGCTACAAAGTTACGACTTAGGTAAGTAATTTTCATTACCTTAGGCACAGGCGTTTTGAAATGTACTCATTACATGAGCTTTGATGAATTATAGGCGAATACAAGACACTTACAAAATATGATATCTGTATACACGCGTGCACATATACACACAACACACACGTTCAATTATGTGGGAAAAAGTATTTTTATTATATTTATCACACTTATAAAATAACTACTTAGGTCGTGTCAAAAATAAAAGTCCCTCTTTTTATTTTGTTCGTTTCTACAAAGAATAATAAATATCAAGACATTATTGAATCAGTTCATTTGCTTAGCAAGATAACATGAATATAAAAATTATTTAAATAAATATGAAATGAATATTAAAACACAGTAGTTTTATTTAACTTCTGTCGTGTTTTTTTCCGATATTTCATAGTTGGTATACTAAAATTTTACCTAGCCCAAACGAACGTTTTTTTCTGCAAAGAGAGTCAAATACAGATTCACAAAATATTCTGAATAAACTTCCTAACTAGTTTCCAGTATAAAATGAAAAGCTTTCTATAGCTAAAGTAAAAATATAAGTTTTTCTTTTTGAACAATTTGAGAGTAAATAAATAAAAAAAAATTTTAGAAGAAAATCTCTCACTCTATTTAGAATATTAAAATCTCACTCTATTTTAAAAGTTGATACATTACATTTTTTATTTTCAAATCTTATTTTTTAAATAAATTTTTTCTGATGTTTATGCATAATATAAGATCTTTTAATTAATCTTTTAAGATGATAATTGCAAATTAAGCACCACACATACTTACCTTTTTTAAGCTGTATATCTTAAATACCGGGTGAGCCAAAAGTTCGTTACAATTTTAAAAATTCATAAAAAAAGAAGAAAGTGAGATAAAGAAGTGCGGTTTGCAAGAAAGGGCTCACAAGATAGACGGATTTTTTTTAGCAGCAAAATAAGTTTTAGTTAAAAAAGTCACCTATAGATGGCGCTGACATCGAGAGATTCAGCAGAATTATGCAAATTAATCTTGCGATAAAAGGCCGTGATACTCAAGAAACTCTCATTCGCTTTCTGAATATTATCATTACCCGATCGAGAGCTGTTGGTAAAGTTGTTCTATTTGAACGGAGAGGCAACAACTTTTGCGTTTTCGCACGACGAAAGGACTGAAGACGAAGAAAGGACCCATATCGTGTCCTGGAATAGTCGAGCTTGTCAAGAGGTTCGAGGAAACTGGCTCTTTGGAGGATCGGCCACGCAGTGGAAGACACTCGTTGGCGGAGAGCCGAATTACTGCGGTGGAAACCACAATGAATGATTTAGCGGCGGAATCGTCCATTGGGAGTAGCAGTGCTCGCGAAGCTGGAAGAATATTGGATGTGCCTCAATCATCGATTCGACGTATCCTCCACGGGATATTGCATCTCTAACCCTACAAACTGCAGTCACTGCAGGAGTTACAACCGGGAGACACAGAAATGTGGGAATCATTTGCCGAGTGGGCTATGGCAAGAATCGAAAACGACCCTCAATGGTTGTTCAACGTTTTCTGGACGGATGAGGCGCACTTCACACTACACGGGGATGTCAACACCCATAACACTCATATATGGGCAACATCTAATCCTCGTGAATACACGACGAAATCTCTGCATCCAGCCAAGTTGACAGTCTGGTGTGGCTTCACAGTCTTGTCGGACTTTTCTTCTTTGAAGAACAGTGTCCAAGATTGGGCTGGAAAACGTGCTCAGTAACCTCTAAGCGTTACCTCACTCTTTTGCGTGACAAAGTCGTGCCCGCATTAAATCAAAGAGGTGTGTTATCTGTAGTAAACTTTATGCAGGATGGCGTACCACCACATTATGCCAATCCAGTAAAACGATTCCTTTTGAGTACCTTTGGTGAAGAGAGACTGATCAGTCGAGGTTGCAAGATCGCATGGCCTCCACGATCACCTGACCTCACTCTGGTCGACTTCTGGTTGTGGGGCTATTTGAAATCACATGTGTACCGTTCATCTCCTTTAACATTGACCGAACTCAAAGATTCCATCTGTCGTGAGGTTTCTGCAATTCATTCCGACATATTGCATTCAGCTGTAACGGGCGTTGCGAGTCGCCTTAGTTGTGTCGTACAATGTACTGGAGGTCATATTGAACAACTGTTATTATCAGAATAAATGAATGGAGCGTACTGTTGTCCTTTTCATTGTGTTTCGTACAGTTAGCGCCATTTATAGGCGACTTTTTTAACTAAAACTTTTTTTGCTGAAAAAAAAAAAAAAAAATCCGACTACCTTGTGAGCACTTTCTTGCAAACCTCACTTCTTTATCTTACTTTCTTCTTTTTTTATGAATTTTTAAAATTGTAACAAACTTTTGGCTCACCTGGTATATTCATGTAATATATGTACATTATATTATATTCTTTCGTTAACTATCACATTCTTTTACCTAATATAATATAGTTAATTTCTTACCGAACTGAAATACACCGCGTAACTATAATTTTCTTATGTATATAAGTACATTTATGCTAAACTGAAAGGTTATAAAAACACTCAATATATTGTATATATTCTATATTTAATCGATAATTTAGATATATATATAATATTATCAACTAAGCTATACAATATATTAGTTATTATTATAGGCTTAGTTTAACTAATTTATTTTTACCTGAGAGTTAAAACTTTCGCACAGATGCCTTATAATCTAGCATGCCGGATTCTGAATTTGGTTAATTTTTTTTGGCAGACTTTCTTGTTTACCTGGAAACCATGTTTTATTATATCAAAAAGAGGAAGACCTATAAGAATTATGTAGAAAATTCTATTTTGGAAACCCTAGTGTTTACGTCATCGCGAGACGTCACAACACGCCATATAGGTAACATTTTTTCTTCGACAAATATTCAGAATTTGTCATGCTGGATTTTATAGCAAGCAAAACTTATAGTCACTAAAATGTAAAATATTTGAATATTTACTTTTAGCAAATATACTTGTAAGATATATGTAAATATAAATATATGATTTTATTTTGGGTTTAATATATAATATATACATTTATATTAATGAGTTGGAATTAATATAAACATTACTGTGTTAAGTAAAATTTAAATTATTTTATTTAAAGATTTTTGTTGAAGATGTGCTTTGTCACAATTGCGGAAGTATGCACTAATACTGAATTTGTTGATGTTATGGCTTATCCACTAAATGTCTGACGAAGTCATACAAGGTCCATCAGACCGTTGACCATAAGGAAATCGAGGGCCAGAAGGGCAACATTACTTCATCGCAAAAAAATTTAGAACTTGGTATCGTGGATTGTATGATATCTGTGCCCAGAAAACTTCGTACCTGGAAGCTGTACCGAAAGCTGTCAAGATGGCGGGAAGCAGGTTGAGATGATAAGGTATAGGGTTTTTCCGCACAATTATAAGGTACAACAGAGGCAAGAGGATAAACTGGTGGAAAGCTATGCATCCCATGGCAGTTGCTAGGAAGACCCCCATATATTCCAAAAGCTGGACAGGTGCAACACTTTCTAGACCCTCTCTGAACATCCAGAAGAACATACCCAGTGGAAGAAGGCTAGATGAAGTTTAAAAAAAGTTTTTTTTTATTAAAAAACAATTATAAATAAATGGTAACAATCTAAGAATAACAGTCTTACAAATTAACAATTGACCAAATAGTAATCTAACAATAATAACACGATTTCAATGATAACCTAAAATAACAAATAACAACAATGAAATATAACAATCTTACTAATTCACTATTTATATTGATGTTTTGTATAAGATACAATTCATTATTGATGTTTGTACAATTATTTTTTTTAAATTCTTTTAATTGTACTTATAAACTAAAAGACATTATTCAATTACAGACTTGCTTAGAGACTGTTTAATTTATATACACCCTCTGGCAAAGATACCGTATTATCCAGGATGCCAAATTCTAAATTTTATTTTTGCGATGAAGAAATGTTGCCAAGATGACATATTACAACGTGTTCAATGACGTAAATACTAGGGTTACCAAAATAGAATTTTCTGCGTAATTCTTATAGGTCTCCATATCTATGACGTAATAAAATCCAGCTTCCTATATACATAAAAAAATCTGATAATAGATTCATTAAACTCAGAAATTGGCATACTGGATTATACCGCATTTGTGCCCCACCTATTGAGCTTTTTGATTTATCTTCATAATTTTTCTTTTTTTATATTAAGATACTTGAGTTGAAAATTTCCAAATGTATTTTTTACATTAATTTTTATTTTTTATTATATTTGGTGTTACTTGCCAAATACTCGTAATTTAGCTATTACGTGATCATTTTATATAATTTACATCTATATTTAAAAAAAAAACTTTGAACTTAAGTGAAGAAAAAAATTTAAATTTTAAAAATCTTACTGAATTTTAATATGAATTATTCACTTTAGTATAATTAATTCTGTCCGTTTATCTGAGATTGTAAAAGAGAATAAAATCGTATTTTCAATACGAACGGAAATGTATTACAAACTGAAATTATTTTTAACTAGTATAAATGTGTACATTTTAAAAATATATATATTTTTCTTTGGTATTTTATTTTTTGTTTGACTACATTCGGATTAATATTTTAAACGAAAGCAAAAATTTTAACGTATGCAAAAATATCCTCACCATAATATTAAATTGAAAAGAAAAACAAAGTACATTTTTAAAATTATCCTGAAAGTAAATATAGACTACTAAACAATTGCGGAAAGAAAATGTATTTATTATTTTTTTAACAACTGACAAAAAATGAATGTAAATGCACTCATTTCCATAATTGTCTACAACAAACTTTTTGTATTCTGTGCAGTTATTTTGCTCAATGCTAAGCGAAATGAAATATCCATCCATTATTTGATTTGATTTTTTAAATCGTTCTATTGGTTACGTGGTATTATATTCTTTATTTGATATTAGTCAAAAGAGGTAGGAACAGTCAATTAATGCGCGATTTTTTTTAGTAGTTAAAAAAATGTGGTTACGAAAATTTTGAATTTCTGTTCTATCCAAATAGATGTAAAATAATAAATATAAACAGAAGTGATTGTAACATCCGTAGTTGTCTGCGAAAGACATTTGTACAACACAGCCATTCTAGTCAACGTTTCCTTTGTCAGCGAAGCAAAATATCTCAACCCCTGTTCTGTTGGATGTCCATTAATGGATATATTAGTTAATTAGAATTATTTATTTGTTATTTGAAGATATTCAGAAAATGAATACAAGCAAGAAAGGGAAAAGAACATGTATTTTCTTGGTATGAATATGAATGCATCATCTTGAATTTCTTCATGAATATTTATGGGTAATGAATATGAATTATGATTTCAATTTCCGTTATTGTATGAAAGAAACTTTTCCTACAGCATTTAGCCATTCTAAAAGAAGTAAAATGTCTATCTCTAATTCCGTTTTAGTCATTATTTTGGCATTATTTTCAAATCTGGAATTTAAGGAAAACAATGTTTAAAGACGAGGAAACATATTTTTTCAATATCCTTTTTGAAAGTTTTTTTTTTAAAAAAACTGACAAAAACAATATGGTTTTTATATTTTTCTTCATACATTTTAAGGATATATATTTTTTAATTTTAAAAATTCGTTGCTGTTAAATCAATGAAATTATATAAATGTTTAAGATTACAGAAAAAAAGAGTCTTACTTGAGGAAATAATGCATAATTTTCATGACGATAGCATTGAGTTGCTCAATTACTTGATGTAGAGCTTCCCCTTTATCACCTAAAGTTGCTAAAGCACAACCAAATAGGATACTAAAGGACAGTAGACCTTTAAAATAATAACAGTTAATAGTGTTATTACTTTTCAATTTATATAAAACGCACGCTATAGGACCTCAACTAATAACCTTAATTAAGAGTAAAGATGTTTCATTTGTTTAGGAACACATTGTATTAATTAGAGACATTTCCGAGGTAATTACTGTTTAACTGGCTTAGAAGCGAAATGACATACTTGTTCGCCTTATGTACTTTTTTACTTGTTCACTGTTCCCAAATAGGTTTAAAATATAAAATGTTTTGTAAAAAAAGTAAGTCTTTTAAATTAAAATTATAGAAAATAATAATAAGAAAAAAATAATTAAAAAGGTAATAATAATAAAAGAAAGAATTAAATCGACGTTGCTGATTTAAACTAATTATAAAGTGGATGTGTGTGTTTTATCTATCTTTTTCATTTTGCTTTTTCTCCTGTTCTATTTTCAACGTGTTCACAATTTTGGAAGTAATATCGCTAAAGAATTGAAAATGAATTATTTAAACAACAAATAATTTTCATGATTTTGAAAACTTTTACAAACAGAAAAAATTATTATTAAAAATACTTTTTTATTACTGATAAAAAACATGAATTGATTATTTCCCATCGCCGACAACATTCTAACATTCGGTAATGAACTTCTAGATTAATCCTTGTTTATATATACACTGCCGCTCGAAGAATGCAATTTGATTGAAGGCAGAAAATTCGTCGACAAATCAGATTTACGAAGGAGTCTCAATACAATGTGCTGTAGATGAAACGTTATCTGACGTCATGGATACTTTAAAGCAATGAGAATTGTAATAAAGTGGCGTAATCATGATCTCAAATGGAACGAAAAAAACATTTTATGGTTAATAAGGATTTTTGATTTCAAAGTTCGATAAAAAATGTATCATTTTTAATGGAAGATATTTATTTTATTAAGAAATATTGTCATATTTTTTTGTTAATATAGTGTATTTTATTTATTATGATTAAGAGTTATTCATAATTTGTGCTGTTACGATATGAATATGTTATTGTTGTCCCAACAGTAAATTGATTATACCTTATTTCTATTTCATTTGGAGCTTTTATCTCAACGAAGCATACTATAAGCGAATATATTTCAATAAGTAATACACTATAAATTGTTAGTGCAATAAGAAAAAAAATTATCCACATTTTGAGTTATTATACGCTTACAAAACTAAAATTCATTATCATTGAATGATTTTGACCCATTGATTCCTTAGCCAGAACATTTCATCATTTAGATTTGAATTTCATTTACATTATAATATGCGAGAAATAACTTTCAAGTAAAAGTTTATATAATCCTTTATTTGAATGCTTATAATGGGGCGTAGTGTGTTTATGAGTAACAATACAGAAATTTTACTCATGTTTCATATTACTGTAAGTGAACTCATTGTTTTGTTGAAATATTTTATTTGTGTATTCTAGAATCCCTCTTATCATTTAAATTTTAAGTTCCATACTGGTTGTAAATATTTTAATAAGCAAAGGGATGTAATATTAAGAAATTTAATTTTTTCATTTACATTCAAACAATTTTTCGTATTTGAAACAGTTTGTTTTTTTTTTTTACTAGAAACACAGTTAATTGGTTTTTTTAAAAAATTTAATTTTACAAAAAATTAAGGACAAGAAAACAATATTTATAGCATTGCTTTAAAAGTTTTATTTTAAGGAGTAAAAAGTTAGCAGATAACATTATATATTTTTCATTTTTTTATTTTATGTTAATTATATTTTCATGGGTCCTGTTTTGAAATATAAATTCGATCCACGTTAAAGACTCAAAATTCATGGTTGAAACATCACCGCCCTCTATCTATTCCACCTTGCATCCATTACTTTCCATAAACAGCTCTAAAATAAACACTACACATAAATAAATACATTTCATATCCCTGAAAAGATTCAATTTTTAAACAAACAAAAAGAAAAAAGAAAAGAAACACATTTTTTAACGAGCTTGAATGAACATTTCAACAGACAAAAAATCGTCTCTCATACTAATAAAATAATTAATTTATAGTTTTATTTTACATATGTTACTATTAATAATAGAATATATTATAAATATATATTAAATACACATTATAGAAAATATCTTCAATTTACTTTTGTACATTTTATTTATATTTATATGTTTGATATATTATAGTATATATTTTTTAGTAATTTAATAATGTAATCTTTCTTTGTTTATTAATTAATTAATTAAAATTGCATGCCGAAAGTTGATTTAGTTATATAAATTTAGACTCTTTTTTTAATACAAAACTAATGTTTATATTTGAATGAAATATAAATATTTATGACAACATAAAATAATTTGATTTTACAGCCTCTTCTTTCTATATCAAACAACGTTTGTTCTAACGCATATCAGAGACTTCAAAATACTACAGAAAATGATTATTATATTTTTACATTTGACCAATTACATAAATTTATCTAATAAACATATATATGATGTGCAAATGATGAAAAAATTTTAAGTCAATATATTTTGTTGCAAAATGTAATCTTACCCATAAAATTAACTCCGTTCTTTTTCTGTATGCTCTTTTTGTAGATTACGGGAGGCGAGTTAGTTTGTCCTCCTTCAAAAGAATCTGAAGAATTTATCACTTCCACGAAAGTAAATTCCTGTGGTATAAGGATATAGAAATGAATTATCCATATAAATCGCAAATTCAAAAATAGGTATAGAATTTTCAAATCAATCATAGTGTTAAAATGATGATTTAAATTAGGTTATTATTGCAAATACTAAAAGTAAAATAAGTGACTTCTTGATTTTGTTTAAATTCGAATTGAATAATTATTATTTATTGTTATTGTTTACTATTTTTTCTTTAGCATATTTATGTTGCCAACGTTTCAACATACTTTAAATGAATTTTTTCCAGACATTATAAATATGCCTCACTGAACAAATCTTCCCTTTAAAATTGTTTTCTGAAGCATTCAAATTGGAAATTGAATTTGAACTATTAAAGATATTTAAAAAATCAGGATTGTTTCAAAATAGTTAATAAATCCGTTACTGTATGAGCACTTGTTTTTATATTTACCCTATCCTTTGATAAGCAGAATGTTCTTAGTATTTTCTCCAATCAAATAATGTTTTGTCGATTTTGATCGCAATTTTAATCAAAAGTTGGCAAGTTTATGCGTATTAAAACTGGGTACAAAAAAGTTTTTTCTGAATCTTTTTCTTAATTCGCATTTTTTTTACCCTAAAAACTCCTTACTAAATATATTGATTATTTTGGTCAAAAACTGATAAATTAAAATTATTGAAATTCTAATGATTTAAAACTAAAACGGATAAAAGCTTACAATCAAGTACTCCTTGATATTTTGGCAATTTTTTTTAACGCCAAGATAGGCGTCAAGATGTGACTAACAGTATGCCGCTACACAAAAATTAAAAGATAGAACTAAAATATCAGGGTTACCAGAAATTTAATTTTATCGCTAATATTTATTGCCAAATTTTCACCTAACCAAAGGGTACCCAATTCTACACCGAAAAAGTTCTACACTTAAAAAGTTCTTTATTTATTTCGAGAAAATTTTGTTATTCATCTTTTTACAATAAAAACATCATTTTTATAAACATTGATATATTTTAATAAATATTTAAATACTTTACTTCTTACAACTTTTAGGATGAAAACCTTGTTTCATTGAAAATGGGGATGAATGTCAGGAAAACATTTCACCTCACAAAAATGTGTTTTTATATGTTCAAACATTCACGTTCATCAGAATGCTCTACAGGAAAAGTATTCTGAAATTTCTCGTTATGAGTTAAGAAATTTTTATTATTCTGAATCTTTTATTCTTAAAAGAATAGGCAATATTTTTACGAAGATCTTGGTAAGTTGTGGATTACAATTCAAGGATTTAGGAAAGAACTAAACTACTTTGATTGCGCAAAACACAACTAATAGTTATAATTTCTATTGGAGAAAAAGGAATATGCTCAAGATTTATGTTAAAATAAACGTTCACAAAAAGTGTCACGAATCTTTTTATTGCACTTGTACCAAATAAAAATAAAATTTTCTTGGTATACTTATTTGTAATTAAGCGATGTAAGATGTAAATATAAAAAATGGAAACTGTACAAGTTTCTTTTGAATAACATTTTTTAATAGAAAGTGTTCTTTAAAATTATACAATGTAATTTTTTGTTACCATGAAGTTCATTTTTTGGCCTATTTTGTCTCTCTCTAAAAACAATTAGATCAATATTCTAGGTTGAAATCATTAAAATATATTTAACTCCTTCTTATAATAAATACTTCATATCATTGCAATTATACATTTAGATATAATTAATCAATTTCTTCGTTTTACGCAATTTGTTTCAAATGTGTTAGATATAAAAATAAACAAATTCAAATAACTGTGCAACATAATGTTTTGCGTACTATTTTATTATTTTCTAGATATTGGTATGTTTGAGAATATCAATTGTATGCTTACTAAATTAAATGTTTACTCAAGAAATTCGAATCAACTTATCTCAAATTTATATTAGAATTGATTTATATCAAAATGCTATTAATTTATATCGATAATCAAATTAGTATTATTTATAATAACTTTACCGATGAAAAATTAAAAAAAAAGTATAGCTACGATGAAAGTATATGCAGTTTTAAATGATTAATTAAAGAAAGTTTACTGTCTCATTTATTTTTAAGATGAATAACTTTTATTCAATTAATATTGTATTTTAAAATTAAATTTATTAATAAAAAGTATTTTTGACTTACTTTGGTAAATGTAGCTTCTATTATGTTACTTGGAATAGCATTCCTGCAAAATATGATGGTATTTAGTATATAATACGCAAGTATGAACTGTGAACAATGACATGTTATGGGTTCGAAACTATTTTGAAAATTAAAGCAACAGTATGTGATTTTTGGTATATAACTACTTAAAAATCTTGTGTATTTTCTGTAATTCTACAGCAAAAATGTAAATCACTTTTCTTAAAAAAATTTATTTTTCCCTTTTCCATATTTTGTACGCTGATATTTAAAGATTAATTAGAAAATGTTAAAAACTTTCTTTTTAACAAAAGATTTAAAAAAAAAAACAATTTTTAAGAATTTTTGTGTGCCATTCTATACATTAAAATTCTGTATCTTATTATCTAAGAAAGAAATGGTTTTAGAATCTATAGAACGATTTTATGCTTTAAGAAAAAGAGTATCAGATTCATCAGCCTTTCATCTTCCCATGGAATTTCAATCGATCAAGACCCATGACTTAAAAGGAAATTTTAAGCACTACAAACATCCGTACTCGACGTGGGATTCGGTCTTAGAAACGGTTGGGTTGAAGACCACAGTGTTTATAATTCAGCAATAAGTTAAATAGCGAGAGAGCAATTCAATTTTTATAAAACTAGTGAAGAAGTATTCTTCATAAAAACTAATATTATTTTAATGTAAGTTTGATAGTATTATTTAAAAAAAAATTTTTTTCAAAAAAAGTTTAAATTAAGCTGTTTTTTTTAAAAATTAAAGCAAAAAAAAATTCATTTTACCAAATATGTACTTAAGTTGTCATACTACTATACAACTTCTTGCTATTAGCGCTTTCATTAAATGTTGTCTTTGAAATGTGAGACTATTATAATAAAATCAAATATCTTACTATAAAAATTTTTTCTATTATTTATGTTTGGATATAAAGTTTAATAAACTCAGAATCGGGATGGTTCCGGCTTAAAAATTAAAAGAAAATTTGTAATTATTTTTTTCATTAAGATTCAAAGTAATATTAACTGAAAATACACATAAATCCTCTTCGTAAGTAAAAATATACTTAAATCAACATTAAATCCATTTCCATTTAAATAAAAAATAGTTTAAATTTCTTCATTGTGTTCATAAATAATGCAAAAAATATGAAGTAAAGTATGCAAATTTTAACCAAGTCGAAAGAACTCGAGAACATCATCTCCCTTACTACACCTCATAACGATGAAAAAAAAATTAATATTCTTTGAACATATCACAGGTGATATGACCGTAACTGTAATTATTACCAAAGTAAGTCAAGCATGGAGTCGAGAATAACGCCTCTTCTGCCGGACATGGTGGACTGAGATTGCAGTGACCCAGCTGTGATTTTCTGCCCAGGATGAACCAGGTGACCAGCTGTAGCTCCCATTACAGCAGAAAAAGTGGATAGTCCTAAGAAGAAGCCAATGGTAATGGCGACCATGCGGGCATCACCTCCCTTCCTAAGACTGGACACGCCTGTACGGTATAAAAAAAACGCACATCAATATTTATTCCATCTCATCTCATTTAACTACCTTATGTTGATAACTGTATAAAAAGTTTGTTTTAATTTTAGTCTTTTAAGCCATTTTGATGGTTTATATACTGAATTAATTTTATTAGAGATACAAAATGCATTTATTGTGATTATTAAATATATATAGTCATATAAAGTGAAGGACAATCGCTAACAATTATAATTGTAGAAATATGTTTCACAAATTTTATATAAAATCTAAACGATTGCTCTCGAATTGGCGATCTTTTTTGTTCTAATTAATCTGGGAAAATAATTAGAAATACTACACGATATAAAGTCAAACTTTTCCTAGACTCTTAACATTATGATTTGAATAGTGTAGTTTCCCGCATCTTTAGAACTATGTCATATCACAAATTGAACTTAAATTGTTTTTAGGGTTAAATCATGTTTAACCCTGTTAAATTCATATTAAATGAAAGCATTTTCTTTAAAAAGATTTTAGGGTAGTAAAAAATAAAAACTTGAAGGAAACAGTTAAAATGATATTTTCTATTTTTAAAAATTTAAACGTTACTTACCTAAAAAATTTCTTTTATGAAAATACAGTTTTTGGACTTTCGACAGATTTTTATGCATTGTATACATGCACTAATAATATGACAGAATTTATATTTTAGAAACTTAGAACTCTCTCTCTCTCTTTTAACCTGTTTTCCTTTATTTTAGAATTAAAATTTCACTGTAATTTAAAGTATTAAATTTTGGTTTTGTATTGGTCTAAAATATTTTTCAAATCAATGATAAGAAAACTAATGGTTGTCATGGTACTGATAAGGAAATAACTCATTCACTAAATTTTTCGCTTTACATGGAAAAAGTAATCTATGAGCAAGAAATAATAAAATGAAAAATTTCTTCAGTGTCCAACAATGCGATATGAATATTGAACTTCTATCGAAAGCAAGTAAATTTGTTGGGGAAGATAATTCAAGGAGTTTTCTGGTTTTTCCTGCTGTGCAACATAAGAATAATGACCGATATCTGTGAGAAGCCTCCTAAACAAGGTATTGAGAATATTCAGAAAGTCGGAAACTTCTTAAAATCAAAATGAGTAAAAGTTGACGTAACCGTAACGTCATTGGTCACACCTCTTTTCAGACAATACGTTTAGGTTTATATTAAATAAGAACCCTCGCCAAAATATATTAAGTACGGTTACAGTTTACCTTGACAGCACGATTTCGGTAAAACTCTCACCATAATAACCGTATATTTATCGGAAACAACATTCACATGTAATTTCTACATAAGTTACCGGTTTTAAAACCTCGTATTCAATGCATAGTGCAAGTTTGGAGCCACTGAGCATTTTCCATAAATGCACTATAACGTTAGATATTGCATGTCACAAAATATTCTTGCAGACATTCAAATTTTTTTTAATTTAGTACATTTAAGGATTAATAGAGTAAATATAGGAATTCCATGTGTTTCAGGAACAAATTTGTAGAATTATGTTCTAGCATTAACATTTAATTTAATGCCCATTTAGAATTTCTTTTTTCTGAGATTGATTATTGGCGCATAAGTAAGGAATAATATTCCTCACGTAAATATAAAAATCCAATCTTTATTTCCGAGCAGGTGGACTGAAACGTCAGCAAAAGCACAAAATTTTTTAATCGAACGAGTAAATTTGATTTCTGAAAGTTTTTAAATTTGAAAATCAAATGGAAATGAATAATATTTTAAGTTTTAGAGTTAACCACAATATTTTTCATATTTGGTGCTGTCATTTATTTAAATTTTAAAAAATCTAGAAAATTTTATGCATAAAAACCATTATTATGCCACTACAAATTCGGAGTGAGTATGCTAGTAATTGAGTGAATTTATATGAAATAACAGACGCTTGAAATAGATTTTAAATAAATTCTGGAATCTTGAATTAATTTTACCTGAATGGGGTAATTAAATATAGTGAAACGAATTTGTTGTGGAGAAATTTTGAACCCATTTTAAAAATGGAGAGTTAATAAACACATTTTAATTTATATTCACTTTTAATATGATTTTTGTATGTCAATCATCAATTACATTCAAAACGACTCCGAATGAGAAACTGGAAAAAGTAAGCGATTATTTTGACTTAATAAAATATTTACCGTTGACATAAAAGTGATATTGTTTTTCATAAATAAAGGTATTTAAAACTGTAATATCAATTCCTTATTTGAAAATAAAGATCAGTTGACAATATATATTATAAGTGAAAAACAATAAAAAATCAAATGTGATAGAAAATAATTTAAAGTATTAATGTCGGCGTAAGCAAGGCATTAATCTTTGGCGTTAATATAGATTGTTTATAAATATAATAATTATATATATAATTAATTTAGAATTCTATTAATTACTGAATTTTTTAGAAATTTATATCGTACTTGCCTATTAAAACTAATGATAAAGTGGATGGTTTTTCTTGATTATTTCATTTTGCTTTTTTTCTTTTCTATCGTCAATGAATCAATGGAAAACGGCTTCTCAAACCGATGATTAGGTCAATATAAGAAATCATTTTATTAACAAAATTAAAACTTTAATTTTATTTCAATATGACAACTGTGAAGATCAAACACTTAGCGGACGGGAGCCCTCGAGTTCGTTAAGTGGTAAGACACTTGAGAAATAGGGCAAGCTTGTCGAAAAGAGAGACAGTACGGGTATGCCACGACGAGTGGTAGTGGAAGTACCGCTTCCAGGCGATGAAAATTTCGAATGTAAAATTAATCAACTAAAGTTATGTCTTTGTCTATAAATTAGTGTTATGTGTGTTAATGTAAATAAATATATCTTAAAAATCGGATCTTTTGTTATCAATGAGCGATCTTGGAAACAACAGGGGAAACCAATCACATTGGCGCAGTCGACAGGATGTATTCCGGATTAATACAAAATGATGAGATCCTAATGATGGAAAAATACCTACAAAATCGTGAGTCTGTATATTTTGATTGCTTCTCCTTCCATTAAGAGCCAATATATGTTTTAATTATGTATGATTTAAAGGAAATTTTGTTTTAGAATTTTCGTAAATTTCTTTGTAGGGTTTTGTTTAAGAAGTAAATGTAATAAATGAAAAAAAAAAATGTTTAAATATTCAAAATATCAAGATAAAAACAAATATGTATAATGTTTAATTTAATTGAGAAAATGTTTAAAAGTTCGATATTGGTTCGAAATAATATTGGTTATTGACATTTGTTCATTAATATTCAGAAAAGTTTTCTCTAACTGGTGATATTACTAAAAAAAAATATATATGTATATATATATAATTTTGATTTATTAGAAAAAATATATTTTGGAATAATCTGTTTATTAAAACAAATTTATGTCGAATAATAATGTTGTTGCTAATTGTCAATTTCTTGAGTTATGTGCATTAATTTAAAAGATACTGTATTATTGAATAGTAAATTGTTGAAACGTATGTTTGGTGTAATGTGTTAATGTGATATAGTAGGATATAAATGTTTTTGTTTTGAATTTTCATTATCATTTTGTTGTTCATTATGTAAATGATAAAAGTTTATGGAATAAGAAACTATTTCAAGAAAGTTTAAATGCTTTTTACTGAGTATTGTTTTGCATTATTAAAAATTGCATTTTCACAGAATTATTCAATGTTATTAGGTATATTTATTATTTACTATGATTGTATTTAGTATTTATGTAAAGTAACTAAGTTTAGATTTTAAATTTTGTATCAAAACCAAGATTGGGAAGCATTTATGAGAGGAAATTTTGAATTATTTTATATTTTGAGAGTAATTGTGCTTGCAATGAATAATAGTTTTTGGTTGTTTCTGGTAACTCTGATTCATATTATTTTAAGGTAAAATTACATATATTAATAATGATAAAGATATAAATGCATGTTACTAAAAATTATTTTAGCATTTTATTGATTTAAGTGGTTATATGTTCAATGATCTTCTGTGATAAAGATTTATTTAAATTGAAATACCTAAACTGGGAGTATGATTCGTATATGTATATTTTTTTGCTTGTTTTGAATTGTTTTCATTCATTAATGGGTATTATGTAATTGAAGTTTTATACATATTATAGTATATTATCGTGTGTATTAAGTATATTACAGTGTGTTGAAATGAAAATTGAAACTATAAAATTTAAAATTTATTATTAGAATAAATTTCTTAAATTTTTTTGGTACATTAAGTAAACGAAAGTGTTTTATAGATTAAACAAATGAAAGGTGATTTGTGTGATTTAAATGTTTTGCTTTGAATAGTTGATACTTAAGTTTGGTAATTTGCGATAACATTAGTTGTTAAAATGGCCTTTGCATTCTTGGGTAAAGCTCGAAAGGAGGATCTGTTAATATTGGCTAGTGAGTTAGGAGAACAGATTCCTCCGGACGCGAAAGTTATAGATTTAAAAATTTGATTACACAATCTAAACATTTTGAAGAATCATTTGTTCGAGAATTAATAAATACAATAATTTCCGATCGGATAGAAAGAGAAAAAGCCAAAGCAGAACAAAGAGAACGTGAGCATGAAATTAAAATGCGTGAATTAGAAATAAAAGAAAGGGAATATGAGGGCAACTCATTAAGCACGGTAGAATATGGGCGAGATAAATTAGGAAACACATTTCTAGGTTATTTAAATATAATGAAAGGGTAATTTTAGATCCCCAGAACAAGCCGAAGAATGGCCTTTCTTTTTCCATCATGCAGAAAGGATGTTCAAGCTTTATGAAGTACCCGAACAGTACGAAGGGAAAATTATTTTACAGTGTTTAAAGGGTCGTGCTAAAGGTATTAATGCTATGTTGTCGGAAGAAGATTTAGATCAGTATGACAAAATCAAAAATTTCATTTTAAGGAATATAGAATAACTCCGTTACAACACAAAAAGAATTTTGATTCTTGTTATAAATTACACAATGAAAGTTATGCTCAGTATGCGTCCCGAGTGGAAGCTGCATTAGAACTGTATTTAAAATCAAGAGATGTAGAAACATTTGTTAAACTTAAAGAGCTTATTGTAGCTGACAAAATAAAAGAGAGTTTGCCTACTCATGTAAGATCTCAAATATTTCTGAAAGAGACTGAAAATTGGCTTCCAGTCCCTGAATTGGTAAGGGAAATTGATAATTTCCTAGTTTCGATGCCAAAAAGTTTTGCAAATAATTCCCACAATTATACTAAATTTATTCCCGGCCCACATGGAACAAAACAGAACGAAACTGTAAGGAAACATTTTCCAGGTGAACTTAGAAATAAAAACTTTGTGGAAAAGAAAGAATATTATAATTATCAAAAGAACCCAAATCCACGACCACAGAATCGTTTAGGAAATAATACCGCAAGTTGCGCTCCAGATAGAAAGGTATTGAAGTGTTACAAATGTCAGGAAGAGGGACATTTGAAGAAATTCTGCCCGCAAATGAATACGGTAACTCAAGTTTCTAATATAAGTGAAACTGAGGTAAGCAAAAAAGGGTTAAATGAACTTTGCATTAAAATGGGTAATGCAAGTTTCGATTGGGAAATTCCAATCAGTGAGAAGGATGGTGAGCTTTTGCGAGTTGATTTAAATATAGGAGATAATAAGTTTCAAGGAATCATTGATAGTGGTGCGGAAATTACAGTACTGCGGAAGTCAGTGGTACCAGAAGAAATGTTGCAGTCAAGTGGGAAAATTTACTTGAGGCCTGCAATTGGATCTCCGGTTGAAGGAAAGCTTGTTTCTATTCCACTAAGTCTTTGGTCAGCAGATGATGATATCAGGCCGTATATCATGGTGCATGCTGCGGTTGTGGAAGGATTGCATGAGCAAGCTTTGATCACTCCTAGAGTTTTTAGTTTGTTGGAAGAACAAAGAAGAAAATATCTTGGAGAGGAAATAAAAATATCCACGGGAAAGGAATAGTTTCTGAGTACTTTCAATGTGGAGGGAAGGAAAATAGAAGCTCACCAGGCAATAGAAGCAAATCAAGGAACATTTGATTTAGAAAATTCTGAAGTAGAGGTTTCAACTACTCCAGTGGAAAGTAACTTGGCAAATAAAGAAATAACCGCTATTAAGGATGAAGAAAATAGTACTCCAATTTCGCAAGCAAAGATATTTAGAAAAGAACAGTTGTCCTGTGCTACATTAAATCGGTGTTTTGAAGATGCCAGACAGCGTAAGAATAATTACTGGTTGGAATCAGATTTATTGTACCACACAGGCAATGTGGCAGGACAGAAGTATGTACAGCTTGTAGTTCCTGAGTGCAGGAGAAAAGAAATTTTAAAATTGGCTCACGAAATACCAACAGGAGGACATCTTGCTTCTAGGAAAACAAAGGAAAGAGTTACAATGTCTTTTTGGTGGGAAGGTCTGCCAAGGGATGTAAAACGCTGGTGTGAATCTTGCCACGATTGTCAATTGCGGAGGAAAACCAAACTGAAAGACAGAGGACCTATAGAAGCTGTTGGTAGACCAGAACTTCCCTTCCAAGTAGTCAATGCTGACATTTTAGGGCCTATTGAACCTAAATCTTCAAGGGGACATCAGTATGTGTTGTGTGTTATGGATCAGCACAGTCGGTGGCCAGAGGCAATTCCGATTAAAACTTTGACGGCAAAAGCGACATGCGATGCCTTTATGGAAATTTTTATGAGGATGATTAATTATTTTTCTTTTATAATGAATCTTGTAAGAAAAAAAAAAAAAAAAAAAAAAAAAAAAGAAATAATTTCTGATATATCATAATATTCATATTTAACTTTATATAATATAATGTAGTTATTTCTATTTGTTATGGGTCGTTAATTTTCATAAGGTTTGTGTGTGAATAATATTTGCACATAATTGTTTTTTTGTGTTGATATTGATTCTTATTTTCTTACTTTATAATATTGTGTTGTAATAAATATAATGAATATAGCAGTAGTATAGGATATTTTCCTTTAAAGAGAATATGAAACAAAAGTGTAAGCTGAAGCATGTCAGCACCTAGGTTAAGCACTAAGTTAAATTTAAAATGTTGGTATTATTTGGCTCTTGATGGAATGGTGATAAAAGGTAAAAGGAACTTTCTAGAATTCTTCGTAGTTTCCATTTGCGGGACAAGGTCCAGCAATGAAAACTGGAGGGAAGGTGTGAAGATCAAACACTTAGCGGACGGGAGCCCTCGAGTTCGTTAAGTGGTAAGACACTTGAGAAATAGGGCAAGCTTGTCGAAAAGAGAGACAGTACGGGTATGCCACGACGAGTGGTAGCGGAAGTACCGCTTCCAGGCGATGAAAATTTCGAATGTAAAATTAATCAACTAAAGTTATGTCTTTGTCTATAAATTAGTGTTATGTGTGTTAATGTAAATAAATATATCTTAAAAATCGGATCTTTTGTTATCAATGAGCGATCTTGGAAACAACAGGGGAAACCAATCACAACAACATTCTCAGACATTCGGTGGTAAACTTTTCCTTGTTTGCTGCCGCTCGAAGAGTGCGAGGCACAGATGTCGTATAATGCATGATTCCAAATTTTGAATTTTTTTGGCGATGAAGAAATGTTGCCAAGATAACGTATAGTGACATGCGCGATGGCGTAAATACTATGGTTACCAAAATAGAATTTTCTGCATAATTTTTATAGGTAATTGTTTTACAGGTATATGTATGACGTAATAAAAACGAGGTTGCCAGATACATAAGAAAATCCACCAAAATATCGCCAATCTCAGAATTTGGCGTCATGGATTATATAGCACCTGTGCCGAATGTGATTTAAAAGCTGGCAACAAATTTGTCAACAAATAGGATTTACGACGACTTCTCAAAATGATATTGTAATTACGTGTGATGCAGATGAAACGTTATCTGACGTCATGCATATTTTAAACCAATGAGAATTGTAATTAAGTGGCGTAATCATGTTCTCAACTGGAACGTAAGAAACAACCCTTTTATGGTTAAAATATATGATGAAATATTTTTAAAATTCGCACGTGAAAATATATCTATATATGGAGAAATGGCAACGATTGTATCGAAAGAGGTGGTGAAATAAAAAAATTGTCATGGTAAGAGTTACGATGACGTATTCAACGCATATTACGTTTAGTTTTCAAACAAAAACCAATAATAAAAAGATTCTTTATCAGAATGCGTTCATACAGCGATAAATCAAATAAACAAAGTTTCCAATTGAGCACAATCAGTTGTAAAACATAAAAACATGTATGTTATTCTTTTAAGCCTTCGAGGCCATATTTTCTGAATTTGAATCAGAACTGAGACCTATATCGGAACCTTGACTTCCTTAAGAAATAAACAGTTATCTAAAACGAAATTTTATTATCGCGTTGCAAATATTTGACCTGAAAGTAGTGTATTACAATTTAACGAATATTATTTTCCCCCTAGTAGTTTTTAAACAGCTAGTTTTTAAAACAAACAGAATTTAAATTTCATAAAAAAATCACATGGATTTTTTGACTTGGAATAAGTTCACAAATACATTAGTGGAAATAATAATATTAAAAATATTAAGGTTGGGGAATAAGTTCGTAGCGTTTTTACCAAAGACTTATTTAAACAAAAAATAATCATTATATCAATAACTTAATCAATTATATATTCCCCGTTGTTGTTTACAACCTCTTTCTACCTCTCGATCAATTGGTTGATTCCTTTCCGCCAAAAATCTCCTGGTGTGATATCAAAGAAGTTGTTGAGACTGTTTTAAAGGACCTCTTGGTGCACTGGGAAATGCTCGCAAAGAATGCCACCGTTATCAAGGAGCACTACATTGCTCAGCTACACCGCGTGAATGAGGCTATTCGACTGAAAAGACCTGATCGACATGGTCAAACCATACTCTTTCACGACAACGCCAGGCCCCATGTTGCACAGTCGTCAAAACCGCTCTTTAAGAGCTCGAATGGGAGGTTCTTCATACTCAGTCAAGATCCATTGATCATTGATCAGTGCAAGATCCGGAGAATACGGCATCCGCCGTATTCTAAGGATCTTGCACTGACCAATTACCATCTTATTCCGCTCCTTGTCAAACCATATGAAGGACGTTACCTTCGATAACAAAGAGGTCCTTAGAAACTGGCTCAACAACTTCTTTGACAACAGACCAAACGACTTTTGGCGGAACGGCATCAACAAATGGGTCGAGAGGTGGGAAGAGGTTGCAAACAGCAACTGCGAATATATTGATGGATTAACTTATTGATATAACTATTTTCTTTTTGTTTAAATAAAAATCTTTGGTAAAAACGCTATGAACGTAATTCCCAAACTAATAGAAAAGCAATTACTAAATATTAATTTACTTTTATACCACAAATATATTAATAACATTTGTAATCTACATTTGAATACGTTTCTACGAATGATCTGCATTAATTAATAATAGTGATTGAAATTAAAACTTGACTTACAGCGATAAATATGTAAGTGCTCCTTAAAATGCTTTGAAAACATTTCGTCATAACATTACAGACAAGATAATATCTTTAATGACGTAACGCGATAAAGAACAACTCTTCTGGGAAAGCTCTTTAAGTTGTTTATACAAAAACAAGAGTATTAAATGATGGCACTGCCAATTAGTGCTCTTATGTAAGACCGCGTAGAGATGGTTTTCTATTTTTGGTCAGAAATTTTTTCCACAATATGATGGTTTTGTTTAGAAAAACGTTTTGTGAGGTATTTCAATAAATTATGTTCTTCGTCACTAAAACTTTCGCAAGATATTAGTTTCCGAAGAAAGGCATTTTTTTTTATTTCGACTAGACATACTTTCATTTGTTAGGCTAGACAGTTTTCATTTATTCTTCTAGAGAAGTTTTAAGAAAACAGAAATTAACAACGGGAAACCACTTTGACGTATAAATTTGTTAATCTTGACAAAATTCTATACATTTCTTGTATCATCAGATTAATCACGAAATAATTATTGCCTTCGCTCTTTTATTTTTTCCATATAAAATTTATTCATTTATTTAACTAATAAATTTAAAGTATTTAATAATATCTTTATTAAAACAGCAATAAATTTTTAACAAAATTTATACAATAGGAAATAATAAATAATCAACATACAGGAGGGGTATTCATATATAATTTTGATCTTGTCTAGTGGACAGCGTGTCTGACCACGGATAGGGATGTCCTGAGTTCGAATCCTAATTCGGTCATGGTATATATATATATATATATATATATATATATATATATATATATATATATATATATATATATATATATATATATAAGGTACTCTATTTTAAAAACAGTTGGACACATGTACATATATTTAATTAACACTAATGAAAATAAGCCCTTTTATACATTTTACAGAAATTCTATAAAAATTCTAATTTCAGCTTTATTTCCAGTGAAATTATTTCGTCAACGAAAAAATGTCATTATAATTAAAAAATTTTAATTTTGCTTAAACACTTAACATTATTTGAAACATTAGTTAAAAAAATCTTAAAGTATGTAAAAAATATAAATTTGTAAATTTTGTAAATAGTAAAAAACTGTTTTAAATTCTTAAATATTACTAAACATTTCTATAGCAATACATGTTTAAAAAGTTTTCCTTTGAGAAATTTTATACTCCATCTTTCCGTTGAAATATTTCTCCCGAAATAGAATTTAGGTTGCAATGCAATGATCACGTGATTTGAAATGAATGTTTTTTATTATTCAATAATTAATTTTCTAATTGTTTTTCTGTATGTAACAACAAACATTTGTGTTAAAAATCGACATAACTATTCTTGGAGTTATGGTCGAATTATATCCGAAAAGAATTTTTTTTTTTTATCTAACTATACCTGCGCGCAAATATGACAACAATCAAAATTTGTTTTTCAATGATGTGTTTAGTAAATTTATAGATCTATTTAATTCCAGCCATGTAATTTATAGAAATAGATAAACACATCAATTTAATCTATTTAATAACTACATAAAGTTTAATAATCAAACATGCAAATAAATTTAAAGTTGCACCAATGGATATTAATTTGCTTTTTATTTATAGTATTATTAATTTCATTTATTTCATTAAATTAATATTTGTATAGTTCATATATATTTCTTTACTAAAGAATCAGTAAATCTTGCTCAAATGTTTTTTCAATTGTAAATTTATGAAGTATATTAATGACTTTCCGTCATTGAATTTAACCAATTATTCTCACTTTTCGAAATTTATTCACAAACTCAATGTAAATTAACAAAGATAATTTGGATAATAACTACTTAAACATCATCTTAAACTAATAATGGCACTATAAAGGGCTATAATAGCTTTAAAATATATCATAAAAGGAAACATTTTAAAGTCATTAAATATGTTAAATGTAATTCTGATACATCTAAAAGAGTTTTCGTTTATTATCAATCATAAGTGGAATTATCAAATATTTTAGCTTAAATTTCTTTTGTAATGGTTTTCTCAAAGCCATTTAACATTAAATTCCTTCAAGTAATAATTTTGATTCATACTAGTTAAATGTAATTCAAAAGATTGATACTTTTGTTTTAATCTAAAAAACACAAAATTTTACTGTTTTTCTAATATAAGCTAATTTAAAGAAAAGTATGTTTTCATTTGAAAATACTTCCATATTAAAATACTACTAAAAATTTAAATATTTAGTACTAAAATTTAGAAATACTAAATGTTTAACTTTACTAAACTAAAAATTAAGTAATTAAGCTTAATTTTATATAAGGTGAAATCAATTTTATTGTATTAATTAAATCTGTAAAATAATTAACCTTTGGGCGAAGAAATTTATTGGAAATTTGATCCAAAAGCTTTTTAAGATCAATTCATATTGATGTCTTTTCTTAAAGTTACCCTAATAATTACAAATTATTAATAATTTTAATTTATCCAGTTACTTATAAATAATATTAATCTATCCAATAAGGTCTTAAATTATTCTTGATTGACATTTTATTTAATTGACTTTTAATTATCTTTATTCTCAAAACTTGATTACATTTTTCTGTCAAATGAATAATGCGGAAATACTTTAAGTACAGGTGAGCTTTAGGTGCAAGTGTGTGTTTTCTCTTTTTAAGAAACTATAAATTACCACCAAAAGTTTCTTGTATTAATTCATTTTTAATCCAAATTTCAAGCACTAGATGGCGATTTTAATAAATATTGAAAATGATGGAGCTCTTACTTTATTTTTCGCTTGTGAATTAGATTATTGTTCCTAAAAAAATAAGTACAAAATATAAATTTCACAGATAATACACATTCTTATATAATTGATTATAAAGATTCAATGATTTCCTAAAATTATACCGGGAGATGAATTTTTGTTATTTATTGAAAATATTTTATTTTTATGATAACATTTTTATGTAAACTTTTTGAGTGAAAAATTTGAATTTTTTTTTTACTTAAGTCTTTTAGTATTAATTTTTTTTTGTATTTTTAGACAAAAAATCTCTATTTATTGATTTAATCGCTAATAAAAACTTATATATTCATTCTTTGAAAAGATGACGTTTTAAATGACATTATTTCGCATCTATAACATGTATCATTAACTGTACACATATATAGGAAGTCAAACAAAAAGAGCATATAGACTAAATTGAAGTCAGATTACCCCACATGTTCCGTGTAATATATATTGGTAGTAACTAATGAAAGTTTACCTTTATTATGCGCTAAACTTGCTCGTTACGTTGTATAAAGAAAGAAGTGATACTCTGTGATTCCCCAGCCCTGGAAGTGAGTTTTTCCTTCATTCTAAATTAAGGGAAGAATAAACGTTGAGGATCAACCATTCCCACATCGAAACTACATGTAAAATGTGTGGCTGAAAATTGTGAGCGCGGAATTGTCACATCACAAAAAAATGCTCATTGTTATAATTGGATTATATTTTTTACAAATATTTCAGGGACCAACTACAAAAAATAAAAGATTTTTTGATACTAAAAGATGAAGTGTACGTTGAACTTATAGTAATGTCATTTGTTGATGGATTTATTTATTTATTTTTTTTGGATGATGTAATACACCCTCTTAATAGATTCAATTTCATTTTGAGAGTAAAAATCAAACAATGATAGAATCGATTGAACTTATTATCATTTTTATGAACAAATTAAAGGTAGTATCTGCCACTTTATGGAAAACAATTTAAAATATTTTTGACCAGTTGTTCAAAAACAGAGGTAGATTAAACAAAGAGAAATTTTATGACAAAAGAATAAAATTATGAAAAGTTTTCGAAAATTTACTTAAAATTGCAATCATTACAAGACTAGAAACAAATGTGACTGACATATATTACGAATTTAGTTAGTTTTAGTATTGAAGAAATGATGTAAAATATAAATTTACATCATTTCTTTCTAATCTTTCTCTTTTGATGAAAGCGAAGTTTTCTTCTTTAAAGTGTGATATAATTATCATAAAATTTAATATTAACTTTTGAAATCTATTGTATCAAGTTTTATTTATTTATTTTTTATAATGCTTTACTGATGCTAGGATTACTCCATTCAATGCTTACAAAGGGAGAAGTTGATGGCAACAGTGGGGCACCAAGTTAATGTGTCATCTTTGCCCCGAAAGTGAAAGGATAGAGAAACGCACACACACACATAGAAAAAAACATGCATGCCTGCCAGGTTTCTTACCCGGGACCTACTGTTTTGAAGTTACTATTCCACCATCGGTAGGCCTATTGTGCCAAGTAAAGTATTTTAATTTAAAAAAAATTGTATTTTTATAACTCTACCAACCTTTGTGCATTTTCAATAAATATTACGAGGAAAACAAATCGTTTCTGTTTTACTGAGAATTGCTGAAAATCCTGATTAGCATTTGTTATTATATATCGCGATATTCAAGCCTGACGGACACTTTGCAGACTCAGTCTTCTACTAACTGTAACCACAAAAATTATCTTTTAGATGTAAGGGATTTATTTTTGAATTTTCAATGATATAAATGCATTACTGGAAACCGCTATACTGTGATTGTTTTGTTTCGCATTTTACTTTAAAAGCTGTAAGTAATTTTTATTAGTTTCGTTTGTGTAAGTACATATTCCGTACATATTAAACTATAATAAATATTGTAGATCTTTTCTTAAGCTCATCACATCTACGCCACTAGATGGGCCTTAATACCTTAAAAAAGACTTTACCCTGGAAATGTCTGTCCAACCCTATTATAGATGGAAAAAAAACGTTGATGTGAAGTAATATAAAACAAAACTCTTTTTTATTTTTTTTAAAGTTTGTTATTTACTTTTTTCTGCTCCAAAACTCTTTTTGATTATTTATAATACTGTATCTGTGTTAATAGTATAAGCAGATGCAGTTGCATATCTATACTTTTCCCTTTACTTTTTAATTAACATTCAAGCAATTATTTCTAGGTTCAATATTTATTTTAACTGAAAAATAAGCAAATAAACAAATTGCCTCGCAAGCTCATTTAATTCATAGCGATTCAATCCAACTGTATAAGCCCATAAAAATATTAGTAATAATCTCAATTGAAAACAAGAGAATAATATGATTGAAATGTGTTGTTGTTCTTACTAATCTGTGGTTGTTATTAATCCCAGCTGGCCCAATTCCAATACTAAACCAAATCCACAAGTTCATAAACTAACAAGGAATCCAAAAACATAAATGGTTATGAAAAACACTCTTCCAAGTCAAAATTCAAGCAGCTCAAGATGTGCTCAAGCGATACCTGTTCAGCTATACATTTTGTGCACAGACTAAAAGTCTTTTGAACTTGCATATATTTGAGGCCCCTTAGGTGACGACTGTCAAAGCGTGAATATAAGTCTGTTAGCCCCTAGGTGGCAGCAGAGCGTTTTCTATGATACCACTTATGAGTAAATATGATTGCAATCTCAACACGGAAAGTGTATTGGTTTGTTTTGCTTGTCACTTTTTTGCCCATGCGAACCAATTAGGACGAGACCCGTTTGTTAAAGTTCTGAATTACAACAAATAACCAAGCCCAAGTTGGGATTTCCATCCCGAGAGGCAAGGACATATTGAACATAAAGCAAGAGCGCCAAACATTCGGCTATCAGCTTGGCGAAAAGGTATTGGGCTTAGAAGCTAAGATTAAATGACTGGAAAAATGCGGTACAATTTTTATATTGTTTTTAAAATATCCACAGACATGGTCATTCAGATCATGTCACAATATTTTCTTAAATATTTTTCACAGCCCATGGAAAATGGTTTATAAGAACACAATATACGGTCCGTTATTCATAAATATGCTATGATAAGAAAATCGTAATTCATAAATATGCTGTAATTGCTCAACAAGAAATTTTCAGACATAACTCATCGGTCACACCATGTGTTTTAAGATCATATTTAATACTTCCTAAATCTTACAGCTCCTGTCTGCCTGGTTTCCTGTATTTCATCCGCGTTTAAAATGAAGGTTATGTAATATGATTCGTTTATATTTATCTTATTCACATACATGCATTCTTTTAAAAGAGGTTCGTAAATGCTTCGCTTAAGAGGAAAAAAAAATAAGCATCGTGAAGGACTTATTCCTAATTATTCAAATATTTATCCAAGTATATATGGATTTCTTCATACAATACATGTCATATATTAAGTATTCTATTTAATTTTTTATGTTTTTGATATGAACAGATTATTTTTATGAAATCCATTTTGAATATTTAATGGATTATTTGAAACATAAGCAATAAAAATGTGTAAATAATATTATTTCACATATCCTATTTTTCAGCTGTGGAGGGAATAACAAGTGATTTAAAATTTTTCTTTCAATAATTTCCGATTTTGGAAGTATTAAATATTACAATTATGACAAATCAAAATACATTTCGAATATTTAAGTTCGGTACTTTAAATAATAACAAAATAACATTTAAAGAAACAAAATGCATTTATTTTGAATCTTTTCTATTCGAAAAAAATTTGTGGTCATTACCTCATGATAAATTGATATCGCTTAAAAGTTTGAAATCAAGATCTTTCTTTCCAGATGTTGAAAAAATATTTTATTGTTTCCACCTGTGTATCATCAGTGCATAACTATACATATTTGATAGTGAATTCAAGTCAAAGCACTTCTGCTAAAAACATTTTGTATCAAATCAAAATGCCTTACAATTGGCATTAGATTGTTCTTTATACAAAAGTTTTTTACTAGGAGAAATTTAGTAAAGTTAATTGAATTTCCTGGAAAGACTGCTTCTAAAGATGTTATTTTCGGGGCTGTGATAGCCTAGTGGTTAGGGTATCTGCTTTCTGTCCGGTAGGGCGAGGTTTGATTCCCAATACTGCCAACGACCCACCGAGTACATTTGATATACGTGCTCGTTAAATCTGTGTAATTGAAAATCCTTTCTTAGATCTTTGAACAGTTATTGTGGGTGCTATGGTCTGGAGAAAATTTCCTCTCCCTTCAGATCAATGTCAAAATTGAGAGAGTAGATCCTCTGGTAGTGCCATCTATCGGATGAGTTTTGAGCAAAAGTTTTACTTTGTGATGCTGTGGTTAAACGAAAGACACTCCCTTTTGACTTAACTTAAAATCGCCTAGGTTGGTTTGTTTTGTTTGTCGCTCAACGGTTATTTTTTGCACACGAGAGCTAATTAGAACGAGACCTACGGCTTTAAGTGGATTCCCAACCACTACAAACATCCATGCCCAAGGTGGGATTCAAACCCACGAACTGTTGAACCGAAGGCAAGAGGGCTAACCATTTGGCTGTCAGCTTGGCTAAAATCACCTAGATAACGGCATAGCGAGCTTGGCTTGTTCAAGTGTCATAAGTAACAACAACAATAACAACAAAATGTGTTAAATTCCTCTAAATCAAGGAATTTTATATTGAACAAATTGAAAATTACATAAAAATATATTCTAATTGATATTCTTTAAACTCATTTGATTTTAATTTATCAACAAAGTCTCTCTTTTTATTCAGGAAAGATAAATTAATAATGACCTATGGGTCTTAAATTATTATATTTTTTGGGTCTATAATAAGGCAACTTACTGACAGGACCCAACTGACTTAAATTCGCATAGCCAACTGCAGAGCCAGCTTGGTTTGTATAAGTGTCATAAGTAACAACAACATATTTAAGTAGCATATAACAAATTGAAAGACAAACTTAAATTTAGATTTATAACAAACTCAAATAATTAAAATAAAGTTTTGAAATAAAACTGATGTATAAAACATTTTGAGTAAAGCTACATACTTTAAAATCATTTAATGAAATGATTATTCTATGAAATTTACAAGATGACGGTCTTTTTGTTTCGTTTTGCTTTGCCTATGTTAAAATTAGTATCAAGTGATGGCAACTCACCCAAGACTAGACTGCAAAACAGGAGGGGCACAATGATCATCAGGAAAGCCCGGAGGATCAGCTGTCCAGGGAATCCAATCAGGTGGATGGTGTGGTTGGATAAGTTCTGAGACTTCAGCAATAACCCGAGAACATACCCGGCTACTGTAGTCACAAGCAACAACAGTAGGAAGCCGTGTGTTCGAAGCCATGGTAAGCACTGCATAGAAAACGAAGCTGTTAATCATCTTACCCTAAAATATGATCTCTAATCATTATGAAAATGAATATTATTTGTCTGATATATTTACATGTATGTGTTGCTAAATTCCTCAGTGGATCTTTTAATGAATGTTAGTTTCATGGATGTAATGAGAAATTTAATGTTTTAATTAAAGAGAAGCCAGTTTCATATTTGTGTGAATATTAATCCTAAGTTCTCAGCAATAAATAAAAAATTAAATTATCGTTTGCAAACTATGTTTTAATACTACACTTCCACATTATCCTAAGTTCTCAGCAATGTGAATATTATCAATGTGTGAATATTAATCTTAAGTTCTCAGAAACAAATAAAAATTGAAATTATCGTTTGTAAACTATGTTTTAATACTACACTTCCACATTATCCTAAGTTCTCATCAATGTGAATATTATCAATGTGTGAATCTTAAGTTCTCAGCAACAAATGAAATTATCGTTTGGAAACGATATTTTACACCAAGCTTCTACATTATCCTAAGTTCTCAGCAATGTGAATATTAATCTTAAGTTCTCAGCTATAAATAAAAATTGAAATTATCGTTTGGAAACGATGTTTTATACCACATTTTTACTTTATCCTAAGTTCTCAGCAATAAATAAAATTTGAAATTATCGTTTGGAATACTTGGTCAGCAACTAAAGAAGCTGGAAAATTTCCAAAATGTTCACTAAAGCGGAAGCGGTTTTAATAAATTAATAATAGTAGGAAGAATGAAATATATATAATATCCTTCCTTTAAAAATCTGTTCGTTTTGAGCGTTATTTAATTATTAGAATGCATATTATTCAATAAAACTTTAGTGTAATAATATAGGTTAAGAAAAATGGTAAATGTGTTAGTAAAATATTCGCTAACATCAATGAAATAGAAATTTATTTCTCATTCAGACAGCAATATTTTGTTAAGTATGAATGTGAATGTGTATTTTTACGTTAATTTATTTGAGTTTTTAATTATGATTAAGCTCATATTCTAACCTTTCGAGGACATATAAAATTTTAATAGATAAAACAAAGTGAAAAAAATTAGTTTCGTCTAAAATATTTTATATTTTGCATTATATTGCATCAATATTTATTGTAATTATGATGAATAATTGCATGGATTATCATTTATTTTAAATTTTCATGAACTGTTTCTCTATACTATATACATTGAATAACTAAATATTCATATTGTCAATAAATTGATTAATAAAAACAAATTAGCGTAATATTAAGGTATTTGGAGAAAAAGGTATTCTAGAAAAAATATCACTCTCATTTTACAAATTTTTTTTAACAGAACTGTTTTAAAATTTTGACAGCTAGATATATGAAAGTGAAGAAAAAATATTTTAATCAATATCTTTTTTATTGAAACACTCAATCTATAAAATGTCATAAAACGAAAAACATAGTGATTTCATTATGGTGAAAGAGGAAATTTATTTTCTCATATCTTTACTGAATTTATAACAGAATGATTATAGAGGTTCATCCGAAGATAGTCATAAGAAAGAAGTGTTTGTAATAGTGATTTGCTACATTTTGTTCAATAAATTTAGTTTACTATTGAACTATTTTTTGAATTTTGGGATTCGTTTTAAAGTTTAAATGGATAAAGGAAATTTTTCTCTTATTTTTCAACGATGCTTTCTTAGAAAATTCAATCCTCTTAAATTAATTTCGAATTAAACAAATATTTTTATGATATCCTTCACCAAATGAAATGAGAAAAGCATGTAAAAATTAATTAAAAATAAGATGAAAAACAGAGATAAGATTACAATTGAACGTTATTTTCGAAAGCTATTATTTTAAGAAACAATATTTACAATTAAAAAATAGTTCAATTTGATCAAAGAACAATATTAAAACGAAACTATAAAAATAAATAATTAAAATTTTAAGATAATACAATAATTAAAAATTTATTTGGAATATCAAAAATTCCTCAGTTTTATTATTTCACGGAAAGTCAATACATTTACTGTTCTATTAAATTAGAGAATTTTACGAAATTCTCTAATTGAGTGTTAGATAAAAATAAATAAATAAATAAAAGAAAGTTTTAAAAATTGAAAAAATTAGCATAATTAATATTTAAAAGTATTATTAATTATTGAATTAACAAATTGTTGATAATGGCATAACTTAAGCCTTTATTAAAATAATTCGAAAATATTTAATAAAACAATATTTAAATTAGTAAGTTTTGCTTAAATTATGAATAAATCATTTAAATATTTAGAAGCTTAATATGGGGTGTTATTTTAGGGAATAATTAAAATATTTTTATTAGACAGATGCTTTTTTATTTCTAAAATTTAATAATATATTTGAAAGTTTTCTAGAAAATAATCATTCCATATTTTTTGCAAATAACTGACAGTTTTTTTAATTTCTCAAATTTAGAAACTCTAAATTTTATTAATAACAATTATTGGAAGCATTTGTCAAATTCAAAAAATTCTTAGAAAATTGAAATTCAAATTTTACTGTAAGTAAAAAGTTATATCCCTTTCCACGAATTATAATAATTCCATATTTTAAGAGTTTATTTTCTTAATAGTTTGAAGATAATTTTGTCAAACGATTTTAATTTTTTTTAGATAAATCATTTTATTGAACGATTTTAAATTTTATTCTTCGAATACGTGAGGCATAGATCAGTATGACGATGTGTAGGTCTATTTTGCACACCGATTTTAAAAGTCATTTCTAAAATTTAATAAAATATATTTGAAAGTTTTATAGAAATTATTTTTTTTTCATATTTTTTGCAAATAACTGATAGTTTCTAAGTTTCTCAAATTTAGAAACTCTAAATTTTATTAATAATAACAATAATTGGAAACATTTGTCTTATTCAAAAAATCCTTAGAAAATTAAAATTTTACTGTAAGTAAAAATTTACAACCCTTTACACTAGTTAATAATTCGATATTTTAAGAGTTTATTTCCTTGATAGTTTGAAGATCATTTTGTCAAACGATTTTAACTTTTAAGCTAAATTATTTTATTGAATGATTTTAAATTTTATTCTTCGAATATGTGAGGCGTAGAGCTCTATGATGCGAGGGTCTGTTTTTCACGTGGATTTTATAAAGGTTGCCTTATCACTTAAGATATGAGAAAAAAGTGCTTGGAACTTACTTCACACTTGTTGCTTTCTCCTGTTTCCTCGCTGGGCTTGGCGGGTTTATCGCGATCCCTGTGGACTGCCATCTGATGTCAACCGTGAGGGTCACTTATAGCGATACTTAAGAGTCAAGACTCCCGCGGTCACGTGATATCCGTCCGCAATCTGACACCCTCCAATTCCGCACGATTTAATTCACTTGTCCTTTATTTACAACTGCACTAGTTCGTAACTTTTTTAAATATGAAGTGCGACTGCATGCAGATATCTTCTTCACAGTCAGTTGTTTGATACAGTTTAATCCAACTTCCCACGCAGCTGCATAGGACTTCTTTTTTTTTCCGCTCTTGTTTTACTTTAAAAAAAAAAAAAAGATTTTTTTTTACTCTCTTAAAATATCGTTCTGAATTAATAGTCTCTGTAACCGTAAAAAAAATCGTTCTGTAATCTTTCTCAATCGCTTGCTGAATGGCGGGAATGTTTTCGGAATCATCGAGAGGAGCTTGCGTTATCATTTGCATCTGAAGTGGCAGAGTTCTTTATTTATAATTGTCGTTACTGAGTGATTCTGTCTGTGTTTAGTGTAAAAAATTGTTATAAAATTTATAAATTGATAGCTGAAAATAAATATTTACAATTTTCGAATGATCGTAGGCGTTTGTATAAAAGGGGAAATGAAGAAATGTTTGTAACAAATCATTATAATTGATCAATTTTCTTCTAAGCCATTATTAACACTATTTGAGCTTAATTAGAAAACTAAAAATGAAATATATATTTCTTTGAATAGAGAGATTATAGAAAACTTACATTTCCCCCCTTTTTTTCTTAAAAAATATGCAAGGAATGCAGTAGTTTGGAGTTTCTTTATTATCATTATTATACATTTTCATAAGTATTCTATTTATAATTTTTCTTTTTATAGGACGTATTTTTACTTTTTTTCTTTTCTTTGCTCTTTTTTTTAAACTGAAGATTAGTTTTTAGCGCTATAAATTTGGCTACATTCCTTCAATTTTTTTAAAAAAATTTGTAATGAATAAGTTATTAAATTGTTATCATTTATAGTCAAATTAAAAATTAATAATAAGTTTAAATAAAAATAAGTTTAATAATAAAATAAATAAGTTTAAAAAATCGTTATAAAATTTTACTTAATTAAAAAAAATTTTTTGTTTTTTGAAATTCGACTTTAGATGTCTTTAAGCAATTTTTAGCCTTATTTTTTTCGACGCTACGAATAAAGGTTAGGTTTCGTCCCTCAATAGTCATTTTTACACACGAGGGATAATTAGACCCCAAATGACTTAAAGTGGAATCGGAATTACCACAAGCATCCAAGCCAAAAGTGGGATCCGACCCCCCGAATTGTTAAACCGAATACTAGGCCATTAACCAATTGTCTGCCACTCGGCTATGAGCTTTAAGGGATAATATTAGCTATTTTTTTCATTTAGATGACATGTTTTGAGTAGTTCCTATTTGTTACACAAATTTATAATAAATGGAATAAATGGTTATAAAAATTTATAATAAATGGAATAAATGGTTATAAAAATTTATAATAAATGGGGAATAAATGGCATACCTTTTTCTCGCCATACTCTGTCCTTTTCTGCAGAAAAGAAAAATTAAGTTTTTGACAAATATTCTATTTTTCGCACATTCCCCAGTAATTTTTGAGATAATTTAATAAAATCATCTATACAAAGGGAAATTATTAGTATAATGTTGGAATTATTTTGTCAGTGTAAAAGTGTTTATTTCGAAGTTTTGATTAATTGATGCAAACACTTATTAAAGCTGATTTGAATTGATTTAAGGATGATTTGAAAGTTAATCAGCCTTAATAAGGGTTTAATCTACATCTGTCGTGGCTAGTAAGGGGTATCGACCAAATTCGTTTATCCCAACGAATGAACTTGTAATTTTGAATCAAAGTAAAATGTAAGAAACGAGAGATGCTCTTCTTCTCGTCAAGTTTCTTTTACTCAACAATATCTGAGGACGGATATTAGAATATTTTACTTCTGAAAAAATTGAAGTTCACTTCTTTTAGGATAGTTGTTTCTAGTAGATTCCGGTATCAAATCCACAACTTCTTAGAAGGCCTAGTTAGTTAGGACGTCATTCTCATTATAGGAAGGTAGTGATTTCGAATCTCGGCTTAGCCAAAAATCCGTTGTGTTCATTAAAGGCGACATGGGCACGTTAAAACTGGATGTGGTCGCAATGTCCTTCAAATGAAAGGATACCTCTAGGGTTCCAGGGCAAATATTTTAGGTCTTCTGCTTAACTCCCCGCTTCAAAATCACGAAGACTCCATCCCGCTGATTTTATCTAACTGGTAGAAACCAACTCAAGGTTATGTACACAGAAGCATTAGTATATACACACATACAGCTATAACAGCTGGTGCAACTACAGCTTCATAGATGACTTTACCCCTCAGGGGGTTTACCTTCTTTAGGTAAACACGGGTGTCACAATCCCGAGGTACCCTAGTGATCTGTCCTCTTCTTTATTTTCCTCTCTCCACTACTCTTCTGCTTTTTCTTCCTTTTCTCCCTCAGTGTGGTTGCCTCTGTAAGAGGTTGAGGGCTCCTTGAGTAGCTTTCGCCGCTCTGTTGCTATTAGCTACTCTTGAGGACTAAATCACCCACGTGTTTGCCGTGCGTGGAGACCCGTGTCCCTGGAAAGGAGGATCCTGGTAATTGAGGCCTCCTGAGACCAACACATTGCTTTGGCCTCTGCTTCAGGTAAACGGGAGGTGTGTTGTGGTCCTCAGCACATCAATCGGCTTTATGGATCAAGCGATCGGTACATCTACTGGGTGACTCGTTAAGGGTGGAGTCCACTTCAGGGATGTACCGTGAGCGTATAGGGACTGACTAGCACTGGTACAATAACCTGTATCCCCTCGTAGGGCTCCGTGGTGGGTGGTGCCGTCTAGTCCCTGAATTTTATGATATTCTATATGAATAATGCTATTAATTCTTTCCTCCCTTTGGAGCAACAATTGTCCATGATGCATGCCAAATATTATACTGTTAAGAGAACTGAAGGAGGTTCTTTTCAATTTGTGTCACCTTTTCTCATTGAAAAGAGTATTTCATCTTGTGTAGGTGAAGTAAAAAATATTCGAAGACTACGAACTGGGGATATTTTAGTTGAGATTGCTTCCGAAAGGCAAGCAATACTTATACAATCACTAAAATCAATTGGAAATGTGGATGTTGTCGTTCAACCTCATACGACATTAAACTTTACGAAGGGAGTAATTTCTGCAGCGGATTTGATATATACGTCTACAGACGAAATATTGGAAAATTTAATATCTCAAAAGTCTGTGGTGTCAAACCGATAACACTAAAACGAGATGGTGTTTCTATCAACACAAAACTTCTGATGTTGACATTTTCAACACCTGATTTACCACACAACATATTAAAGTTGCCTATATGCGATGCTCTGTAAGACCCTATATACCCAATCCGCTTCGCTGCTTTCAATGCCAACGATTTGGTCATTCAAAAATAGCTTGCAGAGGTAAACTTACGTGTGCCCGTTGTGCTGACGTTGGCCACGATAGTGTTACCTGCAATGCTAAGGAGGTTTGTGTCAACTGCAAAGGCGACCATCCTGCCTATTCACGATCTTGCCCATCATGGCAGTTGGAAAAGGAAATTACTTCCGTAAAAATCAAAAATAGTGTGTCATACCCGGAGGCACGACGAATTGTCGCCGCACGTACACCACAGCCAGGTATCAGCTATGCGACTGTTACTAAGAAAGTAACTAGATCTTGTTGCACCCAAACTGATCCTATTTTAGAGAATACAATAAAGCCATCTCCCCAGCCAAAAGATACAAAATCT
Organism: Latrodectus elegans; assembly: GCA_030067965.1. Classification (NCBI taxonomy): domain Eukaryota; kingdom Metazoa; phylum Arthropoda; class Arachnida; order Araneae; family Theridiidae; genus Latrodectus; species Latrodectus elegans. The sequence continues at coordinate 18,139,624 of CM057815.1, read as the reverse complement.
TCAACCGCTATGCACAAACTGTCTCTTGCAAAATCAAGAGCATTTCAAGCGAAAAAATTAAAACTTGCCAAGGAAGGCGTTCGTAGGTCTTCCTTGACAGAAAGAAAAGCCAGGTTAGCGTTGGAAGAAGATACTGTTAAACTCTATCCTTCAGATAGAGATAGTTTTGAGGATTCATCAGAAACTCAGATGAGTACTGCTGGTGAATAACATTCATCCCATTAATGACTTCCTTTGTTTCATGGAATTGTCGAGGTTTCCGTTCTCGAATTGACGACGTCAAATCTGTTATCTCTCGCTACAACCCCGCATGTGTGGCTCTCCAGGAAACATTCCTGAAGCCCACTGTTAACACCAAACTACGTGGGTTTCAATGCTTTAGAAAGGATAATGGTGGTGATACGTCTGTATCTGGAGGAGTTTGTATATTCACATCAAACTCATATTCTAGTACAGAACATCCACTAAGAACTACACTACAAGTTGTAGCAGTGAAAATTCACGTAACATGTCTTATCACGGTTTGCAGCCTGTATTTACCACCACATGACGTCGTAAATTCGGAGCAACTAGATGATTTAATTGACCAACTCCCAGCTCCATTTGTGCTTCTAGGTGATTTTAATGGCCATAATACTCTGTGGGGTAGTGAAGATACGAATTCTCGCGGTCGTCAGATAGAGCAGTTCATATCTGACAATTGCCTTTGTCTGCTGAATACCGACGAGAAAACTTATTTTCACGAACCTACACGGACATTTCACTCTCTGGACTTAGCTATATGTTCTCCATCACTCTTGCCATTGCTGAATTTTGCTGTCGGAAATGACCTCTACAATAGTGATCATTTCCCTCTAATCGTCTCTCAGGCTGGAAGTAATAGTGTGCGTCACAAACCACCTAATTATGTGTACAGCCGAGCCGATTGGACACTTTTCACGCAATTGGCTGTGATCAGTGAGACAAGAGTTAAGACAGATGTCATAGATGATGCCGTTAAATATGTCACCGACACAGTTATCCGAGCTGCGGATGTTGCTATCCCTAAAAATTCCATCAGTCCTCATAAACACAGGAAACCTTGGTGGAACGAAAAGTGCCAAATCTCTTATAAGAAACAAAGGAAGCAATGGAATATATTTCGAAGATACCCTACTACGGAGAATCTTGTTGCATTTAAAAAAGCCAAAGCTCAAGCTCGAAGAGTTAGACGTCAGAGTCAAAGAGAATCTTGGATTCGCTACGTGTCGTCAATCAATTCATCGACAACAAGTAAACAATTATGGAGGAAAGTTAAAGCAGCCAATGGTATTTATCAGGATTATTCCATTCCTGTATTAAAAACCGGAACTGCAATACACTCCTCAGCGGTAGATATTGCTAATGTCATCGGTGAAACCTTTGCTAGTGTTTCCAGATCTGATTCGTATAATCCTACTTTTCTAAGGATTAAAAGAATCGATGAGCGGACACATCTAAGCTTTCATGATCGACATATTCTACCCTATAATTGTGAGTTTGAACTGTCAGAATTGAAGTCTGCTTTATCTAAAGCAAACGACACTAGCCCAGGACCAGATGGAATCTCGTATCAAATGCTCCGTCATTTAAATCATGATTCTTTATTAAACATACTTTCATTGTTTAATAGAATCTGGACTGAGCATGCTTATCCTACATCATGGAGAGAAGCGATAGTGATTCCAATTTTGAAACCTGGCAAAGATTCATCTGACCCTCTGAGTTATCGTCCAATAGCTCTCACAAGTTGCTTGTGCAAAACGTTTGAGCGTATGGTCAATGCTAGACTCATTTACATCTTAGAGAAGAATAATTGCATACCCCTTCAACAAAGCGGATTTCGAAGAGGACGATCCACTATTGACAACATAGTAGATCTGGAATCCCAAATTCGAAATGCTTTCGTGAGGAGAAACCATCTTGTTGCAATTTTCTTCGATATTGAGAAAGCATACGATCGTACGTGGCGTTATGGTGTTCTCCGTAATATGCATAATCTTGGATTTAAGGGTAATCTTCCAATATTTATACAGAATTTTCTAGCTACTAGGCTATTTAAAGTACGTATTGGAACTACAATTTCCAATACTTTTACTCAAGCTGAGGGTGTCCCTCAAGGTAGCGTTTTAAGCGTAACCCTTTTTAACCTTTTCATCAATAACATACTTCATCAGTTACCATCTTCAGTTCATAGGAATTTATATGTTGATGACTTACAAATTTCATATCAGGGTTCAAACATGAATATAATTGAGAGACAATTGCAAACAGCTGTAAACAATCTAACTACTTGGTGTGAACGAAATGGTCTTAGTATATCTCCTAGTAAGAGTCACTGTGTCCATTTCTGTAGGAAAACTAGTCTTCATCCCGATCCTGTGCTTCACATAAGTAATAGACCTATTCCTGTGGTCAACGAGATAAAATTCCTCGGGGTAATTTTCGATAAGAAGTTAACTTTCCTTCCGCATACTTTATATCTGTGGAAGAAGTGCGAGCGATTGCTCAATATCCTCAAGGTGTTGTCTAATACATTTTGGGGTGCAGATCGCACTTCATTGCTCCGAATTTATCAATCAATCATTTTATCTCGTATTGACTATGGTTGTGTTGCTTATGGATCGGCTAGATCTTCCATTTTACGTAGATTGGATACCGTCCACCACTCTGCTTTAAGGATTTGCTGTGGAGCATTTCGTACATCACCCGTCCAGAGTCTATATGTAATTTGCCAACAATTACCATTAGACCTGCGGCGGATGCAGCTGTCTCTTAATTATTATTCTAAAATCATATCCACTCCTCATCATCCCTTACGTTCCACGATTCCAAGTGCTGCTCTTAAGAGATTATATAATGCTAGACCATCAAGCATTCAACCTTTTCTCTCTCGTATTAAATCCATTATTTTGCTTTCTGACCTATGTGATGTCCGTATTGAGTCTACCGACCTTTACGCACATTCACCTTGGTATAATCCACACATTATTGTGTTAAATCCCTTTGGTAAAAATAAAAAATCAGACACAAGTACTGCTATTCTTCAACAGCTTTATTCATTCCATCGCTGTCAGTACACTATGTACACTCCAGTATTTACGGATGGATCCAAATGTCCAGGATCAGTTGGCTGTGGAGTTTATCTTGATGATACCTCCTACAGTTATAGCCTTCACAAATCCTGCTCCGTCTTCACCGCTGAAGCTACGGCTATATACCGAGCACTTCAGCTGCTACAAACTAAAAATGAACGTAAATTCTGTGTGTACACTGACAGTATGAGTGTCTTAGAAGCTTTGAGGAATAACAACTATAATTGCCATCCAGTTGTGTCTAAGATATTCAAATTAATTGCTACTCTTACTAACAAGGGATTTGAGATACTGTTTTGTTGGGTACCAAGCCACATAGGTATAGATGGCAATGAGAAAGCTGATGCTGCCGCTAAATCTGCAGCTACTTCCATTTTGCCTTCATTACCATCAATGGACATGAGAAAGGGATTCAAATATTTCATATATTCTCTTTGGCAGGAATCCTGGGACCTGCAAGTCAGCAACAAACTCCATTCCATATTTTCATACATCATTCCATTATCTGTTTTATCTCCACGAAGCGCAGATGTCAGACTGACTCGCCTTCGAATTGGTCACACGCGTTTCACCCACAAATATTTGATCTTAAGTGATCTCCAACCGTGGTGTGAAAAGTGTGATGAACCATTTACAGTATATCACATTTTAATTGTGTGCCCAGATTTTAACCATCAGCGCTTTAGATATTTTAACAGTAACATTTTAACATTAGAAGATCTGCTTGGGGAACCACCCCATTGCAACCTATTTGCGTTTTTAAAAGACATAGGATTTATGAATTTTATCTGATTTAGAAATATTTTACTTAAATATAAAATTTTTAATTTTATACATGTGTATATTGTATGTTTACACTCTTTTAATATGCTTTTTAAATATATTTCTATTTTATACCTTAATATCCATTTTAACTATATTTCTACTTTGTACTTTTAATGTACATTAAACTATATTATTATTTTATACTTTTAATGGGTTTAAAAAACTGGTGTAAGCTATCTTGTGTTTGGCGCAGCTTGTCCTTATCTGGACCTTGCGCCATAAAAACCAACAAACCAACCAACCAACCATCATAGATGACTTTACTCCTTACCGGGCTTGAAGAGTTTTTGAAAAGTGCTTGCGAATTACTTTCATTGTCAGATGCCTTTAATTAGAATCGTTCACAAAGTTTCAGAGGTTGCAGTTTTTCGTAGGATGAAGAACTTCTTTGGCAACTGCTAAATTGAAATAAAATCTGCTACTAATTAGCAATTCAAAAGGAAAAAAATAGCCTTCGAGTGACGTGAACTAATCACCTTCGATGATTATAAATTTAATGAATTATGCTACTTATCGCAATGCATGATCACCCAAAGTTCGTCTTGTTTCCAAAAGAAGAAGCATCGTAAGAAGACGCAGAATAATTAAAATTTTATTTTACTGAATATACTCTATTAATTATTGAAGAGCACTTGATGAAGAACAACTATAAAAAAGTGATGATTAAACTTACGTGACAAACAATATGAGGAAACGTTATTCAGTAATTTTTCTTAAATGATAAAACAAATTTTTATCTGCATCGATATATAAATTATGAGAAAGAAATATGATCCATGGAAAATTCTTATGTATTCCATAAAATTTTTCATGATTAAAAATTGGAGAATATTTCTTAATATAATTACATATTGAAAAAAAGGATATTTTATATATTTGCTTGAAAATCCAGTTGAAGATTACTCATCTTTTATTATACGTAGATAAAAGTGATGAAGGATAATCCAAAAATAATTTTGATTGATCCTTATTTTTAACCATTCTTCACACTTCAGCTTGTTTGAATAAAAATTATAACATTTTAATCAAACTTATTACCTTTTTCCATATTTATTTTTTCAAAATTTTCATTTCTACTCTCTTAAATTTATCAGTCCATGCAATGTTACAAATGATGTTTTGCGTGAAATGTCAATCCATTTGCCTCCACTGAAAGCAGGTTTTTAACTAAAATTGTTTTTTACTGTTTAAAAAATTGCTTGTTAAATTAATGATCAGCAAATAATTTTCTACTAAAATTAAAATTTTTCTGAGGTGGTATTATTTCATTTTATTTTGAAATATTTTTAAGCAGTTATTTGATAGCTGTTTTGAAATTTGAGTAAGATTCGAAATAGTTAAATTTTTATACCTAACATCAATGTTGTCAGTGCAACTAAAATCCTTTTCTTCCAGTATCCTTTGTGTTTCTTAATGGAAAACTAACAATTTTCCATTAAAAAAAAAGATCTGATCTTAGAAATTTTCTTCCATTGTTTTTTAAATCAGTACAATGTTTTTTAAATAAATTTTATGAATAAATCTTTTTTTTTAATAGGTTTGCTGTTTCCTTCAAAAATATTTATTCTTTCCGGTAAAACTGAAGATTATGGTCGGAGCATCGCCGATTGGCGAGATATTTTTCGAACAAGCGGAAGAGACGTAGGTATTGGAATTTGATTTGCCACCCATAATGGCCGCCAATCGAATCTTTGATTAAAAAAAAAAAAAAAAAAAAAAAAAAAAAAAATTAGCAGCTATATAAAAAAAAACTCTCTAAATTTTAAAACTTTTGGCCACTTTTTGCCCTTATGGAGCTGTGGCCGTAATATTCCAGAAATATCTTCTTTGCTTTCACAGAAATGCGAACCATCGGATTTTTCAACTTAAATCATTGAGAAATCATTAATATGAGAAGTTAAGTGAACCAAGCTTAGTGAAACGCTCAAGAAGACTTGATTTTTTGATCTTTTCATTTAAAATTATTGCTACTTTACTTGGTACATTATTTGGATTATTCTAGATCGGATTTTTGATTTGTTGTAGATAATCTCTGTCAAACTCTTGAATTTCAAGATTGAAGCAACAAATTTTAAATTTTACCAAACCGCTAGCGAATATTTATTTCTGCTACAGCTGTTTTCAACTCATAACTTCTTTAGCACTTGTGCTTCATTTTCATTTTGATCAGTCAGAAAGTGGAATTCTATAAGGCGTTTTTCTTGTTTCCACATTTAAAAACATACAAAATGATAAATAATAACAAATCATAATCAAATTTGTTTTGTAATCTTAACAGATGACATTAAAGGATATTTAGAGATTAAAATTCTAAATATCCCAGAAGTATCATCTATTGGCATATGTAAGCATTTGTTTGTTATTTTATCATCATTACGTTATAGTTTTTATGTTACTATATAAAAATATGTGTGAATTTTCCCGGATACAGATTAAAACATAGTTAAGTAAAAAATAAAGAAATTAAAAATGTCGCAAGAGAATTTTAAAAATATTTTTTGGGTCACATTTGAAAGAGGAGCAACGAATGTTTCAAAATAAAAAGGAGAATTTCCGCAGATAGGAAAACAGCTCACGAATTTTTTATTCATTTCTTTTAATTTTATCATATTTAATAATCCTATAAATTGCTTAAATATGTTTTCTGTCACTAAATTGAGATGGAATTTAAATAAAGTTTCTCAGACTAGTTCTTGGGTTCACCACTGCTGAAATATTTTTATGAATACCATTAACTTGTTTTTGAGCTATCATAAGATTGTGTTTTAAAAGATTTAAGTCATATGTAAAAATTCTATCGCAATTTTGGTGACATAAATATCCATGTTTTGTGACAAGTTGAGGAAATGTGCCTTCCCTGGAAATTGAAGACGAATGTTGTTAAAGCAGTTATGATGAAAGTAATTGATATCGTTGAAGAATGTTCTTTCCATTGTGTTTCGGGAGTTAGTTTTTTTTAATATTTCCAATATTTAATATAATGATTTATCGTTTTACATTCAAGGCGAAATAACTTTTAAATTCTAGATTTGTGCCATGCTCCAAAATTCTTTTATTTTTTAACAGTGAAAAAATCTTCAATTGGGATAAAAAAATTCTTATGGAATTCATAAGCAGTTTTCACAACTTTCTCTTTTCCACATTATGCATGTTGTAAAATTATTAAATATCCATAGTTCTTGCCGCTCAGGAGAGTTTTTATTAGATCTGATACCTCTTTATTGATAGCTTAATAGCTTATGCTCGTTGCAAGATGCTTTGAATATCCTTAGCTCTTGCCACTCAGGAGAGTTTTTATTAGATCTGATACCTCTTTATTGATAGCTTAATAGCTTATGCTCGTTGCAAGATGCTTTGAATATCCTTAGCTCTTGCCGCTCAGGAGAGCTTTCCATTAAATGCGAGACCTCTTTGTTGATTTCTTATACTTGTTGCTTGATGCTTTAAATGTCCATAGCTCTTGCCGCTCAGGAGAGTTTTTATTAGATCTGATACCTCTTTATTGATAGCTTAATAGCTTATGCTCGTTGCAAGATGCTTTGAATATCCTTAGCTCTTGCCGCTCAGGAGAGCTTTCCATTAAATGCGAGACCTCTTTGTTGATTTCTTATACTTGTTGCTTGATGCTTTAAATATCCATAGCTCTTGCCGCTCAGGAGAGCTTTTATTAGATCTGATACCTCTTTATTGATAGCTTAATAGCTTATGCTCGTTGCAAGATGCTTTGAATATCCTTAGCTCTTGCCGCTCAGGAGAGTTTTTATTAGATCTGATACCTCTTTATTGATAGCTTAATAGCTTATGCTCGTTGCAAGATGCTTTGAATATCCTTAGCTCTTGCCGCTCAGGAGAGCTTTCCATTAAATGCGAGACCTCTTTGTTGATTTCTTATACTTGTTGCTTGATGCTTTAAATGTCCATAGCTCTTGCCGCTCAGGAGAGCTTTCCATTAGATGCGAGACCTCTTTGTTTATAGCTTAATTGTTTATGTTTGTTGCTAGATACTTTGAATACCCATGGCTCTTGTCACTCAGGAGAGCTTTCCATTAAGAATTGAAAAGGATTTATAAAGTATTTGAAAATGATTCATAAATTTTTTTAATTAAAAATCCCTTCTTTAGAATAAAATGGCTCAAAATGTTTTGTTTAAGCAAATTTCTGTATGAAGAGTAATATTTGTAATATGCATTAATAATTAAAAAATGGAAAACTCGAGTGATAAACTACCTAATTAAATTAATATTGTTTCTTCCACATAAAAACTATCCTTTGCAGAAAAATTTTGGAATGGTTTTGAATGGGGAACTAACATTTTAAATGTGGGTTACGTTAGTATTCGGAAAGATTGTTTGTGGTCACATTTTATGTTCAATATTAGACAGTTTATATGAGCTGTAAATTATTAAAGTATGTTGTTTCTAAGAAGAAACTAATTAATATGTTATCGCAAAGTTTGTTACTCATTTTGCATAAAAGAATATTAAATTATAATAAAATACATTTCAAATTTGAATGAATATGCAATTTTAATTTGTAGTAATTATTGTATTAGAAAATGAGAAGATAGTATTTGTTGGAGGAATTACATGAAACCCTGTTTTCCATCCCACCTTTCAAAAACACGTTCTCCTTATATAACTTTAATTCTATATACATATATATACACACACAGAGAGAGAGAGAGAGAGAGAGAGAGAGAGAGAGAGAGAGAAATGGTAATATTGCATATGGATTGATACAGAATACTTAAATGTTTTGATTTTGAATGTTTATACATCGTGCTAAATAGAGATATGAAGCTAAAACCAGTGGGTATAGCGATGTGTTATTTGATAATATAGAAAATTAACTAAGCAGCAATTATAGATTTTTCTTAATTGGAAATGTACTATACTTAGAATTTTTAAATTTCATAAATCAGAGCATTCCTGTATTTAAGAATTAGATTTAACGAATATAATCTCCAATTTTAGGCCTAAAGAAAAATTACTTAATGGATTCAGGATACCATAATTAACAGCTTGAAAATGATTATCCAATGAGAATTAAGCTTTGATTTTGTAGGAGAACACAGCACTGAATTAAGTGCTATAAAGTTAATTTCCAAATGTTTCTCAAACAAAGAATGTAAATTTGTTTATTTTAAATTAAGGTTGATTTTTTAATGGTTTTATAAAAAAAAAAAAAAAAAAAAAAAAAAAATCGTGTACCGACAACAGAGCAAAATGTAGAAAGAAATTCACAAACATAAGCATTTTAAATTCGAGATTCTCAAAAAGGATATTTATTGTATATACTAAATAATGTAACAGAATAATAACAATCATGTAAGTGAATAGTCTTTATTTCAGTAATACTAAAGAAATTAATACAATACCAAAACAAAAACAGTTAAATTATGGTTAAAAACTTTTTTTTAGCATATATTGGTTTTGATAATAAATCCAATTAAAATTAAAGGAATAGAAGACTGTTCAGAGATTAAAATTTCTAATATAATCCTACCTTATAACTTTTTTTTGCATGACACACACACATAAAAACAGTTTAAAAAGCTTGCTAATAGAACACTGAAACTTCAGATCAGAAGTTATCAGTGGATGAAGCATTATCTTCATACGTACAGAGGCAGTATATTCCCTTGTTTCAAGTGGAATCAGAATGAAGTATGCCTGATGAACAAAACGACTTGTGGCTTCTCATTGCAAAGATTTGTTCAGAGCGAAAGAATTTGTACATTTATTTCTCTAAATTTTCGTATAATTGTAATGTTGGAAATTTTCTTTCACATATTGGTAAAATTATGTGAATCAACTATAGAGTTGTTACTTATGACACTTGGACAAGCCAAGCTCGCTATGCCGTTGGTTACGCGAATTTAAGTCAGTAGGGGGCGTCTTTTGTTTAACCAGAGCCATACGAAGGTGAAAGTACGATTTTATCTAAACTCCTCCAATAGATGGCACCACAAGAGGATCAACACCACCAATTTTGATATTGAACGGAAAGGGGAGGAAATTTCTGATCACTACACCTATGGTAACTGCTCAATGACCAATCACACGACTATCAGCTATACAATATTGTTACAAATGAAAAAAGGCTCGGCAAGCGATTACTGCTCCATCTATTAGATTTGTGTGACACTAAAATAGCTTATACAATAGGTTACAATTAGTAATTTAAATTTATATGGCAACTAAATATATGTTATAGTTAGGCACTGAATTGATTCTAAAGATCTCATATTAGATCATAATTCACTTTTTAATCAATGATTTAAGATGAATCTTCTCTTAATCTATTTCTTATTAGGACATTTTTTTAGCGAAAGAGGAATTAAACATAAATTATATTTATATTCCTTTTGCATTTTTTATGTACTAAAAGTAATGTTGGAAAAACATAGCTAAAATAAATATATAAGTCATGTATAATGCAATAGATGTACTTAAACTAATCCAATAGGTTAAAAATAATTTTATACAATTGTGACTCATTTCATCATTTTTTCCATCTTATTTATTCAACTAACTTTAAATGACAAAATTATTCAGTGCATGCGTCATTCAGTGCATGTATAATATTTGTTTTTGATCAGGCATACAACATACTGAGTGAATAGTTAACTATAATCCAATTTAAAGATTCTAAAATTTAAACTATTATAACAGTATAATTAAAATTCTATTTATGTATCTTTTGATTTTCATTGCTAAAGTAATTAAAACATAACAAATAAAACATGACAGCAACCTGTTATGTTATTGGCTTACAGTAAATAAAAAAAATTATAGCATTTTTTTTGGTAATTATTTTTTAAGCCATAAAATTACAAAAACTGTGAATTGTTTTGTAAAGATTGTAAATTATATACTTCTTAATAACCATTAAAATTATATCCACAATATTCAGCAATAACTTAAATATAGTAAGTATGACTACAAAAATTCAATTTTTTAAATCAAGAATTTCTATTCTTAATAAAAAGTTTTTTTCTTGTAAAAGTTCTTATATTTTTTAAAATTGCATAAATAGTTGTGAATACTACTAATTACCACAAAATTGAAATATACAGAAAATTTATCGAAGTTGGTTTAATTTCCATTAATGTGTGTGTATTGAATTATTTTAAATATACTGTCACTTTTAACTTTATTAAATTAAGCTACAAATTTATTATTTTTTTTGCATCCGACTTAATATAATAATTATCATCAATATTTTCGAATAACTTTACAAATATGTAAATAGAAATGTTTTCCCAAAAAATTTAAATAATTTTCAAGTACAATAATAATTAAAAATACTATTTCCATCAAAAAAATAATTAAAAACATCTAATGTGATACTAATGCAGTTAAATTTAAAACTATATAAATCAAAGTTAAACATTTACTGTGTTATGGATTTTATATACCTTTATCACAATTATATTACAGTTGAGTTGTATACATATATATAACATATTTATATGTATATATATTTATTAATATTTTCTTATTATAAGACAAACATTTACAAATTATATGGTATATCGATTTATAATTTTACACATAAATTTGCATACATCTTTTTATGCAACTTTATACATTTCCTGGTATTTAGTACCATTTTCATAAATTCTTCCATTTTCAACTATTGAATAACTGTTATATATACCAAAATATAAACATTTTATTATCATTATGATAGGATGATCTATTTATAAAAAATGCTTTATTACTTTCTATATTACTATATATTGAGACTAGATGTGTGTTATGACATCATGGGTCATTATTTATATTGTAAATAAAATTTTGTCTTTGTAAGGAATAGGTATAAATAATGAATTAATATTCATAAATACTTTCAAAACAAAATTTAAAAACTCGTTTAGCATAGATTAGGTAAATGTAATTCCAAAATTTCAGAGAATAAAGCTGTTTTTCATTTCCATAGTAGTGTTATTGTTGTGAGGCTACTTTTATGGTGCAAAATATTAGACTAACAATGTTTATAAATTCATATATATATATATATATATATATATATATATATATGTGTGTGTGTGTGTGTAGTTCACATATAACTGAACTAAAGAAAATAATATTTTCTGTAATCTTGTTCCAAAACTTACTGCTCAGTTTCAAAACAATATTACATTTAATTTCTATTATCTTACTTATGAAATGTCCATCAGATATTAAGCAAGGGTTATAACAGAAATTTAAAATCTTATTTATTTATTTATTCATTTAGGTGGAAACTCTTTTAAGGAGTAATAAAATTTAAAAAAATCGCATTTGTTATAGATTATCTAGGATGGTTTCCGTTTTCGAATTTCATTTATTATGCATTTACTCTTTGAAATTATATTGATAATTATACATTTTTTTTTGGAATTGATCAATCAATATATAAACATTACTATAGAAAGATAAAAAAAAACAGCAGTCTATATAAAAAAGTTTAAAAAAATTCATTATAATGCTTGTAGTATATAATGGAAAACATTTTTAATAATTGAGATAATATCAAATACTAAGCTGTTTAATTTTATTATGTTTAAGAAATAAGTAATAATCTTGACCATTGTATTCAAATGCTTATTACAAAACAATATTAAAATTACATTCTATTAATTTTATTTACATCTTATTTTTCAATTACTGTGGCATTTTTTCACTGTAAAATAGGATAAAAAATTCTCTTTACGTAAATGATATGAATAAATATAAATAAATCAATAAATGTTTATTCATCAATTATTGTTCAACAATCACAATCAACATAAACACAGCAAACAATTGAATTTTATTATACGATAATTAAATAATTATATCGTATGTTCAGATAACATTAAGAGATTTATTCAGATAAAAATACAAAACAATTTTTTTTATTTTGTATATTTTATTTAAAGAAGTTGATTCTTTCAATAACAGTCAATTTATTGAAAATGGTTTTTAAATAATAAAAATCCAAAATTTATAATTTTTCGTAGATAGTTTTAAATTTTTCAAAATTTCAAAACTATTCAATTTTTTCAACTTCAATTTCAATTTTTTTCATTTTGTGCTTTTAATGAAACACAGCTTTATTCTCTGTTTTCCCACCGAAAGAAAAACATTAACATATTTCTATTTTAATGTAAATCCTAAATTCTTAAATATATTAGTGGATTTTATATGTATAAAAAGTTGTTGTTTATTACGACGAAATAATATTTATCAATTGACAATATATTAAATATTGTAATCATATACACTTTCTTTTTTATTATTTAGACTAAGAACTTTAAGTATAAGATAGCTTTTTTGAATTGTAAATCATTATTACTAGAACATTTATACAACAAAAAATTACATAAGCATTCATTTTCATCTAAGTATATGTTATCCAAAGAAAGCAAACAATACAGTTTATAGGCGCAATAAGCAAAACGATAAAACACATTCACAAACATTTTATAACATATAGCAACACACTATCTAGACTTTTGTGTGAATTATAGTTTAACACATCTGGGCGAACATCTTTGTTACAAATGTTCTTAACAACTTCACTCAGATATAACACACAAAGCAGAACAGCTGTATTCTACGGTCGAGCATTATTGTATACAGAGACAAAAATACTTACGTCTTCAAGCATTGCCATTTGATTTCCAGAAAAATATTCACATTGTGAACAAAATATCGTTTGGTTTATTTTATTTTCTATTTTCAGTTTTTTTTTAACTTTAGCTTCTATTGTAAGTGAAGCATGGCTTATTGTAGTTGTATGACGTCAGCAGCTACAATTTTTTGTTATAAATAGCATTATTACAGTTCATGCAAGCGATGTACTGCCTAAGCAAATGCTGTAAAATTATTTGTTCTATAGTACAAGTTCATATTCATGCTTTGTATAAGTTCAGCACAGCTAAAACAGTTTCATGCTAAGTTGGTTCTGGTATTTCTTCTGGTAAAAATCTGTTATTTACCTAAGTCCGTTATTGTAATATAAGGAATAGATCAATGTTTTATGTTGTAAGTTGGCATTGAATTCCATAATAATTCAAAATAATTTACTGCTTGAAAATATTTATGTCAGATTTAATGCTTAAAATATTTTTATAAATATCATTCTAGGTAAAATATTATGTAGTACAATTTTTGTGTAGAATATTCCTTCATTTGCGTTAAATATATAAACAAAGTTATTTTTATAACTATTATTAATTAATTTGTTTATGAAAGACTTAATATATTTTTTCCATAATATTAAGACATATTGCAATATTACATAAGAGAGAAATTCAATATGATGAAAAGGAATAAGTTGTAAAGTATTAAGAAACTCACAAAATAAGTTCATATTAAGCATTTACAGTCATTTACAGTATAATCGTATGCAAATAAAATTTACAGGGTTATTGTAAATAGATGTTAAAATTTTCATCTTTTTAAACAAAAATAGAATTGTTATGATAATGCTTATGTGTAAAGAATAAAAAAAAGATTTCCTTCAGGCCACCATATTCATTAAATAATATTTAACAATAATTAATATTTAACAATAATTAATTTAAACGAACTTTTATGTAAAAATTAAAAATTATATTGGTATTACTTACAAACTGAGTTATGTGGTGGTGGGTAAAGAAAATATTTCACAAAAAATATTAAAAAAAATAAATAAATAAAATAATAACAATGATTTTTTTATTAAAACATCAAACAATATATATTATTATATTAAGATACACATTGTTATCCTAATTAACTTTCTTATTCTTCATAAACAATAATTATTTTTCAATTGCGTTATTTAAAAAAAATTTATATAAAAATTATCTCCTTTGAAATCATTTGAAAATTAATCTCAAACATTACAAAATGGAATTTTTTTTGATAAGAATGATTCTCAAAGAGCTTTTTTACTGTCTCTTTATTGGAATGTTTATTAGTATACATATGAACACCTGTTGTTTTAATGGTTATCTATAATTTCGGCATTCAATTAACATATTACTCATTTTCCAAGACGAGAAATGTTTTATTTTCTTGAAAATTCATATTATTTCGTGTTAAAAAACATGTATTAAAATAAGGGAAACCTAATACTTAAATTTACATTTTAAGTATAATAAAATATTAACTTAATAAATTCGAATTTTGATGTAAATATTAATAGAAAACAGTGTTACACATTCAATACTTTTCAAACATTAATAATATGATAGAACTGTATAAAACCTTTAATAAAAAAAAATTAGGTTTCTAGTTTAAATACTATATATGTTTAGGAAGATGTATATGTT
The DNA here is from genome assembly GCA_030067965.1 of Latrodectus elegans. NCBI lineage: Eukaryota > Metazoa > Arthropoda > Arachnida > Araneae > Theridiidae > Latrodectus > Latrodectus elegans. The sequence goes on along the minus strand of CM057815.1, from coordinate 18,124,396 downwards.
TTAACATTTTAAATTTAGATTATTTGAATTGACCAAAATATAAAATTGATAAAAGCTATTAGAATTTTAAATTTGAGATTATTTTAATATTTATGATTATTGATCTATATAAGAGTTATGTATGACTGTATTTTGCTCCTGTTATGTTAAGTAACTTTACCCTTCTATTTTAATCGACAGTTTTGTGTAGAAGCTGAATTCAGAACTAGTTTGCGTTTTTTTTCTATGTTTTGTATTTTTTTCCGACACTGCGCCGTGGGCCCACTGCGCATTACTAACTTCTAAACAAAAGAGGAAAAAAAAAAACGTGCTTAGACAGGTATGTCGAACCGATCACCGCTGGGTGTGAAGAGATGTTCGCTCCGGGGCGTGTAGGACACTCGGCCCCCCCTCATCCGCACTGCCGGACTAGATGCGGGAGGAGGGGGCGGCGGCGGTAGATGATGGATATCGGTGTCGATGTCCGGCGCCCGTATTGCCTCGAGTTCCATGGGTTGAGACATTTCTGCCATTCGCATGCCTCCCCTAGGCGGCAGGGGCGGCCTGTGCGAAGCCCCTGCACTGGATTGACTCATCAGCCCTTGCATCCCTCTTTCGATAGTGTAAGCCTCCATGCCGTTGGCTCTCATCCGCTTCTGGGCTTGCAGAGTGGCTCGCAAGGTTTTTTTCTTCTGAAAAAAGACATGGTCGCAGTTAATTGCAATGTAATATCTACAAAATTAACACTTTTTGCAGACTTATTATACAAATAGTAATATTTTATTTATTCTATAATTTCTGATTTTCAGAAAAATGAGATATTTATCATTAATATTATATTTATATTATTAATATTACTATTACTACTACTACTAATAATATTATTAAAATAATATCTTTTAAATGTGTGTGTGTGGTCCTTTTTTATTATTTTTATCTTAAGAATATTTATCTAAGACTTAAGGAAATTAGATGTTTCTTGTAATATAAATGTATGATAACAAAATAATGTATATCATTAATGTGATTATTTTTTGCACTTCATAATTTACAAAGATATTTAATCTAAAATATTATAAATGCCGCTCAGAGAAAGGTGCAAAATTTGACCAATGGTCTATAATCAAATGTATATTAGGTATTTAATCATAGATAAAGTAACCCATTTTAATATTTTGAGATCAAGTATAATTCAAACGTAGATAAAGTTTCCTATTGGAAACAAAAATAGTAATTAATAATTTCAAAAAATTAAGTGTATTTGTTGCCTACTGAACTGTATACATATAAAAAAATCATTAACACACATCACTTTCCTTTTTAAATTTACTTTTTTTAAATATTGAAAAATTTTTAATTAAGGAGGAAAAAATTTAATAAAAAAATTTTTTTTTTGTTACTTATGACTCTTGGACAAGTCAAACTTGCTCTACCGTTGGCTATCTGAATGTAAGTCAGTGGGGTGCGTCTTTCGCTTAACTAGAGCACCACGAAGGTAAAAGTACGGTTTTGCTAAAAGACTTCTCCGACAGATGGCACCACGATAAATCAATACCCGCAATTTGAAAAATGTTACAAACGTTATTTTTTTCTAGTTTTTACTGAAGTATTTGTCTTTAGAGAACTAATAAGTAATCCCACTTTTCTTCAGAACTTGATATTGTTTCGGAAATTATGCAATGTATATATAGTGTCACTAGTTTGCAAACATATATATTAAAACTAAGGGATTTTTAGTAGCCCGTTAAATTTTCCTAACAAAAATGACTGATTTCAATAAGTTTAAATGAAATTTTAAACTGAAGCATTGTTATGATTATATAACATTACTTCTAATAATCAAAAGCTGTTTAAAAATTTGATAAAAAACAAAAATAACTTATAATTTATTACTTTAGTTTAAAGGGAAAATAGTTCCGACCAAATTTGTTTCCGATACATATTAAATTAAATAAATTACTAATGCAAAGATAATATGATTGTGCAATAATTTCTTTTTCTATTTTATACTTCATGGGTAGGTAAAAATGTAAATTAAATCAAAATTATTAAAAATATTTTTATCAAAAGTGAATTCTAAATTATTTTCAATTGACGTTAAATTTTTTTAATATTATTTATTTAAAAACATTTTAAAAAGACATTTACAAAATACTATATTTAATAAAACTTCTTCGAATCAGCTTTTAGCAAATTATGTACTTTTTTAAAAAAATATTTAATCACAACAAAATTGTTTAAAATTCACTTAAAAGTTTCTAAAAATTGTAATAAAAATCGATACTTTAGCAATAAAAAAATTATATTATGAAATTAATAAAAGAATTTTCAACTTAAATTACTTAAATCATATATTTTCATGAAAAATACAAAACATGTATTGAAAAATACACTGTTATTGAAAACATTTTAAAAACGATTTTTCACTGAGAAAACGCTTTAATGAAAGTATTATCACATTACCATTAAAATTTGTTTTTATACAAAAACAAAAAAGACATTTTTTTTTATAAAAATGTGCTTTCTATATTTAATTAACAATTAATATAAACCATAATTTCACTAATAAATAATACTTAACAAATAAAATTTTCTTCTATGATTTTCATAAATTTGAAATTTTTAGTTTTTGAGAAATAATTTATAGTATGAAACATTATTATTTTTTATTTGGGATTATATCATTAAGATTATAATTAATTAGCATTTAATTAAGAACTGGTATGGCTGGGGTTATTAAAAATAACTAAAGCATAATAAAAGAATACTTATAGTATTTAGGGTATATTTTCTTGACTATGAGATATTTAAATTAAATACATTTTCCTTACTTTATTATCATTATTATTATCAATTATCGTTTACTTAAAGTTAAATTTTCGATTTGGCCGTAGTTAATGTTTAGTTTTGGTCGCGAAAAAAGATGCTATGAATATTATGAAAGAATATTGTGAAAAAAGTATGATTCGAAATTCACAATAAGTAAAGAGAAATTTAAAATATTTTCTAGCTTTTAAGATATCTAAGTAAGTCTTAGATATCTTAAAAATTATTTACTTAATTATTAGTTTTGAGAATAGTCCAAGACATATTTTATGAAAAGTGATCAAAATTGTTTCAGGTTCTTAGAGTGTCTGACCAAAAGAAACACTAATTCATAAAAAAAAATTTCAGGGTGATAATTTCATCTTAGTTGCCATTTATCACGACTTTGCAGGTTCATCAAATCTAATCTCAAGCATTTGTTATTTATAGGTGGTTTAAGCACCTCCTTTAAATAACAAATAATAACAACACCTCCTATAAATCAGAAATTCAGAAAATTTAAATGGTTATTCTGAAATGGCTCATATTAAGGCGACAATTCTAACTCTAATGGTCATTGCGACACGAAAGAATTCATGATATTTTTTCCAACTATATGGCAATAATTTGGTAAATTTAAAAGGAAACTTTCATATCAGATGAAGATTAATATACAAGCTTTTTTCTTATTAAATTTTTTTTCACACTTTTAAGACAATTTAAATAAGGATATGTCAGAAAAAAATTTCATGCTATGAAACACAGAATTTAAATACAGGATGTCTCTAAAATGTGGTATACATTTTAATATAAAATAATTAAAAAAAGTAATGAAGAGAAGTTTAAATTCAGCACATTAATAATTAGATGGTCACAAAAAGCTTTATGTGCCTTGTCCATGAACTTCTATATGTTCACCGTTCGTTGCGCGGGTATTATTTTGACAATTGGCAAGTTATCGCCAAAGATATGTGGACAAATTTGGCTATTCTATTTGTAATATTATCCTCTTAGGTAACTTTTTTTTTAACTTTAATTTCTTATGCGATGCCTTTTTCAAGAAAAATGTCCCGTGTTTTTAATATCAAATGATGTGGGTGTTCAAGAAACATGGCCCTGTCCATTTTTCTGTAAAACACAAAATGTAGACAATAAAGACAAATGCAAAAGCTATAAAAGAAAGTCATGTGTATTAGTAACACGTGAAGAAGATATTCACACTAAAAGTGGTATTCAAATGAGAAACTGAAATTTTCTATGCCAACGTTCTCTATAAATGAAAATATGAGATATTCCATTTATAAATGCTATGAATTTATTTAGATCGTTATTATTTTATGAGTTTATCAAATATCACATCATGTCCAAAATTCAACAGACACCCTGTATTATCTGAAATGCGAAAGAGATAATTTAAGGGCAGAACAAAACTAACTTTACTTTTACTAATGATTTTACTAAACATATGAACATAAAAAGCAATATTTTGCACATTTAAGTGTGATGGTATCAAGAACATATTTTTCATTATTTAAATATGACAGTATCAAGAACATATTTTTTATTATTTAAGTATGAGAATATCAAGAACAAGTTTTTTGTTATTTAAGTATGAGAGTATCAAGAACATCTTTTTCATTATTTAATTATGAGATTATTAAGAACATGTTTTTCATTATTTAAGTTTGAGAGTATCAAGAACATATTTTTCATTATTTAAAAGTATGAGAGTATCAAGAACATATTTTTCATTATTTAAGTATGATAGAGTATCAAGAACATATTTTTCATTACTTAAATATGACAGTATCAAGAACATCTTACTCATTATATAAGTATGACAGTTTCAAGAACATATTTTTCATTATTTATAAGTATGATAGTATCAAGAACATATTTTTCATTATCTAAGTACGATAGTTTCAAGTTCAAAGAAAATTCGTGCATTCTTTATTTTGGGGCTTCTGAGGGGTTCCAATCATCCACCTCTACAATTAGCACCCTCTTCAAAACTCTATTTTTCTAAGAATGAATGAAGTAGTAGGACCCCAGTAACTACGTTTTGGTGCATCAAATCCTCAATGGCTTTATTGATCAGGCTACTCTATCTCTTCAGAATATCAATCATGTGTTTAGGTAGTCTTTTATTCATGGATAAATATATAGAAAATTATGCAACGAAGGAAATTATTTAAAATTTCATAATCAGAATTACATTTATTTATTATAATGATATCTGATTAAACAAAACAAAGAATAAATGATAAGGAAGCAACGAAATACGATGAAAAAAATGAACATTTTCCAGGGAAAACTATTAAAATTTCGTTTAATTTGCAAGCATGCTGCAGTTGAATTCAACTACAGAATGTGAGAAAATCGTTAATAGACTAAGTTTTCTTCCAATATAATATTTTTCGAACTCAGATCCTGCGGATATTCTTTCAAAAATCAGCAAAGCAATGAGTTTGTAAACTATGTTTCGCCAATAGTTTTATTTTTCACCACTAGGTGCAGCTGAATAAAATTTGAATAGAATGAAATTTTTTTGATTTTGATTAATTGTTTGCTGCAATGGATATTTTATGCCATTTTATAGATAAATATATATAAATACAGATTAAAGATAATACTTGTTAAAAAGTAAAAGAATCTTATACGTATGTATTTCATTGTTTAAATAAAATTCTACCTTTCGTAGTTACTGGGGTTATCCGACACCTTTCATGCAAAAATTGAGATACATACTTATTTACTAAACATTTTCATCTTTATTTTGCAGAAAACATTCCTTACGTATGCCATGCCGGGTCTTTGATAGATGATAAGGCCAATGTCGTTAAAATGTTTGTAATTTTTTATCAGTATTATCAAATTTAATAGAATAAATTTATTTTACTTCATCATTTAGTTTTGATTTAGAATTAAGTTGAAATGATTATACTGATCAACAAAATTTGTGTACTTCTTAATATATATAACTACAAAAGTAAAAAAAAAAAAAAAAAATTGGAATTTTGCTGTAATAATTCTTTTAAAAATTATATTAACTTGAATATGGATACCTTTTTAGAACTTATTTTTCTTCTTAGATATTTATAGCAATTCGCCGTAAATAATAAAAAAATATATTCTTTTGGATTTTAGACTTTCAAAGCTTTTTTTTCTAAAAATTCAGTAAAAATGTTACTAATGTCAGTAAAAATGTTATTCAGTAATTATGTAAAAATGTATTTCTTTAATTTAAATTCGATTGTTTTAATAAATACTTATAGTATGTCATTAATATCATCGCTTTACATTAAATTTTAAAATCAAACCTATTTTAATTTTCAAATAAGGAACTTATGCAATAGAAAAAATTATAAATATATAATTTAACTAATTATACTTTGCTAAAATAACATTGGAATAAATTTATTATAAATGAAAATAATATAATTCTTACATGCTTTGTTGTCTATTGAAAGTGTAATTATTAGACTTTAATCAATATAATTAATAGATAATTATGATTGATATAACTCCAATATATATATATATATATATATATATATATATATATATATATATATATATGTATATATATCTTATGAGCTTTATTAACCCTTTTTAAGGACATCCCAAATAACTACGAAGGTGAACTTCTTAAACTAATTTCTTAACAAAAGTTGATTTAATATATAAACTTCAAAAATTCTGTGTTATCTTTTGAGTAACAGAGAAAATACTCTGTCTTCCAGCTATTACGGAGAATTTTGTCTGCTTAGAATAATAATATATTACTTAGTTCGTGTTATAAATAAAAATAGAGTTTTATGATTTTAATGCATTCCATTTAACGTTTCTCAATGTATCAGCTATGTTCCATTTAACATTCATTATATGATGAAATATTTTCAAAAATAGTCTAGGTCGAGTATTTTTATATGGAAGTTCGACAATAGATATTCTAATTTATGTTTGTTTCTAATTATATAAAATGGCATAAATTGTTACCAAATGACAATGAACAAGAATTCCAACTTACTGTTAAGCCTAACGGGTCTGGAGAGACAATTTAACGACATTGACCGTTTTCATTATCAAGAATGTGGAATCAAACCAAACACAGGGAGAGAAAGAGATGGGATTATAAAAAACACATCACAAGTTCATGCAAGATACAAAAGACAGAATGCTAGAGTCAGAGAAAGAGAAGGAAATAAGGTGATAAGAGTGAAGAAAAATGACTTTGTCCATCCACAAAGCTGCAGCGGGACATGCTACGAGAAGTGTGAGAGCAGCTTACCTCTTCCTTGCTGGCTATCTTGGAAAAGAGTGATAGTGATTTGGGAACGGTGCCCAACGGGGATTTCTGCGGAATTATCACCATTCAAACCACAGTTTTAAATATGAATATATCACTCTTATTAATAATATTCAAATACATAACATCTAAATTCTCTCTTCATAAATTCATAAATCTTAAGGTATTCATTTTTGATTCAAAATATCGTAATCACGTTTATGTTAACATTGCATACCTAAAAAAATGGTTTCTGTCACATATTAAAAATATTAATTTGATTAAGTATTGAGTTTGGTGAAGAATAAGGTACCCCTTGTTTTGGAAAAAAATTCATCGATAAATATTGCTGATTTTAAATTTATTTTCTTGTAACGCTGGTATTTTCAACGCTTTAACTAAATTCATCGATAAATATTGCTGATTTTAAATTTATTTTCTTGTAACGCTGGTATTTTCAACGCTTTAACTAACGTAGTTTTAAAGTTGTCATTTTGTTATTAATAGTTTGGCTCATAACTTGGAGTTAAAAAATTGCCAAAAAACCAAAGGGTGACCTTTATGTAAAATTTTACCTAAGTATTTTTTTGGTGGATATAATTTCCTGAAGTCTTTGAAAGAAATATAAAATTCATCATGACTTAAACTGATCGTGTAAGAATCAATATCTATAATGCTATACATTTAATTGGTTTTAATTAAAATATAATTAAAACAATGATTCTTCAAAAAATATATCTATCACAATATTTCAATGAAAATTCAATTAAATGATTAAGTTTATGAAGAATTGCTTACGCATATTTTAATATATTATTTCTACGTTATTAACATAAAAATAATTTATGAAAACTTTGCATAAATTTAAAAGATAAATGAATCAAATGTTTATTTGCTAGGTAAATATATAATAATATTTTGAATCAAATAATTTATTTGGGCAACTGAATATGCAGAAATAAACTGAGTGTAATCATAAATATAACTATAAAAATAAAATCACAAAAAATTATAAAAATAATTTTAAAATACATGATTATTTCTCAGTAAAAATAAGTCAGTAAAAATATTTTATTTTAAAATTGTTATAATCTTTTATTTTAAAATTGTTTTTATGATGTTTTAACATATTGGTATATTATAGAAACTGTTTAAAATTTCCTAAATAAAAAATATTATCTGATTTAAATTAAATTCATTTCACTTCAATTGAACTACACATATTAATTAAAAAAAATATTAATTCTTATTTATAGTTTACTAAAATTTGGGAAAACATTTGCTGAAATTAGTTTTGTAAATGAATCATTTACTGACTTGCTTCATTTTGGGAATTTAAATAATATTTTGAATCAAAAATCGTATTTATGCTGTTAAATATATAGGCCGATTACATTTGCAACTAAATATATAGGAATAAACTGATAAGAATATAATTTCATCGCTTTAATAAAAGGGATATAACTTTTGTTTTAAAATTAGTTTTCAGATTTATCTTTAAATATTTCAATACTCATATCATATTTAATAATTCACAAATAGCTTTTGAAGATATAAATTATTTTTTAATATTTTTAGAAAATATTTTTAAAAATAATTCACATGGTTTTTCAACTTATATGTAGTTGGTAAATGATTTATTAGAAATGTCGAAAAATCTTTTGAAAAATGATTAATTTTATTATACCAAATTAACTCAATCTTAATTTAATTAAAATTGTAATCATAGGATCAAAATATGCTTCAAAACTCGCGGATGAACTGCTTCAATATTAATAATAGTCGTGATAAATCTTTTTACCTAGGTTTTTCAATTGTTTTAACGTAAGACATTTGAAGTGTTTTTTTTTTTAAAATCTGTTATTAAAAATGTTAGAACATTTTTTTAATATATATATATATATATATATATATATATATATATATATATATATATATATATATATATATATATATATATATATATATATATATATATATAAAGGTTAGAAATAAAATTTTAATGGAACCTAAAAATAGAAAATACAACCTCATTATAAATCAATAATTGTATTTAAATGTTGTCATGCATATTTAAATACTAAAAATATAGATAAGTGTGTTGGAAATGAAATCTTCTAATGCAAACTGTGCAAATAAACTGTTCTAGTGCATATAAAAATTATCTAAACTAAAAAGTGCTCAGAAAGAATATTATATGTGATTATAGTTTTGAAAAGGGAAAAGTGTTTCAGGCTCCTCTAAAGCCCTTAATTCTTCTTATATGTATTTAAATTTGCTTCTAGAGATTGGTCTATGCTAGGTTCGAATATAATAAAGAATAGTTATTTAAATTTAACCCCATTCTGACTTTGCTTCCTTGAAAAAAAATTAAAAAAAGAAATGTGTCGGCTGCAATAGTTGAAACAAATGGCTTTTGACTGCTGTTTCCCGGCTTGAGATTCAGTAAAATGAGTTGACTAATACAAAAAATTTATTTCATTTTGAGATATTCCTTTTCATTGGAGAATAAATGTTTTTTTTTCCTCAAATATACTTATAATAATAGTTTATTATAAAACAATTACACCTTTAGAGCGAAGAGATTTTTTAAAATTTTGCTATTGGGGGGTTTAAACCAATAGTTATGTAAGTGAGAAATTTTCTTCATAGTTGAAACTGAATTTTACATGAAGTTTATGAAAGCGTTGCATAATTTATTTTAAAATATTATAAATTTGGTGAGTATTTATAATTTATTGATTAAAAATTAAATATGTGTTAACTTTAATTTTAATTTATTGTTTTTTTACAAACATTAAATTATTCGTACAATAACCTCGATAATTATATAATTTAAACTTGAAATGGTCTATGGTAACACTCCAAAAGTTATTTAGTCATTTATTTCTTTGATTGCTTCTGCAAAATGTTGGGGTCTTAACTTTATTATGTTTCCTGATTTGAAAATAATTTTTTATAAAGAACGTTAACTCTTTATTATGATTCATTAATTCAGAAGAAATGAATAAAAAATGTATATATGAGTTTTACATTTTTTCTTTAATCAACATGGTTTCGTTACACAATAACGCAATGAAACAGAAGAAATGGCAAATAAATAATGCTTTTGAAAAATAACTAAACAAATATATCTACTTCCTGTGCAATTCATTAGGAAAAATATTGTTCCTTCCATAATCTGAATTACTAATCTTATTTTACAGCATTTAATTTTAATATTTTAAAGGCATAAAAATTTAACAACAGTACTTAAATCAGAAATACAATTAAATATCTGTATAACAAATAGTTTGATACTACTCTTCATATTATATATATATATATATATATATATATATATATATATATATATATATATATATATATATATATATATATATATATATATATATATATATATATATATATATATATATATATATATAATGTGCAATATATATAAAAAATATGATAGTATAACTCAATCCTGTAGGGTCAATGACATCTTATGGGAAACTAGACATTTTCTCAGATTAAAATAACTTCAAGTTGTATGAAATGCCAAATTGTCTAAGCATATTACGTGTAGGCGTATTAAGCAAATTATTAATTAGAGCAAAATTTAATTTTTTTACATCATTTTTGTTTTTAAATTATGACGTTCTAAATGTTGGAAAAACAAATTGCAAAATATTGCTAAGAAAATTTTTTTTAGACCAAGGCAATAAAACTAATCAAATCCTTTTTAGCGCCTTTACTTTAGAATTAATTTTACCGTATATGCAGTGATTGGCGATAATTCAAAACCTGTTAACCTTAAGAACATGCTCACCTGTACTGCCAATTATGGATGTACTTGCAATAAAATAATAAAAATGTTATTAATATAAAGATTTATCTGGCTGAGCATATGAGAGTGGAAGAATTTGTCAAAATAATAGATATATCTTGTCTAGGAATTAGAAGAAAAATAATAAGTTTTAATGTGTGGTACACTTTTTATATAATTTTAACCTGTAAAAAATTCTTCGAAAATACTTTGGAGTAAAACTTTGGAGTAATTCTTCGAAAATACTTTGGAGAATTCACAAAATACATACAAAAAATATATATACTATTATACACATATAAATTATTTTTAGGGGCAATAATATTTTAAATTATTTTTTTGTTTCTTTGTTTTTTTGTTTTACGAAATTTAATTTTAATAATATTCTATTCTTTTCAAATTTAAGTCATATGTTTAATCAGTTGCTATACAGTGAATTTTATAATGATTGAATTTCATTATTTCAGAGTTTAATTTGGAGACACAGAACTCCGCTCACAAACAGAAAATAAAAAAATTCACTAGCATTTTCCAATTTAAAAAAAACAAGTTGTAAAACATTTATTGCTTATAATTTCTATAAATTATTGTCCTTTTTCTACTTCTCAACAAACATAAATTTTTCAATCACTTATAACATAGAAAAAAAAAAAAAAAAAAAAAAAAAGGAGAAAAGCTTAAAAGCTTACCTCTACAGCACCTCTCCATTTGTCCGCGGCGTGTCGCGCCAGTTCCAATCTCCTCTGCTTTCTTGTTTGATGTTTCTTATAGATTATTTCAATAATGATCAGACCTATACCCCCCACAATTCCGGCACCAACCAGAATGAAGACCCCTGCAAAAATTCAAGGTGATTAAGAGTGCAAAATATTATGTAAACATTAACAACACTTGCATATTTCTAAAAACACAAAATTCTGCCAAATCTGAAGAATATTATTTTAAAAATTGTATTTTATTCACCAAATGAATTTTATTCTTATTTATTTAAGAAATATGAAGTATTAGCAAAATACATAAACGTTTGCAAATGAATTTTACAAAAATGTACTGTTTCATATCTTTATTTTAATTTCCACTCTTCAAAATTTTGATGTTTAATTACTCAAAAAAGATCATTTATTTGGTATTTTAAATAGTATATTAATTTCTTTATTATATATATATATATATATATATATATATATATATATATATATATATATATATATATATATATATATATATATAATTGAATAATGATGGCTAGACAGTTGAGAACAAATGCTGAAATTTTCATTTTATTAAATTACAGTTATACTGAGTAAAGTTACAACATTGAAAAAGTTTCAAAATGGTTTTATCCTCTAAGAGAACAAAGTAAATTTTCTTTTTTTATAAATATAGTCTCTTTTTATAGATATAATGTCTTTTGAATTAGAACATATTACTATATCATTTGCCAGTGAATTCAATTTCCATTTAGCTAAGACTCATTTGGAAATCTAGTATTTGCATGCTAGTTCTTGATGATAGTAACAATTTGAGACATTTTTTAGTTTTGTTTATACTACATGTACATTTCTGATTTCAATTTTTTTTTGTTGAAATCAAGTGATAAAAACAATTTGTTAAACAAAAGAAGGAAAATATCTTTTAAAATTCCTGTGATATTTGTTAGACATTTATGAATAAATTTTCTTATGAAATGTTATTACTAATCTCTTACTTCGTGAATTAATAAATAGCTGAAAATAGCTTTTAATATTTTAAATAAATTTTATCATGAAATTATTTTATTCTATATGGCTTAAAAGCCGTCACCTTATTTGTAAGAAATCATTGTCTAAAAATACAATAATCTTTTAACTAAACTTACTTGTACTTTTGCAAGGAAGATGCAATTTGTATCAATTAACTAATATCGTATACTCAATATAATTATAAGAAATACATTTAAAATAAGTAAAATGATAAATTTATTATTTGAAAGAAAGATGATTGCTTTGTTTGCTTTCGTAAGAAGCTCATTGTTCTTAACTAATCTGAGATTAAAAAGAATATCAAACAAATCAAGTTGGTTTAATCAATATACAGTCTAAGATACAGCACACACATCCACTTTTATTACTTGTGTGCAACTATGAAATATCTTAGGGAGACTGATTCTTCTTGCCTTTGTTATTCAGGTAAATGCAATCAGTAGATATTATAATTAATCTGTAGCAGATAATGAAATAAATCAAAATATATATTAGTTTATTGGTTAGTGCCTTGTCGATGGGGAGAACTAAAGATGACCATGAGGGTGCAGAACACAGCAACCTCATGGTCATAGTCTGAAACATGTCCTTCATGTTTTCTGAGTATAAACTCTGTTCTATGTCGACCAAGGGAAATTCCCCGAGCTGAGTCAGAGGTCTTAAAATGGCAGGGCAGTCAAAAATGTGTTTAGGTTTTAGTAGAATATTATTGCAGTTAATGGAGAGACAGTATGTTTTGTTGTCATCTTTCTGGATCTTCATATCTTGGTAGTGATTGGTTCTAAGGCGAGTGATAGTTCTAATAAAGTTTATATTTATGTTGATTTCACAAATTTATGAATCTTTTTTTAAATGGTGTTCTCTCTTAGACGGTATATACCTGCCATATTCTTCAAGCCCAAAGTTGCGGGAAATTTTTCATTTTTCTCACATGTCTCACTGCCTTGTAAGATCCAGCGGTTGTCTAAATCTTCCATATAACCACCTGTTTCCAAAAAAAAAAGTAATAATTAGATAGATTTTCTATTCGATATTTTATATATAAAGAAATTATGAACAAATATTCATTTTAAATATATTTTTCCAGAAATTCTTTTTTCTTCTAAAATTTTTTAATTCGAGCATCGTTTAAATTAAGATGATAGAAACGAGATACTTTGTGAGAAATAGATATCTGAAGCTTATTTCCAATTCTAAAATTTTCCCCTTTTAGGTGCATATTATTTTAAATAAACCAAAATCAGTACTCGAATGTTTAGCATTCGGGTCTTCAGTTCGGAAGTTCACGAGTTCCCTTCCCAGCTCTGATTAGATGTTTGTAGATGTTGAAGATATCAAGTCATGATCCCAATTTTATTTTATTATTCTATTAATAATGAAGAAGCCACAGAAAACGCTAATGACTTTTCTTTTGTGAAATCACTTAATAATATCAAATAAAACATTTCTTTTAAATTTTCCCCACAGCAAAATTGTCAAGAGTCTAATTCTTTTACATCACTGATCGACATGTATTTAAAAGTAGAATTAAACAAAATAATGTACAGTGTACTTATTTAATAGAATTTTTAATTTGTTAAAAATGATGGAAAACAAAATTTTTCAGTTTCGTGTTTTGATGCTGTTGATTCAAAACTCTGAAAAGATACCAACTATGAAAATTATTGCCATGAATTCTAAAATATCCTATACTCTGGAAATAATGACAGAGACATGCATGTATTGGCACATTAAAAACATTTAAGCTCTTTCATATGAGAAGAAAAAATTGGAAGAAAAATGACTTTTTTGGATTTAATATTGCTTACAATGTAATATTTATTCCACAGATAAACATATTTGCTTATTAATGGTTTGTTAACTGTAACCGATAGTGTCTCACTTTCGTGCATGCCGAGAAGAGCGAGCGTGACCTGGTCGGCCCAGAGGCTGTGCTTTTGTAGGCCAATCCCGTAGCCGGATCGCCCGAACTGCTCGCCAGCCGTCACCAGATTGCAATCTTGAGCAGCCTCATATTCTAGTCGAGAGGAGTCCCAGATGAAGGCACTTAGTCCACTGCAACAAAGCACATTTGTAAATAAAACAATGCAACAAGACACATTTGTAAATAAAACAATGCAACAAGACATATTTGTAAATAAAACTATGCGACAAAACACATTTGTAAGTAAAACTATGGAACATGACACGTTTGTAACTAAAACTGTGTAACAAGATAAATTTATATATAAAACAATGGAACCAGACACATTTATAAATAAAACAATACAACAAGGCACATTTTTAAATAAAACTAAGCGACAAGACACATTTCTAGGTAAAAGAATGCAATAAGACACATTTGTAAATAAAACAATGAAGCAAGACACATTTGTAAATAAAATTATGCAACAAGACATATTTATAAATAAAACAAGGCACATTTAAGAATTTATAAAAGACAAAACTCCATTGAAAATATCCATTCTCGATCGAAATATTATAAGTCAATGCACCAATAACAGTAAATTAAACTACTTGATTTGTACTGCTAAGCTAAAAAAGTAATGCATTTCTTTTAACCGACACTCGGGAAGAACTTTACAATGCATTAATCAAAAATATGTAAATTAATTACATAGCATAATTAATTTAAAACACTACAGTATTAAAGTAAAATTGTAAATATAGTCCGATTTATATTGAAGTTTATTTTAAAAGGGATGTGTTAAAAATTAGAAATTTTATGCAAATTTATTTTCGAATTTTAATTTGTTGAAACTTATAAACCATAAAAAAACCCTGTAATACTTGTATTTATTTAGCAATATGTGGCGTGACATTTGGTACCTTGTTACCAAATCACTTAACATTTCTCAGAAAATTTGAATTTTTAAAATGAAATGGAAATTAAAAATATGTAAATTAATTGTATGAGAACAGTTTAAGCTTGGATTAGTGAGCTTCTTTGATGAAGGGGCCCATGGAAAACCAGAAGCACCCACGTAATTGTTTTGTATAGATTACGAATGTATTCATTAATTACCCTTGATAGGAGATAGAATTTCATCCGTTTGCTGTATTTTACAGAATGAATGCATATACGTGCTTCATAAAATGCTTACTCTGATTTGACAGCGGCTATTGCTTGTTCAGCTGTATCGTAATTTTTACCCTCCATCGTTCTGTACATATTGGAAAGTTCAACTTGTCTGCGGAAATACATGTCCACAGAACTGCCTTTCACAGTAGCATATTTGAAGTTGTCCATTGGGTTTCTTAACTGTAATAGTAAGAAAATTATTAAGGCACACACATTTTTATTCGGAAAATACAGACTGATTGCTATAGTGATTATAATTTAAGGTATAGTATATCAAGTACATTATACCAAGATAAGGTTATATTATACTACTTCGTGCAATATACGAACAACTATCAAACTCATCGTTACTTTATTACTTTCATTAATTTATATTAATTCACCATGGAATTTTTGATATTGTTTTTACTTATAACACTTGGACAAACCAAACTCATAATCCTATTGGCTATGCAAATTTAAGTCAGTAAGCTACGCTATAAGACTCCTCGGATAGATGGCACCACCAGTGGAATCATTCTCTCCATTTTGGCATTTATCTGAAGAGAGAGGAAATTTTCTCCAGACCATTACGCATATGGTAACTGTTCAACAACTGACCGCAGGACTTTCGATTCCACAAATTTAAAGAACACGTATATTGATGAACTCGGTGTGTCTTAGGTGGCATTGGGACTCGAACTCCAATCTTCCGCCCGGAAGGCCGAAGCCCAGAACACTAGTATACCACGGCCCAGAATTTTTCATAAATTTGATATCAACAGTCAAAGTCATGAAATATTTAATTTCATAGAATCTGTAAATTAAATTAATATGATGGCTTAAATTGAGAAATAGTTTTATTATTTCACCCTGTATCTCACATAAAATCAAAATATTTTGAAGGTTATTATCATTCAAAATATATAAAATTTTTCAAACAAAAGCATTAGAACAATCCTTTTATATATTAAAAGGTGTAATATATATCAATTATTTGGAAAAAAATGTATACTGTTACAATGTATAGTAAACCTCTGTCATTGTGGTGCGCTTATTCTCATTTTTGTGAGAAGAATGGTTTACTCGGAAGAAATTATATGCTACTTTCTAGCAATACTTAATGCTACACTGGAAAATAGATTGTTTATTCTATTTTTCCCTCACATATTTACTGTTTATTTCTTTAATCAAATGATGTTTTTTTTTTGAGCAATTAAATAAATGCAATAGAAGTTCATGATTCTCAATTAAATGGTGATCTATTTTGTTTCGACCAAATTTCGTATTGATTTTCCCGGTATTCGCTAAATTATCCATCTGTAAATCAAAATTTTTCATAAATAATTTTGTGTAGTTAATTTTTCTTAAACGAGACAGATTACGCAATTAATCTGAGTTATTTAAACTGAGACATTAATCAATACTTATCTTTCTACAGACTGTTTTATGAACGTTTGCAAATATTTTTTTTATCATTTAATTTTATACTTTATGCAATATGTACCGACTGTGTTAATGAGTTAACTTGTGTTTGTTAGTCTCTAAAGTATAATTAAAAAAATATGTATTTATAATTTTTCCCGATTTATATAAAGTATATATATATATACTTCATATAAATCGGGAAAAATTATAAATATATAATTATATAATTATATATATAATTAATAATACATTTTTATAAAATTAATCACAAACCAAATGGGAGTAATAATCAAATACTAGATGGAGAATAATGCATTGAAAATATGAAATATTGTAAACAGATGGAAAAATGTTCAATATATAGTTTAAAATTTCAAAGAAAAAAAAAGAAAATACAATA
Organism: Latrodectus elegans; assembly: GCA_030067965.1. Taxonomy (NCBI): domain Eukaryota; kingdom Metazoa; phylum Arthropoda; class Arachnida; order Araneae; family Theridiidae; genus Latrodectus; species Latrodectus elegans. Next base: position 18,106,882 of record CM057815.1, on the reverse strand, counting down.
AAGGAAAATGGAACAAAAATGGAGCGAAGTACCGAAGTACCAACATGGCTAGCTTCTTTAGGAGGTGTTGACCACATTAGTACAAAGTATGACTTTTCTGCATTGGCCCAAGACATATGTTTAAAGAAACCAATGCACCAATTTGTACCAATTTGATCTGCACCCCTGAAGAAGCTGGCCATGTTGGTGCTTCGCTCCATTTTCGTTCCATTTTCCTTTATTTTATTTTCTTTGAAATTTTAAACTATGTATTGAACATTTCTCCATCTGTTTACCATATTTCGTATTTTCAGTGTATTTTTCTCCATCTAGCATTTGATTATTATTCTCCATTTTGGCTTTTGACTAATTTTATAAAAATGTACTATTAATTAAAGTTTAGTAATTCTATTTTAATTGCTTTTGCGCTCAATGTATTGCTAAACATATGTGTTATGACTATTCTTGTACTTTTCCATTTTTATATCTATTCTTGTATCATCTTTCAATTTTCGCCTATGATATTTCTAATCTTGCTTTATATGTATATATTATTTTTTATATGTAAGCCAATATGCATATTTTTGTTCTCTGAGCTACTAATTAACTATTTATTACTAAATAGTAATAGATACTGTTTCTCAAATCAAATATTAATCGACTTGTTTATTGTTGATGAATATACGTTTGAAATGTTTAATTTAAAAGTTTACAAAATTATATTTTTATTTGTTTTTGTGTTAATTATTAAAAAGTATTAATAATAGGATAGGTAAAATATCAAAATTCACATACTTAAATTAAAAATAGTGCCATTAATAACGAAAATTTATTGGAGTTGCTATCAATAATTTCTCCAAAACAAATCAAATTCTCAATATGGAAAGGATAATGAGCAGACAGCACGGTATGATGTGCAGGTTATCTGTATCTATATTTATTCGGATGTTATAAATTCTTCTGAACTTTCTAAACGCGTTAAGTTTGAATCTATTTTTTCAAATTATTATTTTTTTTAAAAAATTTATAGAAGAAGTAATTATTTTTATTCAATATTAGAGAAAATACAATTTGAAGGATAAGGAACTGCTAGAAATAATTTCCATGAAAATAAATGTAGGTAAGCAAAAGATATAGAATAAGAGAGAATTCCGAATTTTAAATTATATTTTACTTTACTCGAATCAAAAATATAAGTCCTTCACCAATCAAAATTATTATAAATTATGTTGAAGCAATTCACAGACAGAATTAATATTTTTTTTTATCAAAATCTAATGATGAAAGTTATCAAAACAAAAGTTTTAACTTCAACTTTAGATCTTTAATAATATCTTAGGATATGAAATACAAAAAAGAAGCTTAAAAAAAATTCTAAATGTAGTTACGACTCTAAATATGTCTTAACATTGATATCAGTGTTGGCAATATTATCAAAATTTTCTACATTAAAAGTGTAGAAAACGTATTTACACACACAGTTCTTATGCGTTACCTCGAAGACCTTTTTCACCAAAAACATATGTCGCCAAGTTATTGTAGTTTAACGCAAAATATCTTCCCCTTATTTAATGTAAAATAGTTCCCCTAGTGTGATTACTAAAATGGCGCCAAAATGGCTGACAAGATAATAAATAAGTACCTTATAAATATACACAAGAACATTAGTACATATTTTTATATAATACTTCACAAACATGCAGACGATGTAATTTATGAGTTTCCATTTGTAAAATCGTGAAAGAATCAGAAAGTGGCTCACCCTGGCATCGTTGATGCCCGTGAGGGAGGTTTCAGGCCTATCCAAAACGAGAAAGGCTGCCAAGTTGGCAGTATAAGATGCCACAACTATCATGGCGAAACCTGCCCAAACCATGCCTAATACGCGAGCACTGAAACTGCGTGGAGTACCTGAAATGGAAAAATAAGGTTGCACAGAAGTGTAATATTTCAGCTATACCCCCAAAATTTATCGTAAATGCGTATTATATAAATTTAAAACTTATTGGTTAGAAATCTATATTTCATATTTTCCAGAAAAAAAAATATTTCATTTTTCTTTCAGAAGACATTTAGTTAAGCTAAATTTAATAGTATTATTTCATAAATGATGTTTTTGTAAGCTAATTTAGATCTAAATAAATAGGTACCTTTATCATGTTCTTTTCATTTTCATAAAAACTAGGATTTTTTAATTGCTAATGAATGTTTTTAGCAAAGAAATGTTTCTTGATTAATGATAAATTAAATAAAACTAGTTCTTCTGCATGCTTAATTTTATAGTAATTAATTGTTTATGTTGAATTTCAACGTAATTATTCGATAGCAACTTCCATGGGAAAATAAAATTGTAACAGACCCATATTAACAATATTGACAGTAGATGGCGCTGCTACCTAATATACTTACAACATCGAATGAGATGAGGATAGAGATGTGAGAATGGAAGTAGAACCATCCGGTTCCTAAATACGTTTGTTTGGTACCACCCTGGTACTATGTAACCTTGATTTTATTTTATAATTATTAAGTGTTTTCTTTTTGTTACTAATCTTAATTATGTGTAATGTAATAACTGTTTGTTTTGTTTTAGCTTCCATTTTCTTACGTCGCTACAAAATATTTAAAATTTACAAGAATTATTTGATGATAATTTATGTACCCAAACGCTGCATATAAAAAATAGATAATTTCAATAAAAAACTCTTTTTTTTTAAACTTATACAAGCAAATACAGATTTAAAATTGCTTATAAGCTCTCTAAATGACATAATTATTTATTATTTCATTCATATGAAAGATCAGTAATTAATTATTTTAGAATGACGTTTCCCTTAAATCGCAAATTTTATTAGTTATAGTAAGATAATTGTAAATCTACTGTAATTAATTTTACAGTCCAAATAATTCTATAAAATTTTTTCATTACATTTGATAACTATAAAATAAAAAAAAATTAGTAAAAAATATTATAAAAATCACACATTAATTTTGCTAACAAATCATAGGCTTAAAACATTAAATGTAGCTAAAAGATATTTGATCTTAAGAATACATTCATTAAATAATATTTTAATGAAAGATTTGGTTTATCTTACACTATTTCTGTCCAAATATATGTGTGGTTTATAACTTATCACAATAATTTAAATAACATTACGATAATAATAACATTACAAACATCTAATCGATAATTTTTTACGCGAATAAATAAACTATTATAATGATATGATTACATAAATGTATTCACCTTCACCGATTCCACTGTTTAATAACACTCCCCACGCGAACCAGATTGCGCTGGAAAGATTCAAGGCATCTTCTTCTGTAGCGTCGCTACTTGGCAATTTGTAGCGACCGAATGGACTGAATCGGTCCAGTAAATACAGAGCCAAGGCTACCACGTGTACAGAGACCATGACAAGAATCCACAGTGTTTTTTGGAAGGGTTGCAAAAAGGACGCCAACGTTGAACTTTTCGGATGCTGCAAATTTAAATAGGAATATTTATGATGAGAAATAATAAAAACATCTGTAAATTATCTATATATTTTCATTTATATAATAAATACTCTAATATTTCAAATATGTTAGCGTTGATTCTCAAATAAGCTTATTTACAAATAAATTTAAGCAAATTCAATAATAGCTAAAGTGCAAAAATCGTTTTGTTTGCAATATATTTCACACTATATAATTATTATATTCAAAAACATTCAGAAAGTAAATAAATATTGACCAAAATTTTGAGCATAAACAAATACTTAAAATGTTTTTTTTTAATTTAATTTGATTAAAAAAAAAATTTGATATTACTGTCTTTAAATTGAAGCATTTATCATTGAATATATTTTTTTCCATCAAATATTTTACATTCATTTTAATGATTTATTTTTTACTGAAATTTGAAGTTCATATTTTATTTATATCAAGCCAAGTTATTAATTAACAAAATGAGTAAAAATAGGTTATTTTTCGTTATTTTAAAATTTTACGATTATATATAGTTTATTATCAATTACATTCTTAATACAATTCTTAATTAATAAATAAAATACTCTTAATTAATAAATACAATAGAATTTTGAAAAAAAATTACTAAAGTCTTAATGAAAAGAACTAAACTAATGATAGAGTAAATATTAAAATCTCTCGGAATTTAGTGTAATGAAAAATATATAGTTTTTTAAATTTTTTATAAATATCGCAGATTTCACACTGTTGGCAACAGATAAATCAAAAATCTTAAAAAATGGGAATTGGCGAGGGTCTATATATTCATCGCCAGTTCTCATTATTTTAGGTTTTTAGCATACTGTAGAATTTTCATCTCTCATGGCAAAAGTAAAAATGTACTGTTTACTATAAATAAAATATTTTATATACTGTTAATACTATGATATTTGCAAAAAAAAAAAAGAATCATGAAATAGTGTATTTTTAAACAAAAAATAAAAACATCATATAAAGGATTAATAATACTATATAATAAATAAATTATAGATAAAAATTGTTACAAAAATATAGTCCGAATTTCTTAAAAAAAATTAAATATTGCAATAATTGCAAAGAAGAATTTTAATTTTCTCAAGTTGTAAAACAATTGCCAGGTTTTATAAAATATCTTTGAGAAATGATATAATAAATTATGAATTATTATGTCTCATTAGGAGATTTTACTATTTCAAACGTATCATATTCAATGTACAATTTAAGCTTTAAGAAAAAATAGTTGTTAATTTTATAACTATGAATTCGATGTACTTGGAAACAGATTCTTAAAATATTTGGCACAATTAATAAGAGAAAAATAACAGAGATTATGTAACCCACTTATAAAAACTTATAATGTATAATCAACACAAGAAATCTCATAAAAGAATGCCAAAATAATAAATATTTTTCTGTGTGTTGTGTGTGATTTAATTACTTACTTCAAATATTTAAAATCTTTGTTATAAATTATTTTACATATATTTAATAAGATTAAATTCCAATTTATAATATTTATATACATTAATATAGATTTTTTTACGAATACTATTTATAGAAAATAAATATTTGGTATAACATTAACATTTCTGAAAGAATTTTCTATTTACAAATGGAAAAGTGTTATAATCAACAAAATTCTTATTAAAAACCTAATAAAATGTTATAATTCAATCAAATGTTTAGTTGACATTCATTTTTTGCAATATTTCTTACGCGGACAGGAAATATTTTTGACTAAATGCAGATTCTGTAGACATTGATTATATATATATATATATATATATATATATATATATATATATATAATAAATTGTCTTTTCGCTTTATCATGCTCCTTTTAGCATTTTTGTTCAAGTTTTAAATTTTCTTAGAATACTAATTATAATATTAATAACGTCAAATAAGTTATTTCTTTTGTAATAATAGTATCTTGGAGCATCAATGTACAGACATAGGTAACACAAGTATACATGCATAAAGTATATAAATAAATATAATACTTGCTTGTGAATATTATATATCATTGACTTTGAATGCGTGTTTAAAGCAACTAATTCTGACAGCATGACTTATGAAGTTAAAATTAAATGGCTATTTATATCTGGTACCTTTTTCTCTAGTATCGTTATCCCTTGATATTTAAATGGTTTTGAGAACTCGATGGCTTGTGAACGTTCTGGATTGATGGTTAAGGGTGCCACTACCATGTCCGCTCTCTCATATACCAGCTCCCCAACCATGCCAGTCCATATCTTCTTTTCAGAGCCATTCACCTGAAATACATTGAGAAATGAATTACAACATTAAATCTCAATCGACATATTAAACCCCAGAAAATAAGTTATACTTTTACTGCCATACAGTTTCAATTAAAAAGATCATTTACACTATAGCTCTGTTGACTAAGAATCAAGAAATTGTCATGTACTTATTTGGCATACATTGGGTATAAGCCAAATTCGGAGCCTGAGACAAAATTCGGAGTTTTGTGATTTTTTTTTGGCTGATTTTTCTTGCTAATCTGGCAACTTGGTTTTTATTACGTCATAGAGATGAAGACCTATATAATGATTATTTAAAAAATTCTAGGATGGCAATCCTAGTCTTTACGTCATCGCGAGACGACATAATACATCAACTTGGTAACATTTCATCTTCGCCAAAATAGTCAAAATTCGTCATCCTGGATGATATGGCATCTGTGTCACTTATTTTTGCAAAAGAATGCTCAATATTTAAAAAAAAAGTCATTTGTTTCGTTTTGGTATTGTTAGAATAAAACATTCATATGTAATCGATCTAATTATTGACAATAATCCATTGTTGATACAGTATGTTAAAGACAAATTAAGCATGTGAATTTGTCATTTCAATTAAAGTAAGGTTAGCAAATTGTGTTAAAATCTGAATAACGAAAAAAGAAAACTATTTCTCCGGCATAAACTTCATTCACGTATACCTACGTAATCGAAACTTCCATATAGTCCATCTTCAACTTGATATAAGTTGTAAGTAAAATTTAACTGGTTTGCTAAGGCGTTTAATAAATCCATGCAATACCCACGGCAGCAGTACATGTCTTGTTCCCCTGTAAACACAAATGTTTACAATTCAATACATTCAAAGTTTATGTACATTAGTATTTACATTTAAGAATCCATAAAAGATTAATATTTATTTAGATATAGTATTTACTAGTTTATAAATTTCAGATTATTTATCGAAACTCAAACATATCTGACTTCATTCAAAAACTTGCAGATAGCAAGTTTTTACATAAAGTCAGCATTTGTTATCAAATTTATGAAATTCATAAATTTCTAAAGTATTAGCTAAGTTATCAAAGAAAAAGAAGTATTACACCGATAGATTTCTTTTATTATTGCATTTATAAGCAGTAAATTCTCAATTTTGTAGGAAAAGAAATTTATGTTTGATAATATAATACACTAGTAATAAAATTAATAAAACAAAACATGACTTATACATAGATTTTTCTAAGATTCGTTCATTTCCCGAAAACTAATTCATGATATTTAGTTAATGAAATTCGTATATATATATATATATATATATATATATATATATATATATATATAACTTAAATCTCAATCACTTAATGAGTTTTATCAATCAGAATGAATTGGTAAGCAATGAATTGAATATGTTTTGTCTGAATGTGATAATTTTATCTTACACTTTCGCATTAATGTCACCATCAACATTATCTTTCAGAAAACAAAACCACAAAGGATACCGTAGCTTGATACCTTTTTGAACAGTTCTTATTTCAACTTTAAAGCTAATATTTATTGAGTGCGATTAAGGAGAATGTATCTTGGAAGACCATGTTCCACGAATTTCTATATTTTGACTTTGCAAAATAGGCAGCCAAATATCTTAAAACTGTTATGAAGATATCTTAGTTACAAGTTGCAACACCTTAACAGAACTGATATATCTCGTCTTCACCAGTAGGTGGGATCACAAATTTAAGATCTTTTACCATGGGAAAAACAGAATAAAGCCGGGTCCACTTTTCGACGAATTACGGCAGGTACAGTTGTTAAAAAATTATCACATTTTGTTTCATTGGGCAATAGCATTATAAATGTGATGTTATTTGGGCTGACAGAAAAAAATCAGATATCATTATATAAATTTTTTCTCACAGAGATATTCTATGAACTGATGGCAATACTATTATTATTTAGTGTTTTTTTGCATAAATTGTATAAGAATATAAATAGTTTTTATATAGTTTTGATTGTTACCACCAGTCTTGTTTCTACGAGGACACGGAATTTCATCTTCCAGGCACAAAGACGGATCTTCTACTTCACGAACCCACGTGAAGGGTTTCTCAGGAACTGTAACCACCTACAGAATTAAATTATTTTATTTATCAATATTCCACTGAGACAAAATAAAACTAGACATAGAAAAATATAGTATTACAAATTTTCAAAATAAATTAAAGGAACGTTGCTGCCATCTTTTGGCAAATTTATGTACTAACAGATTAAAAATGAAACTGACTTTCGTTAGCGATGAATAGAAAAGGTGTCTGATTTTTGCCGGCATAAGTAAAAATGCATGTTAGTGTAAATAATTTATTTATTATGTAAATAGTAAGGTGATAAAAAAATAATATGTTAAGTGTAGCATAGTACAAAATTTAGAAGGAAAAAATACAGGGTTAAAAGAATGTGTTTTAACAGACAAAATTTATTACATAATTACTTTAAAATATATTTTGTATCAGTAGTAATTTTTTTGAATGAAATAAGCTTGAAAATTAAATTTTGTTCATTTTGATGTTAATTTTTCTTTATATTGTGTGTATACACACAAATATTTTCCGGAATTCATGAATTTTCTTTTTATGAGCTGAAAAATATAACCATCTATTTATTAAGAATTTTCATTTTCCTGGTATGCCTGGGACACTCGTTTTCAGTGAAACAAAAGTGTGATTAGTCGAATTAACAAGAATCGGTTGACATTGATAGAACTTAGAAACTACTTGCTTTCAAATGGGTGGGGACAATATAACCTCTAGGTTTCGTCTGTTCATTTCCTGGCCAAATGATGTCTTGAACATTCAAGGTCAAAGTCATGTCGATTTTAATCTGTAGAGGAAGGAAATTCATTAATATTATAAGCAAATATAAGTATCTTTTCAGCTCTTTCATTAACACTTTTTTTCATTAAAAAATATTCGCATGCAATTTCGAAATGTTTTAATAGTAATTGAATGACATCAATGGTTTTAAATAATATGATATATATATATATATATATATTGTACCGAGCTTCGGGGTTCGTGTGGATTGAGAGTTGAATAAAGCAACCACTCAATGAACAAAAGACTTTTATTCGTAAAAAAAAAATTCCTCTAGATATACCAGTTGTAACAATCACTATTATACAGTTCCAATTCGTCAGATACAAGTAACAGCTTCTAATCACCGGTCTCAAATACCTCAGGCAGAGAACAGCTTCTCTAAACTAGCAGTCACGACTAATCGTCTTCACAAAACTGACTGTCTTCACAAAAATTGCTTGTCTTCTATGTCGGGCTGTGGTATTTATACTTGACTTGGCGCAGAAATCTACCAATTTGTTTCTGGAAGCTTCTAAGCTATCTCGCTAAATATTGGTCCTAGAGCTTAGGTGATGGATGTTTCCAAAAGTATCTATTTCTCGCTAAGTTGCCAAAAATATCGCCAAGTTTTCTCGCCAAAACATCGCCAAGTCACCAAATCATTAGAAAACCCGCTTTTAACGTATAACACGTCTAAATACCACAATTTTTGCCCAAAATGTGAGTATTTCCGATCTGTCTGAGATATTTTAAGACATATACAATAATTATTTATAAATTTGTAACAATATATATATATATTACATAATGTGAATTTATTCATTTCATCCAACAATATTAAACTTTATTATTTCCATTAAAGTGTGTAATATCTCTTTTGATTAAGGCATTAAGTAATTGGAAACAAGTCAGATCAGTATGAGTTTTTAAAGGCACATTTGTCATTTTATGAACACATTTTTTTATTAATAAACATATCAAAATCCGTCCTATCCAAACTTAGCAGATTTGGATTGGTCGAAGGTAAGTAAAAGGTTTCTTTATATATATATATATGTTAATTTAAATTTTCCTATATATATTTCATATATAAAGATATTATGTTAATTTAAAATTTTTCATTTTATTATTACTTAAAAAGCTTATTATTAAATAATATTAAAAAAGAAAATCACAAATATTTAATTTGCTATTATTTTTAACTAAAGTTAAATGAGTACATATATGTGTGAAAGTGAGAAGCCACAAAAGCTGATTTTTAAATTAATTCATTTACAGAAAATGTAATATTTTTTAAAGGTGATATATCAATCATTTTTAAAAATAGTTATCTTCAAATTTATCTGAGAGTAAAAATTATCTACAAATCTTACCTGAGAATATACGTACTCGCCTACGGTGTAAGGCTTTCCATTGACGATGTTGATGATATCGTAATTACTATCGATTCTGTCACCTTTATCATCGAAAGCAACGTGACCAGTTCTACCATGTTGAATTGTAACTTCTTTTAAAAATCTGTGAAGTAATGCATATATTTTCTATGATAAATTCTAGCATGAGAAATCAAATATTACAATCATATGAATAAATATATAAATTTATTTTATAAATAAAAATATTTTAAGACATTACAGTGAAGAAAATTTTATTATTATTTTTTTTATTATGTGCGTTTACAATTAAAAAAACCAAATCTTGTTGATCCGGTTCTCAAATCGCCAATTTTTTAAAAAAAATTCTTTTCAAAGCTTTACCTCTATGGAAAGTAATTTATTTCTTTTCAATTTAGTAGCAGTCTTTGTCGGCATTTTTTTCAATGTATTCTATTTTATTTTATTAATTTCACGAACTCTTGAACTAAAGTTAACAACTGCTCAGCAATAAATTTGGCTTAAATGATAAAATAAGTGCTTGATAATTCAATATCAGCAAGACTTTTTAGGAAAATTTTATTCTTCAGATTTCAAAACACAAAAATTCCTACATATAGGGTAGTTTTTGAATAGCAGCGGGTACTGAGTGATTGAGCCTTCAAAACAATAAGGCCGGTAATTGCTACTCAGTTATCGTTACCCAGAGGGCACCCATGAACCAAGTCACCGAGGCGAGTAGTATTACCTTCGTCATAACGCCACAAACCCATTTATAGGTTGGGCAACATTCATACGTCATCCCAGCAGAAAGGACAGAGAAAAAGAAACATACATGCTCGAACCGGGATTCAAATCTGGACCAACAGTCTAGGAGTCAGGAACGCTAACTAATTAAAGCAAAAGGACGGATTAATTTTGCTCAAAGATTTGTTCCAGGGACTATTTCTAATAGATAAAGAAATGCATTTTTGTATATAATTTAGTATTTTTACTATAATTGAAAATTTGAATTTTATTGATAATCATTGCTAGCAAATATGGAACATATAGAAAAGAAATAAGCCTACCCGATGAATTTCTGTCCTGTGTCCCAGTCTTTTTCATGGGTACTGCAGTCGGAAGGAGCAGGCTCTATTATGTTGGACGAATTGTAGTACAGCTGTCGAAAAGCTCTGGCGATGACCGTTACACTGTCCTTGATGTGGGCTTCTTCATCTGTTGCATTTACCAGCTTCAGCCCCAGCACACCTGGAAGAGAATTTTGCAGTTTAGATATTATTTTCATTATTAAAAATGGATTTTTTAAAAATATTTTTCTTAACAACAATGCGAATCAAAATGATACAATGTTTAGAGTCATTAGACTACCCTTTAATTTTGGTATTCTGAAAATTTTTCGGTATCTATGTTACATCGATTTAAATTGGAAAAAACAACTTTATAAGTTTTGTTTTATTTTGTTGTCACAATCTAAGATTTAAGTCAAAACGATATTTTGTCATTTATTGTGGTAAGGTAGATGCTATTTATTTCATTAAAAATTTTTACTAATTTTTTTATTTATATTTTGTTTTAATACATTGATTTTTTAATCACGAATTTCAAATTTTACTTTTTGTGTCAAAGTTATACACATAATTCTCAACATTTTCATGCAGTAACAAATATAATATAGTAGTATTTAATCTAAAAGTACATTCTCACAAAAAATAGTAGCTGATTATAATAAAAATATAAATTTGAGTGGAGAATATGCTATCTATAATTTTCAAATCTAACAAGGGTATAAGAATCAAGATTACTGAATAGAAGATGTTGGATTCGATATAAAAACATTCTTAATATACGCAGTTTTCCTATCCAAGTGAAAATTATTTTACAAACGACATTAACAGATTAGATTAGATTTTATGATTAAGTACACATTAGGATTAAAAATTTGGAATTATATCTTAAAATTAAAAGATATTATGTAATCATGTAATTGCAAATGTGTTGCAATATTTTTAAATACATTCTAAGTATTTTTCTACTTTGAGTTCGTGATAAAATATATTTGAAGACATTGTTTAGCTTTGATTTCAGTGTGTGATAGAGTAGATATAGAATCCTAAAATATATAAAAAACTTTGTTATACTAGCAGTATATACTAAGATGTACTTAAAATTGCTGAAGTATTTGGAATAAGATAAAAGATATTTAAGGATATTTTCATAGTTGAATCGCAAAATATTCGGATATATTCTGTGATGCATGGAATACATTCTAAGATATATTTGAGGAGGTATCATTGGAAATAAAGTTCATCCCATGACATACTTAAAGCCATTACGGTACTTGAGGTAAGTTCTAAGTCATGCTTAGAATTCATCATAAGATGTATTCTTATTCTTAATAACCTTAAACGATATTCAGTGTGGAATTTTTTAACTGATGCACATAGAAAACACTTCTGTAATTTCATACATTGCATCAGAGAATGGAAATATGCCATGTATTAAACACAGTTTACCTTGAAATATATGTGTAAATAAGATCGTGATATAAAAGCTAGAATATCAATCAATCATTCAAAGCCTAAATCATTAAATATTGAAATTATGAATTTAAAATTTTGTTAAGTAATGAAATTTTTAAAAATTTAAATCGTCCTTGCCTATTTAAACTAATTGTAAAGTGAATGTTTTGTCATCTCTTTTTCATTTTGCTTTTTCTGCTGTTCTATTTTTCATGTATTAATGGCTTGAATCAATATAAAACGGCTTCTCAGATAGATGTTTTGCATCTGATATAAAAAATCGTTTTATTAACAAAATGAACTTCGACACTATTCTCAGACATTCGATGGTGAACTTCGCCTTGTTTTCTGCCACTCGAAGAATGCGATTTGAAAGCAGGTAGCAAATTCATAGACAAGACGGATTTTCAACTCCGTCTCAATATGCTGTGACGTAAATGAAATGTTATCTGACGTCATGGACATTTTAAACCAATGAGATTTGTAATAAAGTGGCGTAATCATGATCTCAACTGTAATGCAAGAAACAACCACTTTATGGTTAAAAAAATAGGCACATATTTTATATACAAAACAAAGAATATCGTACCATCTGGTTTATTTGGAGCAAGTAGTGCCTGTTCCGAAACGATCCACACATAACCAGGTGACGTCATGTTCAAAGCCTCTACTTCTTTAAAAATACTCTCCGCGTCGTCCGTACTAAAAAAATAAAAAGTAATAAGTTTAGATCCAAATTAATGCATTAAATATTGATGGTTCTTAGAGTTTTGACAGTTTAATATAAAAAGTTAAAAAAAATTGAAGTTTGTCCATGAAATTATACTTTTTGCACTCATATATCAAGCACTCATCATATATGTATTTGAATTTATATTATGGAGAAAAAAAGTAACTTGTGTGTGTGGACAATATGATTGCTGGAAAACTACAACTACTTAACTTTGTTTCCATTTCTGGTTGGTTCTCTATGTAGATAGCTTTCAGTGAACCAGATATAGAATTCATTGAAATTAATTGCTACCAATCTGCCAAAAAGCTCTGTGTTGTTGTTGTTGTTTCTAATACCAGATGGTGTCGCTAAGCTCAACCATCTCCATTAAACCAAAAATCATTATAAAGTCTAAAAATAAAATAGGATCCTCCAAAACTTCGTTCACAGTAAAATTCAGACAGTCAAGAATATATCTCGGAGAGGCCTGATCAGTCTTGCACCAGTGACACTCCAGAAAGACTTTTTGGCCCTGTTGAAAAGAAAGGGACCTCATGTGGCCACTCAAAAAAGTGAAAGAGCAGTCTGCTGTATCCTGGGGATACTGAGCTGGTGACACCAACGAGGTTTTTACCCAACGTTTAAAGAGGTCTACCTTGTATCTTTGAGAAATATAAGTTGTTTTACATACGATAACAAACATGTTCGAGTGTTAATGATATGCTTCTGAAAAGGTTTTTTATGTGCATTTTTCATTACAATTATTAGAAAACTGTTCTTGATATTATTTAATAACCAATTCAACTTGACTGCTCTTAAGAAATGAAGAATTTCATACTGTGAAAAGCTGACCGTTTGTACTCACTACATTGGGATATTTAATGAATGAATACTGTTGTTTGTATTTTTGTTTTAATTAATCCTATAACCTCTTTCATGATATGTACACTCATATCTATGACATGAACTATGTTTCCTGAAATCAGTCAAAAAGTGTTTGTTAATAATACTTTGATTGTGTAGTAAAGATTTGTATGAAAGCAAAAAAAAAAAAAAAAAAAAAATATTAGCAAAACATTACTATTTGACTATTTGTAGTAGAATTAACAAAGCTACTTTATGCACTTGATTTTCTTCCTTTTATTTCTCCATTAGAGTTTAACTTATACTTCTTATTTCCATTTGGAATCAGTGAGATTTTTTGTGTGTATAAAATGAGTTAGATTTTACAAAATTAACCCAAAACTAATAACATTGCTTTAAGAATACTTATTCTCCTCAGAAACTCACTAATATTTTTCTGCTGATAATGTTCACTTTCTCTTTTTCTTAAGAAAATATTCCGTTTTTTTGCTATTAGCATCAGTTAATTGTATCGAATAATCATGAAGCTTTTTAACAATCTCTCAGGAAAGATTCTGTGAATTTTATCCTTTTCAAGAATTTTCTGTTTACTATCGTAAAACATTGATGAAATAATCAGAGGACAATTATGCTTTTCCCAAATCATTACTTTTTTTACAAGTCTTCATAAACACTTATAAAAGTTTTGAAAACCTACTTAAGGCAACAAAATTAAGTATTTCAGAATTTGAATTTGTAAGTTTTCAGATTTGGAGGTTTTCGATGAAAATTTCAGAATTTGAATCCCTTTCTTAGTTAAGATTTTGTGTAATTATTTTAGTCTCCATGTGGTAATCAGTTTCTAGAAGCCACACATATTTTGAACATAAAATTGGCAAATAGATTTAGTCATCTTCCCTAGTGATTATAAATATTTATTTTTACAACAAATTTACCTTATCTTTTTACAAGGTTACCTATAAAGTTCTTTTCAGTCTTTCTCTGACAATGACTGGAGTAAAACGATGTAATCAGTTTAGCGTAGCACTTGATTGGCTTAAATATCTATCTGTTGAGAGTAAGAATAACAGTTGTTATTTTGAAGCGGTTAGCCATGAACTTTCAGCAATCGTAAAGTAGTGATGAGGAAAATAAAAATTATTTTGGTCTTTATTGGTTATTTTGACTTAACGATTTTAAAGTAAACTTATTATCAACTCCATCGATACTTTAAATACAGGGTGTTCTTCTTAAAAGTGACAGTGTTTGAAGCACCCTGTAGCGCAATATAATAGCCTAAATGGCACCAAACTTGGAATTTAAGCTAATCAAAACACGAAAAAAAAAAAAAAAAAGATTCCGTGGGAAAAAAAAAAATTAGTTCCAAAAATTACCGCTAGAGCATTTTGTGGCGCTTTACAATGTATAAAATATGAAAAATAAAAAATACTAAAACATGTTATCGTACAGTTACATTATTAATTTTTAATTACTACATTAACTTTCCCGGTGAGGAATTAGACCATATTCAATGTGATCACCGTTCTCAGAAATGACGTCGCACATTCTGTGCACAACGTTCTCCACAGCCGTACGTAACATATCACGAGGAATATTCCGCAGTGTCTTTGTTATGTTGTCCTTTAGAATAGACAAATTTGATATTCCACCAATATCAACACGTTCCGGTAATGTGAAAGGCATGGCCACTGAAGCTCGATTACGTCAGCTGAGATAATTTATCGGAGCTGTCTACTACTTGTTTTTATAACTCCTATTACAGGCACTGTCATTGCACAACATTAGGATTTTTATTTGATACCCGTGTTTTATGCTAATTCTTATCACTTTAAGCTACAACAGCACTACAAAAAGCCCTAGCGGTGACTTTTGGAATTGATTTTTTTTTACGGAATTTTTTTTCCATGTCTTGATTAGTCTAAATACCAAGTTTGGTGTCATTTCGGCTATTAGATCGCGCTACAGGACGCCTCAAACACTGTTACTTTAAAAAAGATCACCCTGTGTGTCACATATTGGAGATAGAGATGTGAGTGAATGCACTACAAGAAATGCTTTGAAAAATGTAGGAGGAAAGATTTAGGTGAATGTGAAGCAGAATTGTGTCAATAGATACCCACAGATTTTATTTTGAGTCCAAAATACCTGAGTTTTACTGCAATGGGACAGACTTGTAGGCATGTTAGTAGAAAATGTTAGATTTTGGTGACAATCGTTTCGTGGGCTCAAAATAAGTTATACATTCTGTGAATCATTTTATTCATGGCCCTTAAAAAGGACAAAAACTATATTTGGTATCTTATAGCTGAAATAACTAGAATCACATTATACAGAAGCAAATTAATTTTTTAAGGGATTGAAGGTTTTCAAAGAGTCATTTATTGGAAATAATCTTTAAAGTATCATAGAAACGTCATAGAAAATCTTTTATAAGTACAGAAATTAAAATATACAGCGTCAATATGGTTATTTTAATTTCATATATTTTCTCTCCTCAATTTTTTTCCCGTTGATTCAAAATTGCCTTCAATATATTTGATTATGTATTCTTCCGCTGCAAAAATGTATAAAATTCCACCGATAAAACTATGTTGCCACTTCATGCTGTTTCCTGACCATCCGCAAATTTATTACACGGTAAATATTTATTTCATGTTATAAACGTTGTGTGTATATTTCGTTTCGTTTTCATTTAATTAGCATAATGAAGTCAATCTTAATACTAAAAAACTTCTTTATGGTTTTCTATTTTTTTATTTTCATTGTATTCTTCCATTCCTGATAACAAACGATTTCATAAATTAGGGTAAAACGAAATTGTCTTTTTGCCGTACTAAGAAAATTAAAAAGTATTTATTGCGAAAATGTTGGAGATAATTAGTTTCTTTATTCTTTTCATAAGAAGAAATTACATTAAACCGCTTTTTTGTAGTAAAAAAAATATTAATTTGTTTCCAGAGAAGAAACAAGGCTATACTATTAAAATTATTTTATAAATATATCTGTGAAGAAAAGAATTGTACTTAAAATATTTTTAATTTTTTTAACTAGTTTGTTTGTAAATTGGATTAAAAAAAAACTAATAAAATGATCATTCCTGATGGGATAGTTTTTTTTTTGCTATAAAATGTAAACAACACAATTCTTTTTTATAACAGAATAATTTATTTTAATTTTTGCAAGTCCCTTTACAAGTAAAAGAGTTTTATTTTTTTCAATGTTTGAAATTTATTGTTTAAATAAATATAAAGTCGGAAATGTGTGATTTATTTACTTTAAATTGGAAGCATCATTTCAATTATTTTAATATATTTTCCCTATAAGCAATTTTGATTTTAATATATTTGTTACATATTATTTAAGAAATTACGTATAAATGTCTAATACTACTTTATATAATCTTCCATTTTGTACTACTTAATTTGATTTTGTGCAACTTAAATTTTAAGTAATTCTGTTTTATGCAATAAAATATTTATACACATCAAATGATACAAAGTTGCTTACCTTGCATAAAGAATAAAAACTCTGCAATATCTTCCCATGGCTTCTTCTAGTTTTTGAGTTATTTCTGTTATACCAGTTTCATACTCTATAATATCCTCGACCTAAAAATAAGCGGAATAAAAAAATTGTATTACAAAAATTATATATATATACGCATGTTGTATGGGTTATTGTTTTAAAAATAAATTGATGATGAAGTGAGCCTTTTAATTGCATTATCGTGGTACGCAACCAAAGCTTTAAAATTGTAGACCATTGTCGAATGAGGATGTTAATATCCATTCTAGAACTTTTCCATCCATGTCTCATCAGCGATTAGATATTAGATTAAGCACGTATTTAATAGGCATAGAATATCTCAGCCGCGCTGTCTTTGATTAGGATCAATAAAGATTAGAATGAGATCAATTCCACTACCAATCAGATTCTAACAACCCTGTGTGAACCAATGATACAGAAAGGATGGATTTTACCCTTTCAAGTACTGCTTATTTATTGGTTGGTTTATTATATTTTGCTAGATTTTATGCGCATCAGGATTAGTTTGAATGTAATATATCTTTTAAATTGGTCTCTAAGAAAAAAATAAATAAAAAATAAAAATAAATAAACAAAAATAAAAATAAAATTAAAAAAAATCCATAGTATAAATTGAAGCTTATGTTAAACTGCCAAATAGAATCCAGACTTTTAACTGCTGTGCGCTGGCAGTGGTTTTTGATTTAGACTTTCTGATTGTTCACAAAATAATGAAAATAAAAAAAGAGAAGTGTCTTCATTTTATCCATGAAATTTGCAGGCAGTTCCAAGTCAATGATTCTTTTGGAAACTATTCCACAATATTTATACTTATCTCTGGTAAAAAAAAAAGGTCAATATATCTATGCTTCTTATCATGATTATAATAGCCGAGTAATTTATCAGTTAGTTTCTGGCTTGAGGAATGTAAGGTTTGGAACATTCTTCATATGTGTTACTGTTTGTACCTAATAACAAATGGTAAATTAATTACTGATACCATTGAAAAGAAATCGTAACTCCTTTATCTTTATCAAATGCTATGATTGAACTTTCTGAAAAGTAATTAAATAAATTATTCACATAATATGATCTGTCTAATCCTAGTTTTATACCGCACAATGAATGTATTTTATTCATTCGAAAGTTTGTTGTGATTTCCATATATATTTCATCATCATTAATGATCCTTTGTGTGGAAAATGTGCACAATCTGGTCATGAAACTAATGCTTGTACTTCAGAAATTTTTAAGTGTCGAAATGTTCTGGTACAACATGTTGCATTTTACAAGTCTTGCTCTATATGGATCTTCGAGAAAGAGGTAATTTCAACCAAGGTGAAACAAATTATTACTTTCCAGAAAGCAAGACAAATAATAAAAAACAGAGCACCAAAAGTTGGAGTTTCCTATTCTTCTACTTTACAAACAAATACAAAAATAAACAATAGTCTAGCAAATAAGAGTAATTTACCATATCTGCTCCACTTTCATCTTTGTCCTCTAAATCCACTTCACCATCAACTTTTAATAGCACAAAAATCTTTTTAACTACCAATAAATCTAAGACTGATGATACAAAATTTAAGAAACCAAAATCTAGAGAAAATGTATTAAAAAAACAATTTATATATATCCTCTTCTAAAACAGGTATGGAAATAGATTCCTCCTCTATATCTCAAACCACTTCAAAATATAGGAAAGAAAAGCCCAAAAAAACAATCAAATAAAACCTGCTCTTAATGACATTAGCAGTGTCATCTTTATGACTTTCATGTATTACTACCTTTATTCTTCTAAGACATTCCTCTCAACATTCTCAACTCTTAAACAATGATTTGCTCAAGCACTTAACCTTATCAAACATTATTTTTCGGCGCAGCTTATCCCCGCTGAGGATCTTGCGCCATTGAAATCAAAGTCAAATCAAATTCATCGTTATTTATTGATTTTTAAAATCATTGTAAAACTATTGCAGTTATCAAAAAGGAGTTCGCCATTGCCTCTATAGGTTAGACTTCTGCCTGTTGGTCCGCGCAAGGTGTTTTATTTCCCTTCTACCACCCACTAGAAGACTAGTTGAGGCGTTCCCCTATGTTCCTCTGGATCCAAGGTTTCTCTTCAACTGCATCTCTGTTGCCTCGACCCTCTTCAACATCAACCCCAACTTCTACTATGACACCCTTTATACGGAAAATGTTGAAGATGTGACCAGGACAGTGCTCTATATTTTTAGCCCCACATGGCTTGTTTTTTTACTTTTTCTTTTTGCACTTGTCACACGACAATAACAACAAAACCATTGTTGAACATTTGTGTTATAAACGTGCATACTGACATAAGAATGATATCTTATAATTTTACATGGATAACTTGTTCAAGAATCCGTGTCTCAGTGGATAAGATTACTGTTATGAACTCTAAGTAAAGTTGTACCTTGGCCTCATTCTGCTCATTTAGTAAAGAATTTTATTTTGTATTTTTGGTGTGCCCAAAACTATCGGAAGTCAGAAATCAAATGGGATTTCATTTTGAACAGTTCGGTGAAGTATAAAAATAAATAGAAGAAGTAAAAATCAAGTAATCTTTATCCCTTAATCTGTCAAATTTTTGATTGGAATTTTTATAAGCAAAAATTTTAATTATCATAACCTATCACTTTGGCAAAATTTAGATAGATATATTATTTGGTATACTGCTTATGGAAGATAAGCTGACATGTTTTCGACAATGCCACAGATATTGTGACTCTTCAAAACTTAGTAATGATTGTTTGATAATCTTGTTGAATAATATTTGTTTTCTCTGAATGAAGATGTGAATAGCTATATAATAGTGTTCTTCTTCTGTTCCACTAATTGCGTCAGTTAAGTGGCATCATTTTGTTATTTTATAATTTGTATGTATCCCTTTTCTATAGCGTGTTTATGACTTTGTTGAAAACGTCTAAGAGGGTAACTTTTATGATAAAAAATACTGTAGTTAATAAGTATTTGTATAAATTAAATGTGTTTTTAATCATTAGTTCAAATTCAGAAAATTTACAGCTTCAAAGAACTATTAAAGATATATACGACGATCATTTAATAGAACTAGATGTTTTGGGGGTGTTTAACGTTATGGACCTGGTATAACGCTGATGGCCAGAGGAGACACGTAACAACAACAAAAGGAACTATTAATTCACTCAGCACAGGGAGTGAAACAGAATCTAATTTGACAAGCACATGGTAGCTGGTTTATTTGCAAAATGAAAACGATTGAATATTCTTTTATTTTTATTTAAAAAGGGATGTTTTTGTTCATTCCAAGTGCCTGCAATTTTATTTTAGTATATTCAAATTTCAAAAGTATCCATTTGCTGAGAAATTTATATTAAGAAATTCTATGAAAATACAGTATGATTAAATCTTATAACAATTCTCGTCATTTTAAAGTTCTAAACATAAAAATTCAGAAGTAACCATTCCATTACTTAGATGGATGACCTTATGTCCAGATAGAAGCATTAACTAAATTAGTGGTTGAATGATTTGCGCTGTAGTTTTTTTTTTTCAACAGTTGTTGAATTCAAATTTTGCTGCTGATATGAATGGTTACAATGACATGATTTATCTAAGCATATATGTTATTTATCATATCAGGTTTTTTGAGTGCATAAAGTAGCTACTGAATGTAACACTTAAAAAATCCAATAATAATAGAATTTCTAACTTCGCCTTTATGATTTTTATAATTTTTTGCTCTTGCTGTGCTATACGTGAGTTACATATTAATATTAGATCGTAATAAAAATGTTTTCATTTAATGTCATATTACTTTTCATTTGATGTGTTATATCACATATAACGCCAGTTCTTTAAAAAAGAACTAAACATCTTTTAAATAATTTTTTGTAAAGGTTTCTCTTTTTAAAAGTGTCCTCATATTCTCTTTAAAATATAGCATAGCATATAAATATGAAAATTTTTATTATGATCATGTAATATATATATATATATATATATATATATATATATATATATATATATATATATATATATATATATATATATATATATATATATATATATATATATATATATATATATATGTAAATTTTATTTTCATGTAACTTAAAAGATTATGGCTTTTTATTTTATAATGCTTAGATTAGACTTAATATTTTTGGTACGTTTCTTACTTTTCAAGAGAATGAAATTAAGTGACCTCCTTTATTTACTTATCGTGAAATTTTTGTTAACTAATTAAGTTAGTTGAAGAAAACGATCCTTCTGGTAACTTACAGTTACTATTAGAATTATAGAACTTAAACTAGATTACAATGATTAAAATCTAATTTAAGTTCTCTAACTCCTTTAAAAAATTACAATTTCATCAATAATCGGAGTCATCTCAAAATTTCGAATTCTTCTTCCTTTGATGGATAAACTGATAAGTAATGATCATTATAGGATTTTCGACATCCACAGAGAACAACGATAAAGGTTTTCTAATAAGAACTTCTGATGAAATGGGATCAATATTCACTTTTAATTAGAAAAAGAAACATCTCTTTGTAGAAACACTTCCTTACAATCCAAGCTGATTGATAAGTATATAGAAAGAAGAATTATGCTTATTCCTCGTTATTTAACAATGGCTGAGATCGAATCAGGCTGGGGTTTTCAATCATATAAATACAAAATAAATGAAAAAATTTTGATGTACTGGGTATCTTTTGTTTCCAATCAATTTTTTTTTTAATTTTCGAATCAAATGTTTTTGTCATTAAGAGATATTATGATTATATAAGATTAATTCTAATATATTTTATTTGTTTCCAAAAAACTATGACATCACATCGATTATCATAAATTCTATGATGCTGTTTCTCTAGTTCTATTTACCTTTATGCCAGGAAAATCGGCCAGGTTCTGAAAGCGGCCGAGGGTGGAGCGGCCATCGTTGTCAGAGCTATGAATGAAGGTGACGCACTTGTACTTGAGAAATTTGAGGATTTCGATCCATACATCAGCCTGGTTAGAGTAGGGGGGTATCGTGCGCATGAAAGATGTATGCAAATTCTGAAATATAGAAAGAAAAACATAATGTGATAAACATAATATATATATATATAATATATATATATATATATATATATATATATATATATATATATATATATATATATATATATATATATATATATATATATATAATTATTATAATATTAAAATGGACTTTGAAAAATTTAATTAGTACACAAAATATATCCAGTTGTTGTGTAAGACAATAAAAATAAATCTTTTTAACATATAATACTGATAAAGGTACTTTTGTTTGCTTATCGTCAACTACCAATTTTATTATGTCTTAAAAATTTATTGCATGTGATGAAGATATAGCTTTAGTAACTCTCCCCAATCATATATTTAAAATATGTATATATATAAAAATTTACACTTTATATCTAAGATAAAGTGAGATGTGTTCTGCCGGGATTCATTTGTTTCTGTTAATCAACAGAAATATTTAGCCTTTTCGAACAGTGAATGCATTTAAACTAATTTCATTAAAATGACTTGTAATGAAGCCCAGTAATTGATAAGGAAATCTTGTTATGGTGTGATAAATATGTAATGGATTTGCAGACTACATAACAAAATAAGTATCCTCAATTTTTAAATTTTATTGCTAATTGTGCGTTTTTTATTTTGATATTTTCTGCGTAAGCAAACCAAATGCAATTTCTCTTTTGATTATCTATCAATAATTAGGATTCATGTAAGAATCACATATTTCTCTTCTACAAAATTTCCAAATATACATCAAAATAAGATACTCAAAAATCGTTTAAAGTTTAAAAGAAAACATGCATTTTTAATGCAACACAAACACACACACGCACACACACACACACACAAGCATACTTTGCTCACTTTACTATTATTTACTTCTGATAATTTATTTGCATACTCCTGAAAAGCAAAATTAGTAAGCAATTATTTTCACGAAAGAATATGATTGTTGAATAATTCTGAATATAAAAATAATTCGTTTCAATATAAAAATAATTAAAAAATATTTAGAATGGCTGTTATTTTAGGATTGTAGCACTTTATCTGCTG
This sequence comes from Latrodectus elegans, assembly GCA_030067965.1. Taxonomy (NCBI): domain Eukaryota; kingdom Metazoa; phylum Arthropoda; class Arachnida; order Araneae; family Theridiidae; genus Latrodectus; species Latrodectus elegans. Next base: position 18,083,194 of record CM057815.1, on the reverse strand, counting down.
AAAACAATATATATATATATCTGTGTGTGTGTGTGGGGGGTAGGAACCACGTAGTAGCCGACGTCAATATTTCAAGTGTCCACTTCAGAAAGGGATGGAGAAACGCAAAAACTTCTTCAGAAATCGGAAGTAACCGAAAAGACGCGAAGAAGCAGAAAGACGACTGCTCCTCCATAACTTTAAATTTAATTATCATGAAGAAGATTAATTGTAAATATTGCAAGATTGTATATATTTGTATTTGTAAATATCCATATATATATATATATATATAAGCAGATGAAATCCCCCCCATATACATATATAAGCAGATGAAAGCAGAGGCAATGAGACTATGGGGTCTGACGACCACTTAAAAATCTGAGATAAAATCTTCTTAATTTGAATTTCCATAATCTGATGCATACATTTTTCAAATTTGGAAGCTATAACATACCAACTAGAATACACTCAGTTTTTGTTTAACTTTTCTCATAAGCACGTCAGCCAATGTGTTGCAATGTCTTCAAAAGGAAGTATCATTTCACTAAGAAGACATTGTACAAACTATGATAATTTTATATTCTCCATTTCCCACATTGATGAACAAGAAAACAAAACATGTCTTCAGATGGGTCAGGTATAGAACTCGGAACCTTCCACGTGAAAAGAACGATGGCCATGCTAACTAAACCACGATGGCTCAGCAATTTCATAATTATATATAAACTATATATTAGAAATAGACAATATTATATAAAAACAACAGGCTTATTTTTTTAATAAATGTTTAATATGAATTGGGAGAATATATCGGAAGACAAATAGACATAAAGGAATTCGAAATTGTTGCTAAGATTCAATAAAATGCCAAAAATGTTTTGCAAGGGAATCAAGTATTTTCAAATTGCAAGAAACAAAAAATAGCAATATATGTTCAAGTATTTTAATAAGTTTAAAATTTTAGAGAATTTCTGAAGAAATACTGCATAAAAACTTTATAAATCATATTCATAAATAAATTGTTTTACAGTTATTATATTTACATTTTTTAATTGTATAACAAATATCACAAAATATTTAAAGTAATTTACAATAAATGTCATACAGAAATTGATAAAATGAATTGATTGAATAAAATTCTTTGCCGTTGACAGATAATTTGAGCATTTATTTAATTTGAAGTAAAAATACATAGTTTAATAGTATATATAGCATTTTTATTTTAGTCTGGAAACGAAAATTTTAATTCTTTATTTGGCTGAATGTTATATTAGTTACTTAGCATCAGAAATAAAACATGCTTTTTTAATCTCTAAATAATAGTAAATGTATTACAAAGGAGAAAAAATGCTATTAATTATTTATATACTTTTCGAATATTATTAAATTTATCATAAGCTTACATTTTTAAATTTATAAACATTCTTTTCTATTTTGATCTTTACACTGTGTTATTTCGAAACAATTTTTACTATTTTTTGGGACCAAAAATTTTAAAACAATTAAGTAAACGGCAGAGTAAATGTAAAACAGCAATAAAATTTTTTTTTAAACATAAATAATTTTATCACAGTGTTGAATATAAATTTAGAAATGATAATTCAAAAAGCAGTTTCTACTGCAAATATCATTTTGTTAGTTGTGATGTTTCAGTTTTAACACCTTATTTTTTGACTCTTAATTACCATCAATATAGTAATGAATTCTTGATATAAATTTTTATATTTGATAAATAGTATTTTTAAGGTAACCATCTACCGCTAAAATTATTTTTTTAACGCTGTATTAAAAGTATATATTTTAATTCTGTATATGACTGACTTTTGAATTTAAGCAATTTTTTGTGTGATATACAGAATATCATTCTATTATTCATTGTTTTGATCCTAATATAAAATTTTACTCACAAAGTGCTAAACCAGAAAATTATTTATAATGTGTGTTAAATTTTTTTAAAGTTACTTTAAAGATCAAATGAATGAATGAACTTCATTACCGAATATCGTTAATTAATTTATTTGTCTATAAAAATTTTTTAAAAATTCTGAATTTTCAAGGAATTTCTTTGAATTAAATGTATTTAATTCTAAAGTTGATATATTTTTAAATAACACAAATATTTTATGCGTTTATCTTTTCAAAAACTCTGATTTAACATGCATTATGAAATAGTTTACATGAAATTATTTAAATTTTAATTTTAATTAATGTCAACCTACTAAAATTGAAATTTAATCAATTTTAATGTTTTATATAGGTTGACATTTTATTGTAATTTAATGACAATGGTATGGATACAGAATACATGAAATCTGCAGTTTCATTTTATATCATGCATGCAATTTTAAAACGCACATTTATATTGTACAAACTAAAATGAATATAATTATTTTTTAATTATCTAGAAAAAAGCATTAGCAATGTCATTTAGTATCTTTTCAGTTAAAGTGCAAATTTAGGTCAAATCTAAAAATAAAAAGGTATGCGTATATATATATATATATATATATATATATATATATATATATATATATATATATATGCATGAAGATCCCGAGAGAAAGCAACAGAACATATCTTCTCTGCATTAACTGCAATAATATTACACTAACACTCAAACACATTTTTAACTGTCCTGCCATTTTAAGATCTCTGGTTCAGATCGGGGCATTCTCTTCCTCGATATCCAAAAGAGTATACTCCGAAATAATCGAGTACACACTTATGGTAATCTATAGTTCTCCCTATGGACATGGCATCAACCAACTAATCATCATTTCTTAAAGATAAATAAATATTCAAGTTTAAATTTTTTTTTAAATCTTTGATGAAACTAAAATGGTTTTACGTAAGTATTCTCAAATATTAATTAATTAAGTCCCCTTTTTGTACTGTATCATAAAAATTATATCCGAGTGCAATTTTAGGACAGTATTCGTAAAATACCCGAACAAGCATTTTATCAGTAACAACATTTTTATATAATTAACCCACAACTAAATAAAATTTTTCTAAAAAATGTTTTTAGCATTTACAATTAAAAGATACCTAAAATAATATTATTAATTTTGCATGAGACAACCTAATAAATGTATGAAGATAACTGTAACCAAATAAAAAAGGTGCCTTCCTAGTGATTGGGAGGTAATGTGCTCGATACTTAATCCCGTCAGAGATTCGTTATGCTAATCAGACCCATGCACGTTAAAAGCTACGTGTGTTCCAATATCCTTCAGTTGGTGTGATCTACGTAGAGAAGAAAGCTCAAAATTACTTGGTGATTCGAGCAGTGATTCTATTGGTAGAAAGAGATTGTCTTAATCGAATTATAAGCAATCAATAAATTAGTGTCGTTTTCAGGAGTTTCAAATTTAGATATTTTGTATGCTATAGGAATTTGAGGAAACGCTTAAAGAAGGAATCATGTTTTAAAGCTTATAATAAACTTATAATTATGACATACTTCCTTAGTTCTTTAATTAAACTCTCTGTTTATTTCTTCACGACATATAAATTATTATGAATTATTTTTTCTTCTTTTCAATATAAAATTTATTAGCTGGGGTATAAAAATAATTTTTCTGGGATGTAAATAGCCTGAGAGTCATGAGATTTATAGGTTTATTATATATATATATATATATATATATATATATATATATATATATATATATATATATATATATATATATATATATATATATATATATATATATATATATATATATATATATATATATATATATATATATATTCATTATAATTAAAGACTTCTTTTATAATTATCGTTTTAGTCTAAGCTATAACTCTTATTTTAAAAATGCAAAATTCGTGGATTTTCTAGCTGCTTAATATTAATTGTAAAACATTCATTTAATAATCAATGTTTTACAATAATAACACATTTAACAAGGCATTACTGTTTTTAACTTGTCAGAGTTAGGATTGAGAATAAAAACAAGCCAATATATAGATATCATGCCAAATTTTGGTTCACACTATTATTGATCTTATTAATAGGTAACCCTAATCCAAAATATCGCCATTCTTTTGAAAAGTTTTGGGTATGGTGATGTAAATCGACTGCATCATGATGTAAATTTTCATTCATGAATTTCGTTTGTTTTCAGATACGGCCATTTTTCGTTTGATAAGATTGGAGAAAACATACATTAAGCTCATAAACATACATAATCATAAACAATTTCCTAAGCCACAGGTCTGTGGTTCGGTCCTCGGGCTGCACAGTCTATTCAGCATTTCATCCTTTCAGTGGATCGATAAAACTCGTTATCAAACTTGCCTAGGTACCGAACACTAGGGGTTTTACATTTGGATCGTTAATCGGGACATATGCTTCCTGGGGTACGAACCCCAGGACCCTTGATCAAGGAAAAAAAATGGGTACTCTAAGCTTTGGACCCCAAATGAGTTGTCGTGTCAATGGGTTTAATTGTTAATAAAATTTAATTTACTCCACTCTAAACTCAGCTTAAAATATCGCCAAAAAAAGAAATAATAAAAATTCAATGTTGGCATAAGCAAGGCATTAGTCTTAAGATTTAAAATAGATTGTTTTTAAATAGTACAATTATATTAATTTATAATTCTATTAATTAAATTTTTAAAAATTTAAATCGTCCTTGCCGATTTAAACTAATTATAAAGTGGCTTCTCTTTTCCATTCTGCATTTTTTCCTGTTCTATTGCCAAGGAGTTAATGATTGAATCCATGGAAAACGGCTTCTCAAACCGATGGTTTGGTCTTTATATAAGAAATCGTTTTATTAACAAAATTAATTTCGATATTTAATAATGTCGTCTCAGACATGTCGATGGGAGCTTCGCCTTGTTTGCTACCACTCGAAGAATGCGATTTGAAGATAGGCATCAAATTCGTCATCAAATCAGATTTACGATGACGTCTCAATACGGTATGATGTAGATGAAATGTTACATGACGTCATGGAGGTTTTAAACCAATGAAAGTTGTATTAAAGTGATGTAGCCATAATCTCAAGTAGAAAGAAAGAAGCAGCCACTTTGTAGTTAAAAAAATGAAGAATCTATAAGTTTTATCAGTTGGTCTACAGAGAATTTATCTTATTGTTTAATATCGCTAATGATCATGTTGGTGACAGTTCGGAAAAACAGTCGCCAACACGAGATTCATCTCAATATTCAACTTTTAGTCATTCATAATAAAATCCATCTCTTAGAAATAATCTCGCATGCTACACAAAAAAAAAATTTCTTTCAAATAAAGTGTTGCGATCGATGTCTCATCAATCGTTGCGAGGAAAAATTTTTTAGACAGCTTAAGAGCAATTTATCGAAGAAAAGTGTGAACCGTTTCCCTTTTTATTTCAACATAAAAAACCTCCCTTTTTTTTGGTCAACTTAGAAATTAGGCTAGAGTTAGAAAGAACAACACTGGGGATGCTGGCGGAAATTGAAAACCGGGAATGCGTGAATCATGGTTGCTATGGAGACGGGAAGCTGTTACGGGAATCAATACGTTGTGTCCGGAGAGTTTGGCAGCATGCCAGGAATCCTGCTTTTTCCGGGGAGGAGCAGGGTGAGGGGCCATTCTCATGATGGGATTCGCGTTCTATTTATAGTTGTTTGGGCTTCGGAAAAGACAATCACGGTTACAGTCTGGACGCTTAAAAAAAAAAAAAAAAGCGAAAGTATAATATAATCTCATTTTATGTGGAAAAAGAAAAGTTTAGGAAATAATTAAACGAGCCAATTTTCAATATTTTGCTGTGGAATCATTGAATAGCGTAATATTTTTCTAATAAATATTTTTATAACTTTCCAACTGAAGTTGCTTTGCAAAAGAAATATTATATGCAAATGTGTACATTCATTAACGAATAAAATATCATTGATAATTAAATAATTAATTATGATAAGACAAATATATAAATCTATAAAAGCATTATCATAAAATTAAAACTACTTAACCGAATTAAATATGCATGATTACATTTGCAAATTTAATATTCTTGCCTTTAAAAGTTCTTACTTTTTGTAATAAAATGAAATAATTCTAAAATTAGAAAAGGATTTTATTTCAGATAATTTCATCTCATCTGTCAAAGACTGCTTTTTGTATAGGAAATATGAATATTAAATATTTTTTTTAGAATATATTAATTAGTATATATTGCACTAATGTGTGTGTGTGTGTGTGATAAATTATCCAGCAAATAAAAGTATCATAAGTGATTGGAAAATGATAAAACGATAAAACTTATATAACCCATTATTTTATACAAGGATTATTAACTTTTTGTACTTGAATTCAAAATAAATTTAAATTCATTTCTTATTATTTAATGCATTTTTTCAATTCAGTATGATCTTAACTGATATTGGTAGAGTTTCAAACAATTTCAATTAACTTATAAAAAAATCTAACTATGTACTAAATTTTTATAAATTAATTAAATGAAAGAGTATTATATAATAATTAAAGCAAGGAAATAAAATTGAAAATGGAATCTATTGCATTATTGTATGCATTTATTAGTTATTTAAACAAGCATAAGTCAAACCAATTTTTCTGCGCTAGACAGGATAAAGTAGAAAATGAAAGCAAAATAATCTTTAGAAATCTAAATGCTAATAACAAATATTTTTTATGAAATGGAAAATGGTCGAATTAAAAATTTGCTCCTAAAAATGTGCCCAAAATTTAAGAAATTTTGAGAAGGTATTTTCAAATTTTTGAAACGGATATATGATTAAATTATGCATGGAAACATTAAAAAAAATTCGTTTCCTTTCGTTTATGCAAAAACATTTTTAAAATGGACATATTTGTCTAAAATGGAAAATTAACAATTTGCTTTTAATTTTATTGTAAAAGTAAGCACCTATTGTAAGCACACGAGTCATAGAAAACCGTGAATACGAAAGTTTCACAATATTCAGCTCTTTGGAATATTTTTAATAGAAAAAATGAACATACTATAGGAGGACAAAATTTATAATTTACAATGGCTATCTGAAAAAAATTGCATTGGTTTGGCGATAATTATTAGTGATAGAATTTAATATCTGGTAACCTTTATATCTTCAGCACTTTAACGTAGTTTTAGAGATGAAGATTTGTTCTTCATATATTGGCGACTATCTTGGAATCAAAATACCAAGGGGTTAATCTGTGGTTTGGGTACCCCTTTCTTGCCAAATGGACGATAGACGTGCAAATCGTGGTAACCCTGACTATTTCATCCTAAATGCACTCCGTGTGGCAATCCTGTCTTTTTTTATATTTTGTTATACAATTATATGTGTATTTTTTGTTATACAATTCGTAACAAAACCATTGTTTTTGTTTTCGTTGCCATACCAAATGTGAAATTCGTTAAAAACACGTATTTCGGTTTCGTCACCATAGAAACGCCGTTTTTGCGTAGTGTCTCTCGGAGCATTCAACTCCGCGAGACAACAAACAAAAACGCGACAGTTGGCTACTTTTTGAAAATGCGCCAAGCAGGAGACCCAAAGCACATTTTCACCTATCAAGGTGTACCGTTATGTAAACTTTTGCCAAAAATAGCAAAAAAACAGGTATTGGTAAAGAGGTTTGAATAATGTATATCATAAAGCTAACGCAGATCACGGTCATTAAAAAAAAAAAAACATAAGATAACAAATTACGTGCTACTAATACAGCTTTCGTCTTGCTTTAAATCATAGTTGTTGATTTAAAAAGGAAAATATGCATGCCTTTTCATGTTAATGGTTTACTTAAGTCCAATGAAATAAAAACAAAAGGCTCATTGTTTTCGCAATGACTTTATGCCTTTTGCAAGATAAATGGAATTGCATGATTTTCAATAAACAGTGATTAATTACAGCAATAAACATAGGCACAATTAATAGTCATTAAACACAAATGAAATCATTATACGCTGTCAACCACTTTAATTTTAAACCATGTTTGAATGACGCATTCTATGTCTGAGCTGGATATTTCATCTTAACGTCAAACACTACCATCATTAAATTCTGTAGATAAAACTTTACAGGCAGAAAGTTTTTTGTGTGACTGTATATAGAAAAACCAATTTCTTCATGACTATATGACTCCTAAGATTCCCAGTCCGAGTAAGGAAACAGATTACCAACTTCCAAAATACTGAGTCAATTTTAGCAGGAAAAACTTGATATAATGTAGAAAATACAAAATTGTTTAAGGGTTTCATAGATAAGTATATTTGAACTATTACACTAACCAATGTAACACATTTTCTTTCTAGATTAAAATATATCTACTTAGTATCATTTGAAATTCTCGAAACAAGCGATGCCATCAATTACAAATATAAACATCATCAAGTTATACTAATCATGGACTATATTTGATGTCAAAATGACTTTGACATCAAATATAGTCCTCATTAAGCTATTGTTACTCTTAGTTTAACATGGTTTTGGTATTCAAATGTGAGCCACCATCAGGATAACATGTTACAACATGAATAGTAAAATTGTAATTCAAAGTGTAAATACTATTCTGTATGTTACAGTTGGATGAGTTTAAAATCTAATTAGAATCTAATTAGATTCTACTTCTTAATAAACCTGATTCACACAAATATAATAAGAACGTTACTGCATTTTCTCTGGCTCAAAAATGTAACTGAGTAAAATGCAATCATAGAACAAAAATAGATTAAGATTTTTTTAAAAAACGAGTATTGGTGCTTTATCATCAAAAATGACATAAAACACAATATTTTGCTGAAAAATACTCATTTAGCAACATATTGGACAAACCACAAGTGAACTTGTTCTAATGATTCATAAAACTGTCCAGCTAAATAAATTAGCACGATTCATGCCATAACATTTCATTCAATGTTTGACTCTTAAAAAGCAAGAACTATGGCAAATACTTCAATCTGTAGTGTTTAAAGGAATAAAATAACATCGATTAAAAGCCATAATAGGTTTTAGGAGGAAGTATTTTTAATGTGTTGGAGATTAAATACTCGAACCAATGAAAACCCATTATACAGAGAGAACCAATACAAGTGCATTATTCATAGGGTACGCAGCGCCCTCTGTTGATAAGGCATAAAAGTCTGATGCAATGGTTTCCAACTCACACGTCGATCGCACTGATATTTCATAAATATGAAGCGGTGTATTGACTTCAATTCGACGGTCGGCAGGAATTGGAAATCGACGCAATTTTAGAAAAAATTGAAATCTTTACTTTAGGATTACGGCTTTTGATAAATATTAATTATCATTTCATAAGTAAGTTGTACTAGTTAGACACACTCGTTTTAAGCTTCCTTAAATGAATGTAGCTTCCTTAAATGTAGGTTGAAATATTAACACGATTCTTTAATTTCAATATATTTTTTTTATTAAACTTTCGATTAGATTCTTAATTTTTATCTAAAATTTATACTTTTAAACCTTGAAAATTTAATCTAAAAAATTTAATCGAAATAATTTTTTTAAAAAAAGTAAATGTTTAAATTTATTAAAATTATTGAAATGAAATTCAGATATTTTTTATTCAAAAGACATATATAAATTCGAAAAGGTTAAATTTAATAAAAACCTAATTAATTACATTTTTGAAGCGTATATATAAATAATTATAAATTGCTTATTTTGAAATCGGAATTAATTTATTCCATTTTCTCAAAAAAGTATTTCTTAAAGACGGAAAATTTATCGTCAATATAATTTTATTGAATAACATTAGAGGAACAGAGCATATTTCAAAATATTAGTTTCGAAAAAAAAATATATGAATGATTTTTAACTGTAAGCAGATTAATAATAGCTCATGGCCCTCTTTTATATTTTTTGCTGAATAGAAACAAAGCTAATATTCTATAGCAATCGGAAAATTAAAAGTTTAAGCGAATTTTTTTAAAATTTATTTTTTATGAGGGAGTAAAAATGTTTTACCTTTTATTTAAAAACAATTTTAAATTTCATAAATATTCTAATTTGAGGACGATAAAACTATTCTTCTTAGATATATTTTATTATATTTAGATATCTACGATTTAAAAATTCTTATGTGAATTCTCTTTATTGCTCTATACTATTTTAAATATTACTTAAAATCATTTGCCCTATAATAAAATAAATGTTACTTGATAAAAATGTATCGCTAACAAGTGTCCTATTGTAGACTACATTGGTACTTGAAACTACGGGTCATTATTTTTTAATTTGGAAATACTGACGTTAATTTTTAATACCAACATTGCAGAATAAATTATATTTTATTTCTTATGCGTTTTAGTTCAGATTTATGCATAAAGAATTTAGTTTAAAAAAATTGAGAAAAAATGTACGAATTATGATCGGATTAATGATTGTAGACAATTAAATATATTTTTATCAACCATAAAAGACATTGTGGTTGTCTAACAATTGGATAAAATGCATGACTAGACAAGATAGGATAAAAACAGAGAGAAAACATAACTAGAGATTACCAATGATTGTGTGTTTATGTGTGATTAAATATACTCTGTCAAAGTTTGCATCTATCAAAGTGCTAAAAACTATTTAAAATTCAGAGATATATAATTAATGTGACTGGATCTACTTGCAAGGACTACAAAATATTTATATTCAGCAATAATTAGTGTGAGTAGACCTATACTTATAAGTACTAGAAAATATTTATATTCAGCGATAATTAATGTTACTAGACCTACTTACAAGTACTACTGTGGTAATGAAATTGCAGATAGCTTGGTCAAGTCTGCCACTGCTGATACCTTGGAGGGCAATGCTATTCTAACGTTTTCGGAAATCTCCACTATTAAAAAGTTGGAATTAAATGCAATTTTGGAAATATCCGCTTGCCTACTCTTGGTACTTTGGGTAAAGACCTGGTTGGTGGCACCATCTCAGTATACCCAGGATACAGCAGACTGCTCTTTCACGATTTTGAGTGGCCGCATGAGGTACCTTTCTTTTCAACAGGGCCAGAATGTCTTTCTAGAGTGTCACTGGTGCAAGGCTGATCAGGCTTCCCCTAGACATATTCTTGATTGTCTGAATTTTACTGTGAACGAGGTTTTGGAGAATACTATTTTATATTTATATTTTTTAATGATTTTTAGTTCTATAGAGATGGTTTAACTTAGTTAAATCACCTGGAATTAGAAACAACAACAACAACACAAGTACTACAAAATACTTATATTCATTGATAATGAATGTGACTAGATCTACTTACAAGTACTAGAAAATATTTATATTCAGCGATAATTAGTGTAACTAAACTTACTTACAAGTACTAGAAAATATTTAAATTCATTGATATTGAATGGGACTAGATCTACTTACAAGTACTACAAAATATTTAAAATCACTGATAATTAGTGTGACTAGACCTAACCTTATCTGAGAGTGAAGAGTCCCTGGAGCTGATGCCGATGACTGGGATGTTGTAGAACCCACAGGTGTAGGACACAGCGGCGGGTGACAACTCCCCCGCTGTGGGATGACTGATGATCACCGCATATACCTATAAGGACAGCCAATCAGTAATTATACATGTAAACATTTTCTGAAGGTATTTATAAATACTTAAAGTGAAGTATTTAATATTTATAGTATCACACACACACACACACAAATCAAGCTAAATTTACACTATGATGTTGTAACCAGAAAAAATAATATCTATTTCATATATATATATATATATATATATATATATATATATATATATATATATATATATATATATATATATATATATATATATATATATATATATATATATATATATATATATATATATATATATATATATATATATATATATATATATATATATATATATATATATATATATATATATATATATATATATATATATATATATATATATATATATATATATATATATATATATATATATATATATATATATATATGTATATATATATATATATATATGTATATATATATATATATATATATATATATATATATATATATATATATATATATATATATATATATATATATATATATATATATATATATATATATATATATATATATATATATATATATATATATATATATATATATATAGATAGATAGATAGATAGATAGATGCGTTGGAAATCTAAGATTAGAAGGCCATTCTCCCTCTATAAAAGGATCTATTCTATTAAAATAGTTATGAATTTTTAAAGTTATTTCGTTATTTTTGAATAACGGAAGCTTATTTCGATTACATACTTTAATTTTAGGTACTGAGAATGCTTCATGTTTCGAAAAATGTTCTTAGGAACAAAGAATGCGTCATATTCCGAAAAATGTTCTTAGAACAAAACATGCTCTATGTTTCAAAAAATGTTCTTAGGAAGAAAGAATGTTTCATGTTCCAATAAATGTTCTGACGAACAATGAATGCTTCATGTTCCGTAAAATGTTCTTAGAAACAAAGAATGTTTCATGTTCCGATAAATGTTCTAAGGAACAAAGAATGTTTCTTATTCCAAAAAATGTTCCGTGTTCCTTCAATGTCCGAAGAATGTTTCATGTTCCGATAAATGCTCCAAATTAGTAAATGGAATATGGATGGAGACAGTATTCCTTGAACTTTTTGTAACTGTTTTGTTTCTCATATCTATTCATAAATTAAAAGTAAAAGAAAATGTTTTCAAGCGAGATATCAGCTTATTTATTAAAAAATAAGTAGGCTATTTTAAATTAGAAAGATACAAGTAGTATATTTAAGTATCAGTACATATCCCTCAAATACATGTATGAATAAAAATGCATGGGATTCACGCATATAATAAAATAAACAATTGTAAAAGCAAACACGAGATATATTTAATTAAATGAAAATTGAAAATAGTTTATAACCAACTCGATGTCACTATCATAATCGATAAATTTTGGAAAAAATATTGTTGCTTAATTGTAACTAAACTAAATGCTTGTATTAACCTTTGGTTTAAACTTTAAATTCTCAGCCATAAACAAAGTAAGCCGTTATACCATTTTTTCTTAATGATATTCTACTGCTTTCGGATAGATAGTTCAATACATTCCGGATACCTTGCTTATTATTTTTATGGGATTTAGGGAAAAATAAACGAAGTGAAAAGGATAATTTATAAAAAAAATAAAAGCATTACACCCCTCCATACATTTTGGAATCACTTGTTTCAAAGTTATCTTATTTAACTTCTAAGGAAAAAAATTTTATTGGGCAAAATGTCATGTAATTTCTTTGTGTTTTCTTGTATTTAACACTTTACAAGCTTAGCTAGTTGAATAGAATACTGTCTATGTTAGGAAGAATCGATTTATACTGCACCGATTCGAAGAAAATAGAAGAAAAATCGATTGAGGAGTAAGAAATGGATTTCAAATCTGAAAGATTATTTGAGCTTGTTGTTCCAAAGGATACTCATTATATAAATAAAAATGTTATCCGTAGTAAAATGTCTAAAGAGAATATAAAGATTGTAAAGAAAATGATTTGCAATAAGTTTTACTTTTACATAAATCTTTCATTTAAATCCATTTTTGAAGTTTTTACGGTAATTTCAAATTTTTTTGGTAATTAATTATCAAAGAAATGTATCCATATTTCGTGCAATATATATTCATTATTTATATTATGAAATATACTTAAGTGTAAATAATAAATTGAGAAACATAACAGCTTAGTGTTTTAGATAAAAACAAATTTATGAATTTAATGAAACAAATTTAACAGCCTATTTCCATATGACAAATTTGAAAAGTTTACCAATTGTCTTTAAAAATCTTCATGAAAAATACACTATTAATTGTTAATGTTAAAAAATAAGAAATACCTTAATTGTATAAAATAACATTTTACATGGGTGTTAGTATTCAAATATTGTTTTAAAAGTTACATATGTGCCTTACTGGAAATCAAAATATATTAATCAAAATAAAATATATAGGAAATTCCATCTATTTAGCATTGCGAAACGCTGAACTGAAAATAACTTATATCGTGGGGCACCCAGTGGGTGTGTTATCTTTTTCCCAAAAGTAGATGGTTCTTCGTAATTTAGAAGTAAGGACCAAGCAGAAGATCACCAGCTTTCGCCTTCTCCTCTAGAGATATCATTTAACATGGAAGATATTGCGACCACGATAAAGTCTAAGTATCGCAGCAGACCTTAGTGAACACCACAGATTTTTAGTTGCTCAATAAGAGATTTTAGATGAGGAGAAAGAATCATTGTGCTATAATCTCACCCTTTTCATCAATTTCTAATTACTTAATGATATTACTAGAATATTAGGTGGAATTTTTTTGTCTGAAAAAAATATTTATATCAAACAATGAAAAATGTTTTAATTAAAACCATTTGAAATGTATACAGATTTAAGACATGGGAAAGATATTTTAAAAGGAAAGATAAATAAATTTCTGCTTATAGTTTTCAAGCATTTAAGAGTTCCGTCTACTTACTTGCGCAGAAATGAGATTTTCGCAAACACTCTGCGCAGTTCTAATCGGATTCCTATCCATCGGCAGTGAGACACCGTGCAGTTGTACCCGTGGAGGCAGAATGTTTATATCTTGGTTCACGTCTTCTATAGCTTGCATGAAATTATGAATTTTATCTCCTATAGAAAGCACGGCTCCTATGTTGTAGATTTGATCTCTGTCGTCGCCAAGAGTTAAAGCCAATAGCGCCAGAAAAAGAGATAAACTGAGCTGCATTTTGGAAAACAGCACGCTGCTAAGTTTACTAATTCTACTTATTGACAAATCTGCTGAGCGCGTGTAGGTTTGAAGCATGGTGACCATCACGACAAAGTGACGTTTCCTAGCGTCACCGATCGGATATAACGTTTTTCTGAAATGATAAAAAAGCTTTTATTAGTACTTTTTGTAAAATTATATAAAAATATATTTAATTGATATCAAGACGAACTATAGATTGTGGGTTAGTTTTACACAAAATCTTCAAATATTAAAATCCTCAGTTGATTGATGCATTTTAAACAAGTTATAATTTTTTAAAATTCCATATTACATTTAATAATATGACAGTTATAATGTCAATAGTATACTGGGATTAATGTTCGAACAATTTAATTTAAAATATTTATGTAAAATAAAATTTTTATTTAAATAAATTCATACAATAAAATAGATTTTAGATAGGGGGCAATACAATTCATACAATAAAATAGATAAAATAGATAGGGGGCAAGATATTGAATGGGATCATTAAAACATTCCTTAGTACTAAAAATATAAATTAAGTATGATTATTATCATTGAAAACTTAATGAATACACAACTATCATCTTAATTTTATTTTATCTTTCTTAAGATTTACTATTTTCTGTCCATTTAAGCACAAAAAAGAAAAAGTAAAAAAAAATTTAAATCGTCTTTGCCTATATAAACTAACCATAAAGTGAATGTTTTGTATTGCCACTTTTAGTTTTTCTTCAGTTCTGTTTTCATCGTGTTCGATTTTGGAAGCAATATCACTAAAGATTTGAAAATTTAAAAACATATTACTTAAAACGACAAGTGATTTCCCTGATTTTGAAAACTTTTGCAATTGGGAAAATTATTAAAAAAAATTTGCAGTTTTTATTGGTCCTTTTGTAATTACAGTGGTGAGAAATTTACAAAAATGGCTTAATTCATAGGAAGGATAAGAAATGCAGTTATTTATTATTTGTAAAAATCATGAATAGATTTTTTCTCATCGCCGACTGCACTCAGATATTCGATGGTGAATTTCGCCTTGTTTGCTGCCACTCGAAGAATGCTATTTAAAGGCAGGCAGCAAATTCGTCGATAAGTTTGATGTACAACGCCGTCTCAATATGTTTGACGTAGATGAAACGTCATCTAACATCATGGATATTTTAAGCCAATGAGAATTGTAATAACGTGACGTAATCATGGTCTCAACTGGGACGAAAGAAACAACAGGTTTATGGTTATATATATATATATATATATATATATATATATATATATATATATATATATATATATATATATATATATATATATATATATATATATATATATATAACAGCCAATGATTACATGATTTAGTTAAAATTATTCTGGTTAGGCAGTCTGTAACTCAACTCAGCTGGAACCTGTTCTTCTCATAATATTAAAGGAAGGATATTAGGTATTATAAGATTTTCACGTAAATAGAATAGTTCGACACTAAGGTCATTTGTGCTAGATATCAAAACTACAACCTAGAGGGACTAGGTATCGAACCCACGATCTTCCAGATGTAAAAACATCATTCTTATTTAACCTGACTACCTCAGTTCTAATTTGTATTCCTCATTTTGCTATTTTTACTCTTTCCAGTATTCTTTATAAATCTTTAACGTTATTTTTTTCATAACATTTTTCATAATTGTCAATAAATTTTTCTCAAATATCAAAATTCTTTACATAAAATTAATCGCACGTCCAGAGAAAATGCAATTAGGGAGTAAATTATCCGAAATAGCGTTATTTTCTAGACACGAAACTCTTTAATCGAGAACATGATGCCTAAGAAAATAAATCAATTTCCTAGTCGCTCTAACGTCGGAGGGGAACTTGGTTGAAAATTTAAAGAGATTGTTTTAGAATAAATTTCCGAGAGCTCTCTGTCTCCAGACAAAGTTGGGAATTCTATTCTCTGGAAAAACAGGTTGTTGACCTGTCTTCTTCAAGGGATAAAATGCATTTTTAAGTCTTCACTGTTATTGAACCTTTTATTTTCATTTGTGCAAACTTTTGGTAAAATTTTCCCCCGAAGCCATGGGATAAAATTGTAATAATCCGTGCGTCACTTAATAAAATTTTACCCCATGCCTTACAGGGGAGAAATTTTTTTTAAGTTAATTTGTTTTAAGAACAGGATAAGCTACTTGTTTTCTTAAGAATAAAAAAAAAAAAAACAAAGTTTTTTTTAAAATAACAATTTTTATTCCGTAAAATATATACACTGAAAATTAAAAGGGTACTAGAAATATATAAATAAAAAAAAGAATCATAATCAAATCCTTTAAAAGATTTTTAAGCATTTAATACTATGTAAATATATTAAAATAAGAAAAATGTATTTGTTGAAGAATCTGAAAAATTTAAAAAATTATTAATAACATGCATATACATAAAAAAGATTTAATCAATGTGCTAAAATCTATATATATATGATAAAGATTTAATAAATGTGCTAAAATCTAGATATATTATAAAGCTTTAATCAATGTGCTAAAATCTACATATATTTCAAAGATTTAATCAATGTGCTAAAATCTAGATATATTACAAAGATTTAATAAATATGCTAAAATATTTGTATTTTAATAGCCAGGGTTGCACAAAAATCTCGTAAAAATTGTTCTAACAATTATGTGTACAAAATTTCCGATTGTACAATAAAATTGCAGAAATTATTATAACTTGATAAAAGGAGATTTTGCTGAACTGATAAACACTTCCTGATTTGCATTATTGAGAAAGTTGTAAAAATGATAAAAAATTATTTGCTGTATTTGATTTCAAGTTAAATATTTGATAAATGTTTGCCACGCATTTTTTGACATTAAGTTTATTTCAACAAAATAAAGCATTATTTCTTACGACTGATGTTTTCAAATCAAACTCAAAACAAAACAAATCTTGGTTCACATTATGATAAATACATATTTATACTTTCTAAAATCTATGAAACTTACAATCCGAAATTCTTTAGAAAATAATTTGTTATATAGATATAATGTCAAAAAATGCTATAGAACATATTTATTTATTATAATATCAAAACAAAATAAATATGATGAAATTTCATTAAAGTTGTTTTTTAATGAAATTGAAAATATGATATAATTCTTATTGTGTGAGTATTGTGAAGAATACGACAAATGACGGATTTTTTTTTAATAGCTGGTTACACTTATCGTTAAATAATTACTAATAATTAGTGTAAATATTTTAATTTCAAGTTCCTTTAAGTTTAAAATTTAATATGACTCTCTTAATAAAATCTTGAAACAGTATATGGTCAAAATAAGATTTAAATTTGACACTTTTTCATAGATACAAATTATCAAAAAATAATATAAATAGAATATGATTAAAATATTTAAAAAAATCAGAAATAGGTTATTATTATGTAAATAATTTATAGTTTAGTTTGCTTTATCACATATATATTTTTTAAATTATTGTACAACAGTTATTTTCTTTAACTGATCCTAGCTATCTCTAATGCAGTGATTAATCCACATGTAATTTGCTCTCATGTTAATTTCAAAGTTTTAAATGTTTATGTAAGTCACTATTTTGGACATAACAATTTAAAAGAGATGTAGTATAGCACATCTAGATTTATAAAAGAAATATATTACTTAATTAATAGAATCATATTTTTATATTATTAAATGTAGCAAAAAATGTTTTTAAGACTCACATTGATATAACAAACAAGAGTTAATGGATAGCTATAAAAATAATTATTCCAATGACGGGTATTTTTTATATTTTAAGTCTACATTTTGTGTATTCCAATGTTTTCTAAATTTTAAATCTACATTTTGTGTATTCCAATATTTTTATATTTTGAGGGTACATTTTGTGTATTCCAAAGTTGGATATTTTCTACATTTTATTTCTAAATTTTGTTTATTCCAATGTTGGGTATTTTCTATATTTTAAGTCTACATTTTGTGTATTCCAATGTTTCTTATATTTTAAATCTACATTTTGTATATTCCAATGTTTTTTATATTTTAAATCTATATTTTGTGTATTCCAATGTTTTTTATATTTTAAATCTACATTTTGTGTATTCCAGTGTTTTTTATATTTTAAGTCTAATTTTGTGCAGTCCAATGTGTATTTTCTATAGTTTAAGTCTACATTTTGTGTATTCCAATGTTTTTTATATTTTAAATCTACATTTTGTGTATTCCAATGTTTTTTGTATTTTAAATCTACATTTTGTGTATTCCAATGTTTTTATATTTTGAGTCTAATTTTGTGTATTCCAATGTTGGATATTTTCTACATTTTATGTCTACATTTTGTACATTCCAATGTTAGGTATTTTCTGTATTTTAAATTTATACATTTTGTGTATTCCAATGTTGGGTATTTTCTGTTTTTGAAGTCTAAAATTTGCGAAATAAATATTTCCAATTTTTAGGTAATGTTCTTAGCTTTCTGTGACCACAAAGAAGTTACACTTTGGGTTTAAAATTTCACCATTTCTTATAAAAGATCGTCATGTTTGTGATAAATGTGTGTTAATTGATCTTAGCCTGATTTCTATTATTTAATTGTTTGGTTTGTTTGTCGCTCAACGGTCACTTTTTGCACACGAAGGCTAATTAAAAAAGGACCTACGTTTTAAAGTGGATTCTGAACCGCTACAAACATCCATGCCTAAGGTGGGATTCGAACACACGAACTGCTGAAATGAACTATTATTAAATTGGAAGTGAGGGTCAGTATAAAATTAGTATTATAAAATATTTTTTCTATAAAAATGTGTCATAAAATAAAATTTAAGAAGATTTTAAATTTATTTATTATGTTCCTATTCCATATAATTATAACTTATAACACAGAAAGCTTTCAATAAAGGAACAAGAAATTTCTGCATTGTTTTTTTTTATTTATTTTTTTTTTTTTATTAAATTATATTAATATATTAAGTAACGCAATTCTAGTGGAGTTAAGTTCTTAAATCAAGTTTAAATCTTAAGATTTTATATTTTATCAAGACAAATTCTATATATTAAAATGATTGATTTGGAAGTATAATTCATGAATAGTAAAAAAGTTTAAAGTTATTAAACTATGGAAATTCACTTATTTTATTCATTTTCGTGGTATTTTAAAGGAATTGACTTTCTCAATAATTCCTATACATTTAAATAATAATGCTTTAATTATTTTCTACAGTATTTTATCATATTTATTATATATTTTACATAGATTCCAAAGAAAACTAAAAAAATATCCTTAGATTTCTTTCTTTAATTATGTAAAGTTTGCAATTCAGATATTCCATATATTTATCTAATGAAAATTCTTTTTTCCATTTATTTAGAAAAATAGCTTTTTAATTAAAAATCATACCAAATTATATTTTTTAAGTATAATGAAAAAGATTTTAAAAAATATTTTTGAACAGGGAAAGGTTTTCACCAAGAATCTTTATCCAGTATTCTGTTATAAATTTACATTAGCTTATATTTGTTTTACTAAGTAACTGAAATTTCTTTTGATGTTAATGTCTTATTTACAAGAGGCTTATTTACATTGAGTTGAATTATCTGATCAAATTTCGTATTAGAATTAAAGGTGGGTATAATGTTTATAGATTTGATTTAAAAAATTAAAAATTTTAAGAAATGTGAACCCAATTGCAGAATTTCAACTTTAGAAAACATTGCAAAACATGATTGGAACAAAAAGAGTTATTGTAGTTGATATATTAGGTAAATATTAATGCTACATAAAATTTTCAGTACTGATACATTTGTCTATATACTGTTTTAAAACTTGCTTGATGAACATTTTTCTTACTAATCTTTGACTGAAGTTATTTGTGCCTACTATTTAAAATGTAGCAAATGATTCTCTTTTATTTGAAGTGGACATCAAAACCATAAAGAAATGGACAAATTTTGTAAAAAACCATAAAGAAATAAACAAATTTTTTTATCTGTTAAAGTGAAATAGATAAGCATATTTTGTAAATATAAAGTGAAATAGATAAGCATAGATTGTAAATATAAAGTGAAATGGATAAGCATATACTGTAAATATAAAGTGCATTGAATAAGAATAAAAAATATATATGTAATGAGACAGCAATAAACTCCATTTTAATTGAAAATTTTATTGATTTTGATTTAAATCATTCTCATTGTCACAAAGCAAAATGTATTATAAGATTACATTTTTAAAGTATGCGACAAAAATAATATTGCTGCGGTAAAACTACGTTTATATTATTGAAATTAGGTTAGAGATTTAAGTCCTTATTTACATTTCAATATAAATTTCAACTTTTACAAAAGAAATCTCATTTATATGAACTCAGGCGTCTTTTCGAAATTCTCCTGAAAACGTTTGATTGTTTCTCTATATTCAAATTGCAAACATTCATTAAATAGAAAAGATTGCCTAGAAATATAAAATGCGTGCAATGCGAATTTATAAAAAAATAATAATAATAATGCATAGAATTGTGGTGTAAGCCGACACGCAGCGAAAATTAAATGAAAATTTATTTTCCTATTGATTCTTAGAGCACAGCTGACGGAACAATGTTTCGATAAGAGGGGGAAAAAACATAATTACTAAAACCTCTTACCTCTATCGTTATCCCCATTTTGACGGTTGCACCAGGCCTTCCTTATCCTCCTCTTAGTTTATCAGGTTATCTACGCTTATCACCTACTCCAACTTGATTATCCCTAAGGAGCAAGAGAATAAAAGGTTGCTCGGATATTTAGGTAAGTAGCATCCCTCATCCGTTTCTTACATCTTTTCATCACCAGCATCTTCCCCGTCCTTGAATAGCTGGAATCTAAAAGGTTATCATAGCATCTGGCGCCATCTATCAGGAGAGTATGTAACTACGTATTCATCAGTTGTTAGTTTCGCTTTAAAATTTACTTGTAAAATTTTAATGTTATGATTATTTTTAGAATATCATATATGCAATTTTTTCTGTGACAACAAATGTATTCAAAACAGGAATTCGACAGCAGTTTAAGGAAAGTTAAGAGGCTAATAAAGGTTGGAGTAACAGTTAAGTATTATTTAAGAAAAAAATCTTTTTATTATTGCTTTAAAGAAATGATTTATTAATTCGAACTCTAATTCTCATATCAACTTAAAACTTATCTTATATGAGGCGCCAAATTTCTATTGCATGAACAAATGTTATGCACTTCTTTAAAATTATATCTCAGGATTTACAAACATATAAAAGTATAAGATTTTTTTTTTTTTTTTTAAAAAGTTATAAATAGGAATGTTATGTTGTATATTTTTAACAATAAAATCAACTCTTATAAGGCTTTAGAATCTTTAATTTATATAGTAATAAAATGACTTTTGCAATATTTTCATTGATGTCTAATGTTAGATAAGGAACACAGGTTTCATCGACTTACGCATGAAATTTATTTATGATATTATGAGTGTAAATAGGAAAAAGACAGTAACTGCTCCTTATCTTGTTAATAAATAGCATTTTTATGCTTGAAATATAATTTTAAAATTTTCAAATTTTATATTAAAACGCTAAAAAAAATTACATAAATGTTATTTACTTAAAATAATTTAGTTCTGAAGAAAATATTGATTATGTGTGTTAAATTGTGTACAAATCGAAGTAATCAAGATAAAATTTTACATTCATGGTTATTTTTGGATTTGTCAACTTGTGAGTACTTCTGTACAGGGTGATTCTAAATTGTTTTTACAAATTAAGGGGTGATAGTACCCATCCAGACAGGCAATAATTACACAGGAACATAGAGTCGCATTCCACCCTCTGAGAAACAAAAAAGAGGAACTCTCACCTGACAGTGTTTGCCCAACTCTTACAACAGCATTGGGTAAGTGAATAAATGATGCCAAAAGTTTTAGTCATATTTATTGTTCAGTGAAAACCTGACCGCAAATACTCAAAATGCCGCCCGTGTGTGTCGTTGCACCGGCGATGGAACGATTGGCGCACTCTCTCGAAGATTCCTGGTGACGTATTGATTTTGCCCTTAGCAATCTAGCCACGAGATCTTCAGTAGATTTCCCATTCGTCTCATACGCTAAAGATTTCATGTTCCCCAGAAGAAAATATCAAGTGGGTTGAGATCCGGTGAGCGAGGAGGCCAAGTCACAGGTCAGCTACGTCCAATCCATCCATCGTGCGGGACATGTGGTATTCAAAAAGTTACAGACCGGATTGGAAAAATATGCTGGGGCTCCATCGTGGAGAAATCACATGTCTCTCAGAATGAGGAGTGGAACAGCCTGCAATGAACTGGAAAGCGCTTGTTCCAAGAAGATATGGTACGTTGCGCCAGTCAAACTGTCTGGCATGGTGTAAGGGCCTACCAAGTAATCACCAAGGATACCCGCCCAAAGGTTCATGGAAAATTTCTGCTAGTGTCTACGAGGGATTGTACAGTGGGCATTGTTGTCAGAACAAATGCGTTGATTGCGTTTTTATAAGGCAACGTCTACTCTGATTGGCTTTCTCCGGTAACTAATACTAGCAAAATGCTTCTTCTCTGTGGAAATTTGCATACGGTAAATTCTTGATAGATTCATGATTGCTTTCAACTTTCCTCTTTTCTGCCTCTCAGAGTAAAATGCGACTCAGAGTTCCTATGTAATTATTGCTTGTATAGATGGGTACTATCACCCATTTTAATTTATAAAAACAATCATAGAATCAGCCTGTGTACTGGATAATCAAGTCATAATGTGTTTTATTTTGTGATGTTTAAAAAAATAAAGGAAATTTAGCAGCCGTATTTGTTTAGATCATTTCCTTAAAAAACTTACACAAATTGAATTACAAACGGATTATTATTTCAAAATAGAAATGGCGAAATTTAGTCTCTTGGTTTTGCCTTTTAGAAGTTCTTTTTCGAATTCTATAAACTGATTCAAGCGAATTTTTGCTTTGAAAGCCATGCTGTCAGTTTCTATAAAGATAATTATGATCATTTTAAGAAAGTTTCCTTTAAATAACTTTCCCCTTTCTTCTTATTTCAAGAAAAATACTCTCATTTTTTTCCAAAAGCAAAAATGTTTCGTTATCGTCAAGCAAATGTTAATGATTCCTAAAATTTACTAGATTAAAATGATAGAGGCTTTATCAAAAGTGAATCTGCCTAGTTTATTTCTCCGATAGCTTTCTTTTATCTTAATAAATTTATTATGTGTTTTCATTAACAATATATATATAAACAAACCTTATTTGTAAACAGTTACGCGCGCGCGCGCGAGAAACTAATATATATCGCTCTCTAAACAAATATTACATCTCCATTGGCTATTTAATTTTTCTTTTTTCATTGATGACTTTGACAATAATATTTCTTTCTCATTGTTGGCAATATTTTGAAGCCTATCGGATATATTTAAATCATTGTAAAAAAAAAAATTACTTTACTATTTAGTGGAGCTGCAGACGGTCTAATATATCTGTGAACTTGAGGAATTAATATTTGTTTCTAGAAGTTTTTATGGGCTTCTCATTTGCAATCTTTTTCATTAATTCTCTTTATTCTAATATTTCTAAGCAAATTTTTATTAACATCAATATATGCATTGTCAAATAATCAGATATTGACTTAATTCCAATTTTTATGAGTTTATTAAAGTTATTCAACTTTTAAAATCAGATTTAATCGACACTTTAATCCCAATTTATTTTATAAATTTTAATTTAAAAAACTCATTTACTGAAATAAAAAAATTTAAATATATTGATTTATTTTGTCACATTTATTATATTATTGTTGTAATGTATCATGCTATTTATATTTGCTAATTAGTTTTAATCAAAAGTTTTTCGGTCCAGGAAACCCTATGAAATTTTATTTCTAAATCTTTTTCAAGGCTGGTTAAGTTTGAATGTTAATTCGTATAATTTATGTGTGAATGTCATATTAATATGGTTTTTAAAATAAGTGTTTTCTGCTTTATTTTTCTTTTTCGTATATTGAGTTATTCACTAGCTATTGTGTTTTTTTTCGCACTGTTAAGAAAATTTTAATTGTTACAGTGAATTGTTAACAATATCACATTTTTTTAAAAATTTTTTTGTATTTTAATAGCTAAACTTTTTTTATTTCGTTATATAATACCTTAGTATCTTAATAAATTTCATCATTTTCACTTTTAACTTAACTTTATATCCTTAAAAATATATATACTTGAATATTTTAGTCACAACTTGTATTTCTCTTTCGTTACATGCTTTACAACTCTTCTATGTTTTCTGATAAGTTAATTAAATTTCGTTTCTTTTTTTTCCAATGTTAGTAGTACTTCTGATTCTTATATTTACGCCATGTCTTACCTTTTTTTAATTAATAACAATATTTAATTTTTCCTTCGAAGGCGGATGGAACTGTTTAATTATGTATTATTCATTCTTTAGAATCGCTAATTCAAGGGTAGGGACTAAGAGGACCGCGATCGACCGGTAGATCTGCAACACTTTTCGGTGTGATCGCCGATGCTTTTTCTCATAATATACTTATTTAAAAATATACTTTTTTCACACCATTCACTATCACTGAAGGTGATCGCGAGATATATAGAACATTAAAAGCATCTCGTGGCTCAGAAAACTCTCCCCGCCCCTGTTTTAAGCAAATGAATTTGAAACTTCTCTTTCTTTGTTTTTGGGTTTTTACATTGAGAAGGGTGTTGTAATTATTATTTAAACCGTTTTTCACTATTTATGTTGGTCACACATTAGTCACTTTAAGTATTATATAAAAGTAAGGAAACCTCTGTTGCTTATCATAACCATAAACGAGATCATCATTTACCTATTTCTCCTTATTACTTCTTAATTGCATCAATAAAAAAGAGAAATCAATTTATAAGCAGTACCATTAATGTTAAATTAATAATTTATATGCATGTACATTCATAAATGAAATAAGCAATGTACCTATTTCTCTTTAATTATTATTTATCCATTTCTTTTTATTATTTCTCATTGTATTAATAAAAAAGAAATCTAAGTAGTGCAATTATTGATAAATAAAGACTTAAATGCTTTTATTCTCAAAAGTGGAATTGTGCAATTTTTTCACAAGCAATTTACCTATTTCTCCTCAATTATCATTTATCCATTTCTTCTTATTACTTCTGATTGCATTAATGAAAAGGAAAACTAAATTAAAACTTATAAGCATTTATACTTAAAAATGAAATGTGCAATTTTTTGAAAAACCATTTTTTAAAATTAAAAATTTTAATTCTTGATATAGTATTTTTTATGAGAAATATCACACTTTTAAAGGAATAAGCAATGTCTTTAAGCTAATAATACTCAAATTAGTTACGTATCTTTGTTTATTTGGAGAGAAAGATCTGATGAAAGCGGATTGATCTGGATTCACAATAATATTAAGAGTTAAGTTAAAAATATAAATTCAGTATAATTAATGGACACACCATACATATATTTGTGATTATGAGTAAAATCAATGGATAAAATAAAGCTGTCAATATTCAGATAACTATGATTTATTTTGAAATTAAAAAAAGTTCTGCATAAATATATATATATATATATATATATATATATATATATATATATATATATATATTTTAAATAAAGTAAATTTTTTTCTCATAACTTACATAAAGTACAGGAAAAGCAAAATTAATTCTGGTTCTACTGTATAAAAATTAAAAGACATATAATAATGGATGATTCCAATAATTAATTTTCTAAGGATTGCAACCTGGATTTTAAAATAAAAATTGTTGAAAAATAACGATAATTCATTATGTCAAAATCTTCATTTTTTGGGAATTATTGTTATTACTTTCAAATTGTAGGGCTTATAAATGTTAACTATTAAATAATTCTAAAGTGTTTTTATTTATTATTTTTTTTGAGAATTGTTATTATATATTTAAATGATGGTTGGTGGCAATGTGTTTAAATTTTGCGCCTAAAAGATCCATACAAGAATTTTTCTCTCATTTTATCCTGAATAGAGGAGGTCTTCAATGTTCTTTTTCCATTTAGCTAATAGCATCGCCTGAATGGAAATAAAGATATTTTTTCTTAATATAAGAAATGTTCATACCTTTGAAAAGTACAATCGCAAATGTTGAAAACAGTAATACCAATGTAACCTCTTTGTTCATTATATTTTCTCCGAATTCTTTTAAATATTTGTTTTTCTTTTCTTTTCTCTCTTGTTTTACTTAGTTTAGAATTATTTATAACTTTCTGATTTGATGTACTACAACAATAAGTATCTGTTCAAATTAATAATTTTCTTCAGTTCGAAGCTCGTTTCATACATAGGCCTAACGGCATCATTTAAGATTATGGATACTAAATTCAGTACGTAATAAAATTCAATTCAATACAAATCCCAATCTAAAAGATAGAAAAATTTCAAAGAATACATGAATTTTCCTGATTTAGGATTATTTAATTACATAAGCATTTTTGTAGAGAAAAATATACTCTTTATATTCAGGGTTTCGAGTGTCTCAGGAATAATCTAAACTTAAAGAACGAAAGTGATTTTTGCAAATTAATTTCACTTAAATTACATGCAAAAAATTAAAAAAAAATTATATCATATAATTTTCTAATATTATGAGCTTTTTTAAGAAAAATTTTGGATAATAAACATGATAAACGATAAAAATATCATGTTATTATATGGGATTTAGTACATTCAGGTAATTTCAACGTTAATTTATGCAGTTATTTGAATGAAAACTTTGAACGCGGATTTTAATTGGGTATTATTTAAGTGATACTGATTTTCTAAAAGGGAAGAAATTCTTAAATAATTTCTCTCCTCTTAGAAAATTAGTATTATTATCGGAACTTAACTAATAGATGGCGCCACTCTATTATGCTTCCTTGTGTACTATTTTAGAGTAATTTTTTTTTTTTTTTTTTTTTTTTTTTTTTTTTTTTTTTTAATTTTTATGTATTTCCTTTCAAAATATTATCAAATACCACTTTTTTTTTAAGTAATTTGTGTGAATCACAATATAAATCGACTTGATCATTGCTCTCATATTTGATAGGTATTGTATCACAGAAAAATACTTGGATTAGATAAGAAATTCTGATTTTATTATAATAATTAAATGCTTCTGAATTAAATGTTACCTAGTTTAAATAAGAAGTGTTCCCTGGCCACATTTTACTTTGTTTGGGATTTACCACGCAGAACCAGGTTCAAAGTCTCTTATTGTTGATGATCTGCTGTGTGAATGGACTCATGGATCAGACCTAGTCTTCTGTTCAAGGTGATGATAAACAGAAAAACCCTTGAATTTTATTTATTAACTTAAGAAAATTCAAAATAAAAATTAAATTGATTTCATGTTTTAAGATTCAAGAAACCATAATCTCTTACATTTTTACTAAAATAATACCAATTAATACAATGCCAAAAAATTTACCAATTAATAAAGGAAAATCATTAATTTGTTAAAAATGAAACAAATTATTATTATTCGACAATAAATATTATAACTATATTTTCATGAAACCATCTTAAGAATTTTCGGCTATATTTATAATAAAAGTAGTTATTAAATTCCAGAATTTCTATTCACCACTCTTTAAAATTCCAAAAAACATATGTTTGTAGTACATGTAACTGCCTTACGTATTCACCGTAATTGTAATAAAAATGCAATCTTTATGACAATTTTAATAAAAATGATAATAAAGAGAGATTATCCTAAAAAGGACATGCTTAGCTTATTGGGATATAATAAATCCATATCCAGACAAAAGTTTGAAAACATTAAACATATATCGATAGTTGATATGCATTTATGAGTAAATAATTTTGCTTTAGGATGTGTTTGTGACTTTCTGGTTATTTAACAAGAAGAAATTTTAGCATATTATGCAAGCATTTATTTCATTGTTATTTACAATGCATTGTTATTGCGGCACAAACGAAATTTCTTCATTGAAAACAGTCCCTTCTATCGCCAATCGCGCGTCAAAGAAGCATTTGTGAGAACTGTTGAAGCTTTTGTGACACTATACGTTGAAAACTTCTTTCTTCAAATATTTTTCTTCAGTTAGCACTTTATTTATCTGAAAATAAAACTACAGGAATAAAGACATATATATTGATTAATATAAACTGACTCAATTTTTTTTTTATGAAAATTATCTTTTATTTTAACAATCTTTTTCATAATAATACTAAAATGAATCGTTGCCATTATTAAAACTATAGATGATTGTATAAGTAGAATAAATATTATAATGATTTGTTTATTAATTAATATCAGTTATCTTAGATCTTTTATTGTGAAAAAAAATGTCTTGTAGTTGAAGTAAAATTCCTTCTCGTTGCTGTATTTGTACTTTCACAGTATCTTATGTGTATCTAAATAGCAGTTTATCAATGCATGATATTAATCATGTATTGAGCCATATATGAAATCCGTAATTGGACGACTAGATAGTTTTACTATCTAATTATTCTTTTATTCGAAGTCTATATAGACTTTCGATCTAGCAGTTCAGCTAGATAGTTTTATTATCTAATTAATTTTGCTATCTTTCTAACCATTCAATCAAGCAAATATTGGCAAAATAATGTCGATATTTGAGTGATTGTGAATAGCTGGATTGTTTTATTTAAGTTATCTGTGTCTATTTTACTCTATTATATTTTTGTTCATTATTCTTGAGTAGAAGGCTACAAAATGAGGAGTTGTTGTAAAAAATTCTCCAAATTATTTACACTATCAATATGTATAACAATAAAATAATATTTAAAATTTTAGAATACTGAAAATAAAAGTCACTATAAAGGACATTAATTATAAATGCATATTAAAATATTCACTATAAAGGCGTATTAAAACTGATTTTCGAGTTAATTAGCTAATCTTTTCAAATTAAATTTTAAACCAACAAAATTGTAATATTCAAAATAAATGACAAAAATAGAAAGTTTCCAATAATTTAACGGAAAATTAAAGAAAATGCATTCTGAAGAGTAAAATTTTAAAAATGCTTAATCAAAAATAATTTATATACCTAAGCATGTATGTTATGTTTTTATACAGTCCCTTATACATTATTTATTTACTTTTATCATTAAATTTTATACGCAAAATTTATAGTAAATGTTTCATCTCTCTTATTAATATAAGGTTTTCCTTTGCAAATGAGTTTTATTTAATATTATCGTGCTTTTTATTTCTTTTCACTGAAAATCTGAATTTCCGAATCTGATATTTTGAACCAAATTAAAATACGATTTTATAATCAAATTTTTGAAAACATTTTTTTCGCCATATTTTATCAACGTCAGTTTTCTTTATTATCATATTTTCTCAATATAAAAAGAAAATAAATAAAAAAAATCTAAAGAAGATTTAAGATCTGTTGAGAACCGAAAAGGAAATTGTGTTCGGTTTTTACAAACAAAATATGCTTTATGTAAATTGCTATTTGTAGGAATAATCATAAAATGAGATTACCTCTTAAAAATGAGATTGTATGATATTGTTGTGCCTTTCTATTTGTCACAATAAAAAATAATGTTCGTGAAATTAGCTGAATCAAATCACTGAAATTAAATTTCCTGAAGTCTTTATGGTAGAAACAAGGAATATTTTGTGTCAAAAAAAAAAAAAAACTGGAAACCAATTATGGAATTTTTTTTTGCATGAAACAGATAATTAAAAAACCATTGGAAGCTACGAAGGAAGATATTAACGATGTAACAAAAATATAATCTAATGTATAGATATAATGTAATCGGTTCTGAAACTGGAATTCATATGCAAAAAGTTGAGTTGGCTGTAGCTCAAAATAGCGCTAAAATTAACAGATATGTCATATCATTTGGTAAAATGTTTCGTGGAATCAATGTTAAAGCAATATACCCCAAAAATAATTTTTAACCATTGGATATATATGCTTTCAAAGTTAAATTTATTAAAGCTAATATTTGATATTTTTTAATGTAATTCCAAGTGATGCAGAAAAGGATATATTTTGCGTCGGCGAAGTGGGATAAAACAGAAGAAATTCATTGCTTTATGATTCGAAAAAATGTAAAAAATAATCTTCGAGAAATCCTCTCCCTTTTTGTCCTTCATCAAATTAGGTAAGAAAATTGTTTATGGGATTTAGGAAAATTTAACAGAGCGAACTCTAATCCAGAACAAATGAAAATTTCCATTAGGATTGCAAATCTCATTTGTAAAATTTGCCTTTGCAAAAATTTTAACAAAATAACTGAAATGGTTTAATATTTCAAGATGTAGAAAAATAAACTGAAAACTATTATATATATATATATATATATATATATATATATATATATATATATATATATATATATATATATATATATATAATGCTCAGAGACAAACATAGCAATAAAACTCTTTACTTAACCTTTATATATATATATATAACCTTTATATAAATATATATATAAAGGTTATATTTAAACCTTATATATATATATATATATATATATATATATATATATATATATATATATATATATATATATATATATATATATATATATATATATAAAGGTTATATATATATAAAGTTAAGTAAAGAGTTTTATTGCTATGTGGTCTCTGAGCATTATATATATATATATATATATATATATATATATATAATGCTCAGAGACCGACATAGCAATAAAACTCTTTACTTAACCTTTATATATATATATATATAACCTTTATATATATATATATAAAGGTTATATTTAAACCTTTATATATATATATATATATATATATATATATAATGCTCAGAGACCGACATAGCAATAAAACTCTTTACTTCCAAACATATGTTCGTTTTCAAATGGAATGAGTAATTTTGTGATAACATCGCCTCTCAGTGGAGATTGCTACGATAATAATCATAGATAATTTTCATCGTAGCAATCTATATGAAAATTATAGATATTGAATTATAATTATTGAAAACGATTCTTTTCATTAGCTAAAGTTTTATTTTTTTCACATGAATTTAGTTTTGTGTGTGGCTATAATATAAAAGAAAGTAAATTAACCTGAATAAACTGTAAAAAAAAATATTTGTAAATCCTAGTCAAAACTAAATTTACATGAAACGTATTCTCAAATTTTTGTAAAAAACAAAAATTAAAACTATGTGAAAACTTAAATCTTATTAAAATTAAAAAAAAAAATTCATTACTAACCTTAATATTTTATTCTAACTGTGATTTTATTATGTTTTGGCTTTTGAACCGGAATTTTAAAAAGTAACTCATTTTACGTTTTAAATTTTCTCCTCAATTATGTTATAAACACAGACAAGTCCATCTGATAAAGTTATGTACTCTAAGTGCCGTTAATTTTTCAGAAAATCACACCCTTTTTCCTCTTGATCCACGGTAAATTGAAGTCTTATTTAAATTATTGGCGAGTAGTTGGTTTTATCGAGGAAAATATCTGTTATTTAAGCAAATATTAGTAACATTGCTCTTGCAAACGGCGATAATTCGGAATGTTTTATGATGGAAAATGAACTGTGTTTAACTTACTCTATAACTTAAAACGGAGGACAAGGGGGCAAGGCACAGTACTTCCTCTCAATTTTCGGTTTGCATGAAGGTGCATTGTATCTTGGGTATGCTTTAACCGCCTTGGTCCTCATCTGAATTTCTCCTTGTCCGCAAGTTCGTGTGCAGGGTGTCCACTCAGACCACGGGAAGAGTACGCACTCATCGCCACGGTATTCTACAATCATACAGAGAAAGAGAACGTGATTGCATGTTATGTACTGAATATAAATTTAAATATTGGAAAATACCTTTCTCATCAAAATGTTTTAAGGAATAATCATTGTTGAAGGCACGGTTTCGAATAAGCAACACATTGCATATAATTTTGGTGAAAAGACGTCGCTTTTAGTTTAAATTTTATTGAAATTATCAATATAATGGGGAAAACTTTTGATTGACCATTTGTGGTTATTTTTTTTATTTGTTTAATATAAAATGATCTCTGCATTCTGTGTGTATTCGTTCTAAAAAATGCATATCGTACTTAAGATAACTAGAAGAGAATAAAGTTTATTTTATTTTCAAATAAATGTAGATAAGTAGCAAAAATTTTTAAAATAGAAAATGTAAAGAAAGGAGCCAATTTTATTCTGTAGCTACACCTGCAACACACTAACTATAAACTCACTTGTTATATAATACACAAAATAGACAGAGAGTATATGAGTTGTCATTAAAGGTAATAAATTGCTTCTAATGTTCAAACAAATCACTATATTACTAAATGAACCTTAAGATTTATATCTAATTTAAAAGTTTGTCCATAATAATGTAACTTTACAGTAATTGTATTGAATGCTAATCCCAGATGAATTAATTCCAAAAGACCAGCTCCACAAGTTCTTAAACAGTCAAGAAATTTAAAACATAAGGGGCATTGTAAAAGCCTCTTCCAAGTCAAAATTCAAGCAGCTCATGATATGCTCAAGCGATGCCTGTTCAGCCTTACATTTTGTACACACCGTAAAAGTCTTTAGACCCTGCACATATTTGAAGCCCCTTAGATGACCACTAAGGAAGTGTGGAATACAAGTCAGTTGGCCTCTAGTTCCCTCAGAAAGCAAGGTGCCAGCAGGGCGATTTCTAGGATACTAATTATGAGCAGGTGGAACCCTCCAGACATACATAAGCGTTTTTTTACTCTTAGTAAAGACCTCATTAAAGGTAGATGGCAAATCAGGTTATGGAAGTTCCAAAGAGGCAGTTTCAGCCAGCGAATCGACAATTTCGTTTCCTTTAATGTGAACGTGTGATGGGATCCACAGAAAATGAAAATTAATCCCAAAATTCTATGAGAGCTTGTAGATCATATTCAATATTGATTTTCTAGCTTTGTCACCAACCTTCATCCAATGCTTAGGTGTTGGAGTGAAAACTTTTTATTACTCATAATCCATACATGCTCAAAATCAGGCTCAGAAATATTCTCAACATAACTCAGCCTATTTTCAAAAGCTATAAGCTGCGATCTAAATACAGAGAAAAAATCAGAATTTCTGAATTTGACATTTTGGGTAGACATAGGAGTTGTGATAAATACACCTCTACCAGAGTGGCCCTCATTACTTTTGCTACCGTTTGTATAGATTTGCAAAGCATCAATTGGAATTTGGTTAATAGTTTCTAGAGTCATGTGTCTCATGATTTCTGAATTGTCGATGCTTTTCTTGGCAGAGTACAGCAGCTCTGTAAGGAAATGGATACAATCAAAATCAGCATCAGGACTAAGACTCGATCTCAAGAAATGAGGTTTGATGTGGCAAGGAGGATACATAAAACCATTTGTAGAAGCCATTTGTAAACAAAGTTAAGGAACTATTTCTTTTCAGTCTGTGATTATTGCTCCAATTTATGAGATAAGAAGACAATCTATTCTGGTCTCTGAAACTAATAAATTTATTGTAACATTTCTGAAGACTAGATTTCCTTCTAAACTGCAATGGTTGTAAATTAGACTCAAAAAGATCAATTCTGTCTGGGCAACTACGTCTCAAACAAGCAATGATTTTAGCAGCACTAATTTGAATTATTTCTAATTTATTTAGATTTGACTCTGAAGCACATGAATAAATGGGTTCCCCATATTTAAAAATGGTTCGTATAAGTGAAGCGTACGTTAGTTTCAAAATATTGCTATCCGCTCAACAGACCTGTACAGAGATATATTTTAGAATGTTAAGCCTCTTTTTAAGTATTTGCATTCAGCACAATATCAAATATTAATTACTTTATATTAATCTAATTTGATACACTTTCAGAGAGAGAAAGGGAGAGAGATTTTTTATTTGGGTATTTTTTTTAATATAATTATATATTATTTGCTGTACATACTTCTTAATGGAAACAATACGTAAACGAACTTGATGTATTTTCGAAGCTAACTGCAAAGAAATTAGCATAATATGCTTAATATATAAACTGCTCCCTGATTCCATTATTTAATTATACTCAAGAAATGAACAGTGAGAACATTTCACTTAAATATAATTTTATTTCATAGACATCTTTCAACAACAAAACAGTCACCACAAATCCAACGAATTCTCTCTCTCTCTGTGTGTGTGTGAGAGAGAGAGAGATTAAAATAACTGTAAATTAACGGTCTTATGGAATAAAATATCTCTTAGGAGAAAGATTAGTAACAACTTATTAAAAAGTAAAACAAATATCCAGTTTTAAATTAAAAAGTAACCGAAGATGATCTTAAATATATTTGCTTACACAAAATTAAAATCGCTTCCTAACATTGAAAACAACACAAAATTAATGATTTAAATAAACATTTCAAAATAATAGTCAAATATAAACATAATTCACATTAATAAACAAATAGGAGATAAAATGTTTAAGCCAATAGCATCACATCTATTTAATATATATAAAAGTATTACACATGTTCGTAAATTATCAGTATACTACATAATTAAAATATTACATATAAGCATATCTGCTTTATACTATGTATTTCCTTTCAATTTTGAAAGCAAAAATTATGTACACGGAATTTAAGTTTTTAGTAAAGCAATTTTTGTTTATTAAAATCGAAAGGGGTTTTGCCTAAATTAACTAAAGCAAAACAATTTTTCCTTTTGAAATTTTATGTTATTTCTGATATTTTTCTATTCATAAAATTGTTATACATATATATGTATATATATAACTTCAATATTTGAAAAGCAACTTGTTGTATCGGTAATTATGTGCGTTATTTGTAACTTCCTCTATTTGCGATTGATTCCAATGTAGTTTTGGTCCCATTTACATTCTCAAAAGAACAGGGAACCAAGAATACTGCTAAACACATATCACAAAGATGAGTATGCAAAAAGCAAATATTCAACCCACATTTTCCGTTATTCGACAATATTTACTATCAAACTTGAAAACTTTTATTCAAAAAAAAAAAAAACGATGTTTTGGACACGGATTTAACAAAATTGATCTTGAAAAAAACCCATCAGGTTCAATTAAATTGAGTGTTTATATGCTAAAAATTGCTTTACTGTTTCATCTCTACTACACAGATTTACTTTTTAAAATTTATGGGTTGTTTTTGTAATAATTTGTGTCTAATGGGAAAACAAATCTCCATATTTCTAACTGAAACTTATAAAGTTTATCGGTTTATCTAAATCACAATAGTTTGCCCATAACAGTGCAATTTTAGAGTAATCGTATTCAGCACATTATCAGATATTAATTAATTTCTATTAATTAATTTTATATGTATCTAATAGTTCCATTGCATGTTTAAATAATTTATAAAAATAAATTAAAGTTCTGCTAACTGTTTTTTTTTAAATTTCTCATTCAAACAGCTTTTTACAAACAAAATTTCATCATTGTCATTAGTTCCAACTTATTTTATTTTGTTATTTACGGAAGGTTGAAAACATAAAATAAAATTTCGAGTTACATATAATAGTACCATATATCTGGAGATAGAAGTTACAAGAAGTATACTTTTCGATGTGTGAATCTCAGGAAAACAGATAAGTATTTACACTAAGTAGAAATTTCAAGGAATAATTAATTAATTTTGATTAAAAAAGTGTGCAGTTTCCAATTCTATTACAATATTTTTAATCAGCAGCTTTATTGACAATTTGTTGAATCATGTTTGCTAGAATTATTGAGCGAGATTGACCTACTTTTTAGAAAAAATTTAGCTAAAGATGTGTAAATAATAATTAGCGTTCTTTGCTAAATAATCTGTTAATAAAAATTATTATCGTTGTGGCAAAATAAGTTACTTTTCTTGGAAAAATATAAAATATTTAGAATTTGCTTACCTTCTTCATTCGGCATGGTCTCAACTGTAAAGAAAACATAATTTAATAAACTTTGGTAATAAAAATTTAATAATGAAAACTATTATTAATAAAAATATTTAAGAATCAAAAATAAAAATTTAATTAACATCAATTGCAATTTTTATTAAATAATAAAATTTAATAAAAATCGCAATTGAGAGATGTAAGTGAATATTTTATACGAAAAAACTTTCATAAATTTAAACTAACTTATTAATTGTGCGTTTATTTATAATTTAGTTCATCGTATTAACATATCATCAAAATGAAATTTCAGATTACATTTTGTATAAAATGTTTAAAAGGAAATATACGTTTACAAGAATAAGCCTAATATCGAATCATAAAGCTATCTTATATTTTATTAAGTTTTACACGTTATTTATTAAAATTTATGAATATTATGATTTGAATAGAGTCAACATAATTTTAATAAAAAATGTAACAATCATTGAAGTGACTGTCACTAAGATTAATTGCTTTTAACAAATATCTTTTCATCCTGTGAATATAACATTATTGAGAAAATTAATCTATCTAAGCTTATAGTAATATGAAGGCTTATAAGTTAAGGGATATATAAAAAATTAAATTATATAGTTCATGAGAAGAATTGTTTTCTCTTTGGGAATAAAAGTATTTTACTAAAAAAATAAACTCACCTAATATTTATATAAAAATAATTAAAATTTATTTGCTCCACATCTAAGAAATTATATTTTTACTATAAAATTTACGTTAAAATTTTTTGTCAAATATTACTGTAGTCAATGATATTTTTCTTTCGGTCAGAAAATAGTGAATCTGATGGTTTTAGGTCTTCCAATATATGATAACTCAATTTCTGACTCAAATATTTTGTATTAAAATAAGGAATAAAAAAACACTAAAAATTAAATTACCAAACAATTAATAAGAGAGAATTCGATATATTTTTTACAGTTAAAGTTCTGCTTGCTATTGACGTAGCATTTCACGATTTCTTTCTTTTAAGCCAGCTGAATTTATTATAAACTTTTTTCAAAATGTGAATAACCCTTTTAGATATCATCTTATGTATAATACTTAGATTTACTCTTATTTTAAGTTATTTCCATTCATAGGCAGGAAAGCCTTTTAAATAACAGTCCATTCAATTTAAATTAGTGTGAAATTTATTCAATTTATTGAAATTATTGTGTAAAGGAAGAAGGTTTACTTTAAAAAATTCTTATTACATAGCAGCCGTTATAAAAATTTCAATAAAATGTGGAAGCACTTTTTTTCAAATTAGGTATTATAACTATAAAATCATAAAAAATTTTCAATTATGTGTGGAATTATTTTTAAACAATTTCTAGAATAAATTTAATGCTTGGTAATTTTATATTTGTAAGATTTTCTTAAATTTCAAGTGGATTTTTAAGTACATTAAGAATTTGGTTTTGAAAAATTTATTCTCGAAAATAAATTTATCTGTTGTTTATAGCGCCTCTTCAATTTCTTTCCAATTTTCTCATTCCTTATTCTTTTTTTTTTTTCTCAATTCTTTATCACTTCATTATCACAGAATTTTCGATATAATGTGTAACAAAGTTTCTTTACAAAAAATATATATTAATTCATTTACCCGCAGTCATTACTAATGTATTAAGGTAATATCTAAATTTCCATTAATTTCTCGGAAATTAAGCAATAAAGCAAGAAATTTTCTTTCAAAATGATCTTATAATCTCCTTCACAATGCAGTTTTATTTTCAGAAGGATTTTAAAGATATTCTGTCAACAGAAATATTAAAAACATACAGCAAATGTACTTTGTATTGGATTTTTTTTATATATGAATGTCTGATGAAATATTATTTTAATATTATAATTTATAAAAATATATGAAGCGTGGTAGCCTAGTGGTTAAGGCATCGGCTTTCCGTCCGGAATGCAAGGTTCGATTCCCAATGCCGCCAAAGACCCATCGAGTACAGGCGATGTTTGCGCTCGTTAAACCTGAATCGAATGTCCTGTGGTCGGTCGTTGAGCAGTTACCATGTGTGTAATGGTGTGGAGAAAATTTCCTCCCTCTCTAGATCAATGTCAAATTAGAGGAAGAGTAACCTCTGGTGGTGCCATCTATCGGAGGATTTGAAGAGCTAAGTTGTACTTTAACCTTCCTGTGTGTTGCTCTGATTAAACGAAAGATGCGCCCTATTTACTTAAATTCATATTGCCAAGGTATAACGAGCTTGGCTTGTCCAAGTGTCATCAGTAACATAAAAAAGAATTTATTTTTCAAACCTTAATTTAAAATTCTTACTAACTTACCGCAAGGTGGGTTTTCTTTACATTTCCTTCTTTGTATAAGTCTGATTGGGCAGGGTTCACCACCATTTTCAGGGTTTTGTATTACCACACGCCTCCTTTCCTTCCTTCCATTGTCACACGTTTGAGAACAAGGTGACCACTCACCCCACTCGCTGACCACACAGTCCACTGGCTGCGGAAGGGGTGTCGTCTCGATGGGCGCATTTGAAGGAACAGGGAAGGATATAAGATCAACCTGTTGAGCTTCAATGGAAAGTTAAAAATCTTTAGTATCATAGCTACGCAGAAGATGACGCAGAATTAAATCATCATCTAAAAATTATCCTGGGCTATGTTTTCTATATTTAATATTATTTTAAAAACGCGCTATAGTTCCCTAACTTTTAATATAGAAAAAGTATAAATTTTATAATATATATAATTTATTATAAAACTGTTTAAAAATATATAATCGTCAAATAAATTATTTACAAATATGCTACAATTCATCATTTGCTTATGAGAGAGGGAGAAAGAAAACTTCAATATATTTCTTCTAATGATGTTCAAAAATAAATGTTTTAAGAAAATTTTTCTGTATCTTTCGCTTCCTTCAGCACTGATTCAAATATTTGTATTACTTCTATTTCTCTTATAATTTTAAGTTAAAATGTTCTTTCTTTAATGTGTTGTTGTTTCATATCCCATTTGGCCAGCACTGTTATACCAGATCCATAACGTTAAACATCCTCCAAAACTCTTGCACCATCAAAGGACTGTCAAATAAATCTTGTTTGGATAGCCTTAGGCATGCAAGGATGTGTTGTGACGTAGCGTGTTCCTACTCATTGAAGGGGAAAAGTTGTAGCCTCAGTTAGTCACGAGACAGAAAACTGACTTAGCACTTGTTGGTATTCCATTTAGTCTGGCTCCTATCTCCTTCTTTGTCCGGATTGAGTGATCCTAGTGATAACTAAACTACTCACTGGCTTTACGTAAAATTGAGAATTGTCATATGTTCGAATCTAACCCTTTAAGAACTATATATTCCAAGCGTTTTATATTTTTGTCCTATTCTCTCTCTCTCTCTCTCTCTCTCTCTCTCTCTCTATATATATATATATATATATATGCGATTGGAATACATTATTTTCTGCAAATTTAAAGCATTAATAACACACAGCTTAAAATTATCTCCAGTGTTAAAAACAAACATTCCATATTGAGTAAATCAAGAAAAGTTAAGGAATTAAATATGTCACCTACCTGTGTTTAAATTCTCACACATCCGGTTACAGTCAGCATAACGCTCGAAGTTGTTTCTGTTACCTCTGCAACCCCCGTAGATAAACTGGACGCACATTTTACGATTGACGTCGAAGTACCAGCGTGGGAAGTAACCTCTGCAAGGGCCGATCTCTTTCGGCAGCATGCAGTTTTCTACAAGGAAAGCAAATACAGTTACAAAGTTGCATCATCTGCTCAAAAATAGGAAATACTGCATGTGCACATTTTTATGTTCTAGATAATGTGATTAATGCGTTAAGTCATCAATGGTTTTTCTAGAAATTGACTGAAGAGTATAATATAATAATTATAAGATATTTTCTTTGGGAAAAACAAGAGTTATTAGTAAAAATCAATTAAATCAAGATAAATTAATCTTGAATTAATCTATTTTTATGGAATTTACTGTAAGTTAATAACGTTCGCACGCGAAACTGCTTTTATCAAATTTAAGTTTTCATTTTTAACAACATAATGAATTTTTCATATAGTTTATATAGGTGTGGATTATCAAAATAAGAAGCGATTCTAAGCTAGTTATTTATTACATTTTAACAAACACACCACATACAAGGAAACACAAATTACACTCAGTGTTAGTGTTAGAAATAATTACATATAAGTAGATTAAAATTTAGCTTGTCTCAGCAACGACACATACACCTATCCTCTTTGAAGTTCAGTGGCCGACTTCCTGATTTTCTCTTCCACGCTGTTGTGACCCACTTGAGATTTTCACAAGTAGAAAACAGAGGGATTCTTTACACGGTCATGTTTTATGCATGTTGACTTCCATGTGTTACATGTTGTTGTGGCTTATCCCTCCTGGTTGCCAGCAACATCTTGAGACCGAACGCCTTCAAACAATGGAGCACAGCCTCAGGGCTAGAGAATAACTGACATTTATTTAAACCTTCGGGTCAAAATGAGGGCAGAAGCAGCTTGAGCCGCATTTGATTTTGGACACAGGTAGTAAACTTTGTGACCCGACACCTGACATTGTACATGAGTGTGTCCACTTCGAAATCTCGTGACAGTTGTCTGACCGCACCTGTTCCCAACCCTAGTGACAATGGGGTTAAAATTCAGCTTCAAGAGGAATCTATGTGTTACATAAACCAACGAAAGAATTTTGTATTGACTATAAGAGATCTTCTGATGATAATTTAAATACGTTTTACCAAAACAAAAATTACTATGAATTGAGATAGATGTCGAATCATCTGATAATAGTGATGATCTGAAAGAGCGAGGGATTACTTACTATATTTATAAAGAGGAATATTGGAATATCCGTCATTGGATGTCCATATTTCTTCGTTGGAGGAATAAATGAGTTACCATTTTAAAGTTTCAAA
Source organism: Latrodectus elegans (assembly GCA_030067965.1). Classification (NCBI taxonomy): domain Eukaryota; kingdom Metazoa; phylum Arthropoda; class Arachnida; order Araneae; family Theridiidae; genus Latrodectus; species Latrodectus elegans. The sequence goes on along the minus strand of CM057815.1, from coordinate 18,041,604 downwards.
CTTGTTTTTTTCCCCAGTTTCTGGGCTTATTTGATAAAGAAAATTAAGTAGTTGCTACAAAATGCGGTATACTCAGTCATATACCACTTCTCAATAAAAACCATAAAAATGTTTACAGTTTATTACTACACCTAATATATGATCAGATAGACATTTGCGATAAAAGTACCGCTAGTGATGTCACCAAACTTACTTTTTGCTTCGATGAGAGAAATGGCGCAATCTTGCTTGTCGGCTGTGCATTCTGACTTTTGGCTCAGCTCTACGTTGCAGAACTTCAAAGATTCGGGATTCAGATAGAGTCTCATACGCACTGTCACGCCTTTACCACAAGTCACAGTGCAAGGAGACCACTCCGACCAATGTGTCACCGCGCACTGAGGATCTAACTGCAAGTAATAAGTCCTTATTGTTATTTTTCATAAACCTTAACAGTTACAAAATTCTTATTTGTTAAATGGTAAAAGAGTATTCTAGTAATTTTTATTTCATTCACTATTTCAAAATGAATCATGTCAATACAACATCTTGACCAACAATATAGTATACTATGGATTCATTAGAAATATTGCTTTTATACAGGCACAGATGCCGTATAATCCAGAAAGGCAAATTCTGAATTTTTTCGGCGATGAAGAAATGTTGACAAGATGACGTATTGTGACGTGTACATTGTTGCAAATACTTAGGTTGCCAAAACAGAGTTTTCTGCATAATTCTTATAGGTCTCAATATCTACGACGTAATAAAAACCAGGGAACCAGATTTAATTTTGAATTGTGTAGGCTGTATAACCAGCCCCAGACTACCCAGGTTATCAGAAGCAACAGGCTAAGATGGCTTGGCCATGTCTGGAGAAGCTGGGAAAACAACCCCATTAGAATATCAACGTTTAGGAATTTTACAGGATTCCGTGCCCGAGGTGATGGCCTCGAGTTGCGCCAACAAGATGGCTCGTAGACACTAAAAATGGCCTCAAGATACTGAAAGTTATGAACTGGCAAAGTGTCGTTCTGTACAGACTGGGCTGGAAAAGGCGTGCTGTAGAAGCAGCTAAGATCTGTAATAGGCTATTATGCTATTAAAGAAGACGAAGAATAAAGACCAGGTTACCATATACATGAGAAAATCAGCCAAAAAAAAATCACCAAACTCAGAATTTGGCATCCATGATAATACAGCATCTGTGCCTTATATCAGACCCTTCATCAAACGAAACTATTAAAGTCATGAGTTTACCATCCATTCAGAGGTTAGTGATGTATTAAATTACGCAATAAAAATACCTCGTCTTCATCACTATCGTCACAAACAGGCGTCAATCCTTTGCAAGTTTCTTTCTGCATGAGGTCTATAGCGCATTGCTTCTTAGCGTTGCTGTCAATGAATTTCCTGCTCCGAATTCTCAGTCCTTTGCCACAGGTGACGCTGCATTCGGACCATTCTCCCCACTCGGTGGTGCGGCAACTCACATTCCTGAAAAATGAGAATGTGTTTAATTATCTGAAATTGATCCATTTATTGTTGAAATGATTATATAAATTTTTTTACTTCATTTAAAATTAATTTTTAATTAAAAATAACTAAAAATCAGTTAATTTTTAGGATTTTTATGATTAAAGGAAAAATTATCCTAGGTATAGTTTGAATAGTTGGTAAAAATTTTACCAAGGGAAAAATATTGTCATATCAGAGAATAATTACATTAATAATCCAATTAAGCATGTAAATAACCTATAATCTTTCATAAAAATAGCTTACTTCAGTAAAAAATAAGGAAACAGATCAAGTAAGCTTATCTATATAAATATAGAGTTTACGTTATATTATATTATAATATAGCTATAGAGTTAAACAACGTCATGATAAATATAGGTACACACACTCTCTCTCTGTGTATTTATGTATGCATGTATGTATGTATATATCTATATATATATATATATATATATATAAAAGCATATATTTATATATATATATATATATATATATATATATAGTTAAACGTCACATTTGCTCTTGTTTACATAAACTTACCGTAATTAATAATTAATAAAATTTTTCATTTTTAATTACGTCAAAATAAATTAAGGATATTAAATATTTAATTTTTAAAATTATGCGTATAATATTATTGTGTAAGGTAAATGATGCTTATCAAATTTAAATACTATTAAAATATATTTCATAAAAGTTTAAGTATGATTATTTTCCTAAAACGCTTTAATAAAAATTTATTTTATCTACATTAGAACGAATAATTTGTAAATTCCTTTGAAAACTTTTATGCTATATCTACGAAAATCCCAATCAATAATGAAAAAAAGCATTTATTTTTTCATCATAAAATAGACAAAAAGTAAACATAAAACACTCTTATAAAATTTGAATGCCGAAATAAACCCGATAAATATGCCAGACGTCAATAAATTCTTTAAGCATTCCAAGAATTCATTGGAATTGTACGTTTGTTGTATGCGGAAAAAATTATCATATTTAGGAAGCTTTTAAATAATAAATACAAAAACTAAACAAAAAAGATAAAATTAAAAAAATAATTAAAAATATAGTTAAAAAATTACAATTCATTGACAGAATCCTTTGCGTAAAATCTCATTATAATTTTTTTTTGAAAAATTAAGTGTGTTTGAATAAAGATCAACATTTAAAAGCAGGTAATCAATTTATATTATGAAAATGATTTTACTAATTTTTAAAGAAAATTCGGATATTCTTATTATCCAAGCTGATTGCATGCAACAAGTAATTTACTGGAGCTAATTATAAGAAATACATTTTTCTATATAATCGTTATTTTTAGCATACCATATATGTTCTCTTAGTTAGGGTAAAAAAATTTCAAATTTAAGCAAAGTATTGAACAGATTATCTTCAGTTTCCTAAATATATAAATATTGATCCATCTTGTCTTGAAATTCTTAATCACGGTGTGAGCAAAAAATCATTTTTCAAAGCTTATTATTCAAATGATATTATAACCCAAATATGAATTTCTCTTTTAAATTATTCATAAAAAAGTAGTCATTTATCTACAACTAAGAAATAGGTTTTTTTTAAAAAAAATTAACATTTGAAAGGAAAAATTATGCACATTAAATTTATATGCAATTTATTGTTTTCCTCTCAAATGTTTATATTACTTTAACTATAATGCTTTATATTATTTTAAAAAAGTGCTAATTATTGTTTATATTATTTAAAAAAGAGCGCTTTATTTTGTTATTTAGTTGTGCGTTTTTATTTTTGTATTATTTATAAATTTCATTCTAAACTATTATAAGAAGCGAAACTTTTAAAATATGAATTGAAGCCTTGGATCACACACATTAAGCTGAAGTTCTAACTCTGTTCACCTATTAATTTATCAAGAATAATATGTTAGTTCAATCTATAAATTTTCGTTATAATTATAGTAAATATATGTTATATAAGCAGTCACGTAAAATAGAAAAATACAAACTAAAAAAATTTCAAAATGGTGTTTTTATTCCAAATAAATCACATTCTAATTTACGATTTATTTCATCAAATTTTGTATAACTTGTTTATTCGAAAAACAAATTATATAAAAAATTTATTATGTTTTCTAAAATATTGAAAATAATAAATTTCTAAAAAATAATTAAATATTAATATACTATGTTTCTACATCTTTTATATATAAGCAAATTGATAAGCATAAACTTAAAACTTATGTTTAAACTTTGTTATTATTATTTTTTAAATGTTTACTTTGTATATCATGCTATGATGCAATATTTGTAAGAGAAAACACCTGCCATCTTACCCGACACAAGGTTGTATACATACGTCACTATCAACTAATTGGATTTTACACCCAGCCATTTCTGCCTTTTGTTTATTGAAATACCGCCTGGATCTGATTCGGAAGCCTTGACCGCAAGTAACACTGCAAGGTTGAAAGTCTGTCCAATCGCTGACTCGGCATTCCTCTGTAAAATAATGTATTTTAATATCCAGTTGGTGAAAATAATAATTCAAAATTAATTTCTCGACGTATCAGAAGGGTAAATAATATTTTCAAACACTTAAGTTCCAAATGCTATGACTTTAATTTATGTGACATGGCATTTATCTCCTTTGTTAAATGTATGTCTACCACAAAAAAATAGTACCAATCAAGTTGTCTGGTTAGTTGTTGTTATTTATGACTCGTGAACAAGCCGAAGGCTATGCGATACTCAGAAGGCTGCGTCTTTCGTTTAATCAGTACCACGAAGCTGAAAGTACGTCATTTACTCCTCCAATAGATGTCAACACCTCAATTTTGATCTGAAGGGGGAAGAAATTTTCTTTAGATCATTACATCCACGGTAACTACTTAACGACCGACCACAACACTTTTGTTTCCACAGATTGAACGAACACGTAAGCACTCGGTGGAGGCATTTTGATCTGAACCTAGCCCTTAGATGGAAGGCCGATACCCTAATCACTGGGCTATGAAGGCCTCCAGTTTGGTGTAATCAGAGCGTTTCCATTTCAAATGGGGTAAAGATGTTGTGAGTTGGTTGTGGTTAGTGTTACATCTTGTTATTTTCAAGGCATTCAGTAAGCCTAAGTTTGTTTCCTTCTTTTGGCTTCTCTTGTTGAAAATGGAGCGCGTTTTGTTTTCGCATCGACAAACACACAGATAGTGACGGGAGTTTTTTTCATGGTAGACAGACAAAATGACATGCCACTGGCAAATAACTTCGTTATACGCTGCGCATCACTATGATGCCAATTGAAAACCTATCTTGAAAGAGATGAGCTATTTGATAAATTCATTCAGGAATTCAGTTTTGTCCTTTGAAATGAAGATAATTAGAAAATGGAACAACTTTTGTTTGAACTTACTTCTCTCATCACTGCCATCGTTGCTATAAGGATTGGCTGTGGTAGGTACCTCATAATCCTTGCAGTTTTTGTCGTAAATTCTTTGTCTGGTGATGGTGAGTTGAGCCACTGGCTTCATGGGAGTCCCTTGGGGATCATAAAACGGGGACAATGGATTGTTGGGAGTGGAAGAAGTGATTCGACGAATTCTTTCTTGTGGATAAGACATTGACCTTTCAGACTGAAACACAAGAGAACTTAGTGAGGAAACATGTTTTCAGAATAAGAGAAATATTTATTGCCAGTGGTGCAAAATTCTTGATAGTGGATGGTGATCATTATTGAACTATTTTGCTAAATAAACCTTTGTCATTAAAAATACATAAATATGAGGATTTAGACAATTTTTTTGGAACAGAATTAATGAAATTGAAATACAAACTATTGCTATCAAACACATAATGGAATGACACAATTTAGAATTACGCGAAAAATACAAAAAAATTGCTTTGAAAAGTCATACAATTTCTATAATTTTCTTAATTCATAGTGCTTAAATTCTTATTAGTAATTTTTTCCATTGTATAAAAATACATATTTAGATATTCCAGGAAAAAAGAATAACTAAAACAGCAGATGAAAGTCAACACAAGGGATTAAAACTTTATTCAAGAGATGGTAAAGAGTCAGTTTTATTCGTTAACAAAATTTTCTCTAAAATGATAACAAAGCATTAAACTAATATACAAGTAAAAGAATGTTTCAGAAACTTAATAAAAAAAAGGGAATGAATGTAATCTAATTTTACCATAAAGCTAGAAACGCCAGTTACGGTATTTCAGGAATGAAAGAGACAAGTTTAATAATTCTTTCCCATTTATTTATTAAAGATATGAACATTTTTAATTATTTACTTTTCTGTGTGAATTTATGGAAATAATTTTTGTCTATCTTACAGTATACGTCAATCCATTATCCACTCCTGCATCCCATGGATACAAATTCAAGACCTTTTCCCTGATCCAAGAGCAATTCTTAAGGCAAAGTTCCATGGCGCTAATCCCGACAATCCAGTCTGGGCTTGGCTTCATTTTGGTCAGTAAGGACATCAGATGATGGTACTTGTCCACTCGGAAAACAGCGAATGTCTTTGATCGCATGTTTGGATGATTCAACCCCCGTGTCTTGATGATGGTGCGTATGTTGTTCGACTGAAATGAAGTTGAAACTTTAGTAACAGCGTATTGTTATTTGTGAGAAGACAGCAGTTTGAATGTAGTAAAACCAATTAAACATGGTTGCCAGAATTTAGGATTATTCACTAGATAATAGTAACGTTATCAACACGAAAAGGAATGTGGAAATTTTACTTACTGAAGCGAAATTTTAAATTTATAAACAAGGTTTTTTTATTATTTTCAAATAAAAACATTTTTAATCTCTACACACACACACACACATTAATTTGAAATCTTTGAAACACAAATTTTGCACTAAAAATAATTATTCTTAGTTTTTTCTGAATTTTTTCTGTGTGTTTATCTCCTTTTATCTTATTATTCTGTGTTTTTATTTACTCATGAAAAGTAATTATTATCATAAAAAAATTTATAAAGCTCTTAGGATATTTAAAACTTTAAATTATGTTATGGAGTAAAGACTTGAAAATTAAAATGCAAAATCTTAAGCCGCATTCGAATTTTGATCTAAGAATATCATTAAGATTTTTTTTAAATTTCGAATCGAATTTTATACTTTTTAATCTTGCTTTTTTTATAAAGCAGTTAAAAATTAAAATTCGCAATTTCAAGTTTTAGAAATCTTTAGATACGATCCTACATGTTGTTGTTTTCCTATACCTAACCCTGATTTGAAGTTTACCACTTAGATAGAAGCAGCTGGGTAGAGTCTTTGTGATTTTGAAGCAGCAACCAAGCAGAAGATACCCAATACTTGGCCTGCCACCCACAGAAATATAATTTCACTTGGAGGACATTGCCACCACGACCTATTTAACGTACCCCAGTCGCCTTTAGCGAACATAATTGTTCTTAAGTTAAGTCGAAATTCGAACACACTACTTTCCAACAGGGAGAAAGATGCTCTTACCAAAAAGCAGTTTATTTCTGAAATAACATAAAATAATTCACTTACATGTGCCTTGAATTCAGTTTCCATTCGCTTCGTGTCCCCTGTTTCGGCAATTTCTTTTACTCCCTCCGATGCTTTCTTTCCATACTCCCACATTCGGAAGTCGTTAGTATGCGATACTCCAATGATATCCGTGAAAGAAGTGTCCCATTCATCTGTTTTGGATAATATAGAATTTACTTTTTATCTTTTTAAGATAATTCGCAACTATTTTACAATTAATATAACTGCATTGAGATTATCTTTTTAAGTTAATGTCTGTACTACTTACACTCCGGGAAGTCTTTGGGGTGTGTGTGTCTGGTCCACATCCCTTCAAAAGTTAACTCATATTTGGCCTCGTCACATGCACAACATTCGTCGACGATTTCCGGTTGCTCATCTTGATTCTCTTGTTCTGAAATTTAGAATTTTTAAAAAAATTTTTTATCAAGTAAATTTATTCACACACCCTTTTAGTGGGATGATAAACGTTATAACAAGCATGTTTGTGGACTAAACACTGGGGTTTCGTGTTAGGCTGATCACCTAACTGCGACATATGCTTCATACCCCAGGGCCCACGGTCATGAAAGCAGTTATGGGCCCTGTAAGTCTTTTGACCATCAGTTTAGAATCTAAGTTCAGTTTAGAATCCATTATAAATATTGGAAATTATTGTTTATCCACACATAAAATATGTTCATTCCCCACTTTTATTTGGAGTTACATTTTATATATTTCTTCAATTAATATTAAAAATGAACTGTAGTTTTTACTCAGTTTATCAAATATGCATTATCATAAAACATGTTTTGAAACAAAAAACAAAGAACTTAAAATTTTAACTATTCTAATATTGTAAAAAAAAAAAAAAAAAAAAAAAAAAAATTATGAATTAAAATATATTGATTTAAAGAAAAATAATACCTTTACAAGATATCCAATATATTTTAACTGGTTTGAGTAGAAATTGCTAATTTTTATTTCAGAAAGTGTTTCCTCAAATCCTCTCTGCAGTGGAAAAGCAACATGTATCCGTTGACAATGTTTTCAGATTGTGTGTGTGTGTGGACAAATTTTATCACTATCTTTTTTAATTTTTAATTCAGTAAAATTTAAAATGTCTTGTGTCAATACCATTAAATGTATAATTAAAAGTAATTAGGATCATACTGAATGGCATGCAGGGGATTCTAAATCTCATCCAAAACTGACGCCCAAGAGAACTGACGTAATTTGAGGCCGGGCTTATGAAATTATACAAACGCATCACGCGTAATCAAAAAAAAAGGGCTTGCATTGTGTATATTATTTGCTCATTGATACAATGACGTTTGTAGCATCATGCTGATTATTTCTTCTCTTAATAACGCAATGTAGAGATAAGCAGTTAGTCTGTTGTAGTCAATGACAAAGTTGGATATAAGAGTGGAACAATGCCGTTTTTACAAAAGAATTACAACTCTGCATGCGACATTCTGATTGCCCTGTTTGTGTCTGAAGGTTTCAAGGATAAATTAAGTCAACTGATTGCATTCAATAGAATCATAAGCACTCTGCAATTGGTGCAACGATATTCGCAACTTTTGGGTAAAAGAAATTCCTATCAGTAGCTCATATCGATTATATTTTAAACTTCGGTAGCTACATTTATGAAATTTTAAGGGAGACTGATAACTGATATTAATTCACTTAATGTTAACTATTAGCCGTAGTCCAATTCAACATCTGAAAAATTGGACCTGCTTGGGAGACAAAACAAGCCTTTCTATTCTACACAAGCTTAAAATTGTCTCCCTTCGGCATAATATCTATTTTCAATGGATCCCGTCTAACGTGGATATTAGAGACTATGAAATAGCAGACACTTGAGCAAAGGAGGGCTCAGGTCATCTTGCTCCTTCTTCTCCCGCACTTACCTACCTTGAACTCTTTTCCCTGAGAAAAGACCAGATTAAAACCGATTGGCAGGTACCTTTGGCTCACCACTTCTACAAGGGTAGAAAGCGGGACTTTCTCTGGCTCTTTTCTGTGATAGGAAATCCAGCACTTGCCTTGCACGTCTCGCCTTTAGCCACCTGAAATGCCTCACTTTCGTAGCGGGTAACAAGACCTTCCCCCTCTGTCCTAAATGTCATGGACACCAAGCCTCTTCTGAGCATATCCTGAATTGTATGAATATACTACGGGACGAAATCTACACTTCTCCCCGCCTTGTCATCAATTTCCTCTCCGTCAACGGATTCCTAGATTTGGTCCGACTCCGTCAGACCCTTGGAGATAAGCAACAACAATATGAAATCTTAAGGCCATGCAAACCTGCCTTTGAGACAATGAAATACCATTGTTCAACAAGGTAATGCAGGTATGTTAGAATCCATGTTCTAACCTTCTTCTATATAGAGGGTATTCGATTGCTGTCTTTGCCTGCACAATCTCCAGACCTCTCACCAGCTAAAAACATCTTGTTATGATTAACTGAAAGATTGATTTGCCACATCTATTTCCTTTTCCCTTGATGTTTCAAACTAATGTCATATTTTAGCTATTTTATTGCTAATTAGGTTTAAAACCACATAACATGACTTTAATGTTTTTGTCATACAGACATAGTTCTATTCCATCTCTAATATTAAAATTGTTTTATTTGATACGGGGTAACAAATTCCAATTCCCATAAATAACCTGTTTCAAATGACTGATAACAAATTTAATCATTTTATCACCATGACATACTGTCTCTCTCTCTATATATATATATGTATGACCAGGTTATATAAGGATATATATACATATTTTTCCTGAATCGAATTTCAGCTTTGAATTAAATGTTGTAACTTATGACACTTGGACAAGTCAAGCTCGCTATGCTATTGGCTATGCAAATTTAAGTCAGTAGGTTGCGTCTTTGTTTAACTAGAGCACTGCGAAGGTGAAATACGTTTTTGTTTTAAACTCCTCCAATAGATGGTACCACTAAAGGACCCACCCCTTAATTTTGACATTTATTTGAAGGGGGAGGAAGTTTTTTCCAAACCATTACACCCATGTAATCGACTCGAAATTGTCGTGCCCTAAATCTGAGTTTGTCGATTATAAGTAAGATGTCACCCATTCTTTTCTTATCAGTTCATATGATCATGAATTAAAAGGCTTAACATAATTAAATACGTTGAATTCTTACTACTACTTTCAACCACTATTTCATATTAGTTGTTATGCTAATCTCTGCATTCAGTTAAGTATTTATCATAGAAATCTTTTGAGAACTTCAAAAACAGGCACGAGGCTAAAATCTCTAAGATTACAAAGCCATTCAAGTCAAGTAAACCATCCTCTTGGAGATAACGAGCTTAATCATTTACTCTTTGTAAATGAGTTAATTTAATGAAACATAATGAATCAGTTATTATGACTAGTATTCTGCAAATTAATTGGTAGCAGTCTTTATAATCAATGCTAAGAACAAGAATTTGAACAATTTTCTATAAAATATTAGTTTGTTTAGTATGAGTGGTATACATTTAAACCAAATATATCGTCTTACTTTTATCTTAGCTTTTTAGTAGTTCAGTTTAATGAAAGAAAAACTATTTTATCTTCAGACAATGGTTTCGTGATATTGTGTTTGGGTTAATAAATGTCAACTTCTGCTTCTCCATTGATTACTTTCCATGGTCTTGTTATCACGGTGATTTTGTTGAGACCATTTTGTGGATTGCCATATTATGAACCACTGTCTGAGAAGAACATATATGAAGACATGATATTCGAATTTTTTCTGTGGTGGAAAGTTTTTTTCTTGTCTTAAGCAGAAAATATGTCCTTACCTTCTTCACATAATACTCGAATTAATCGTCCTTCATCCATGTACCAAATATCACGGTTTTCTTGAATAGCAGCTCTGCCGATAAAGAAATAAAAGAATATATATCTAAATTTTCTATTTTATTGATTTATATCTAAATTTTATATTTTTACTTTCATTCTTTCGTAATTTGTAAATTATAAGCATCACAATTTTATAAATTTTAATAATATAGAAGCTATATTAAAAGCATTTTTTAAAAAATAATTTTCATTCATTAGATTTAATGTCGGTTACAGTTTATATGAGGATTGCTATTCACAATTTTAGACTAATAATGGAAAAAATATTTGACGACCAAAATTGATTTAAATATTTTTTGAAATTTCCTATATAACGATCAATTTATTTGCATGCATTTGAATAGATTTTGCTGTGGAGTTTTGTCCGCTCCTATTGAGGTATCACCAAAATATGTGTATTAAATTTATTAACCGTTTCTTTGGAAGTCGGAAATCGTTGACCACGTTATTTATTTTTGCTATACTGGAATAAAAAAAGTTATTGGGTTCTAAATCTGGTATGTTCAGTGGATGACCTTTTGATTCTATGTTTTGGCTGCTCAAAAACTACTGGGGCGATTGCATTTTCAAGATAAAGAATGATTGGCATTTTCTCCTGCTTTATTTGTAATTTCTCCAAAGACATCTGAAAAACAAATAGTCGTATACTATTCAGAATTAATTATTCTACATTGCTCTAACGTTACTGTTGTCCTATTATTAATTTTCCCAATGAAAGCAGAAACCATTTGCTTTGATGTACACATTCCAGGAATATCATATGTTGGATTTGTTTTTTTTTAGATTTTTGTTTTGTCTTGAGCTTATAGGCATAAATCTACGATACATCACATATATGTAGAGGTTATACACTGTATCTGATACACTTTGAACTCATTTTTTCAACATTTTCTTGCTCTAATGGACACGATCATGTTTTAAGTACTTGTCAGATTATTCTGGATCTAACTAGTGTTAATCTTTTTATTACCAAATGTTCATATAATATCAAGATCTACGCATGTCGTATCAATCCCCAAAGATACTTTATATCTCACATATCATTTGTGTTTTAATAATTCCCGCATAGTAACGATATTTTCTGACATTAGTTTTGATTTTGGGTGACTTTTATGGAATTTGTCTTGAAGTGAACATTGAACACGACTGAATTTGTTTCAACAGTTTCTTACAGTACTATAATAATGTATTATCGCTGTATTAAGAATTAGTCATTATTGTCTTGATTATCCATATCAAAATATCCCTGTCTTGATTATCCATGTTAAAATAACGATGTCTTGATTATCTATGTCAAAATATACCTGTTTTGATTATCCATGTTAAAATATCGATGTTTTGATTATCCATGTCAAAATATCTTATGTCTTGATTATCCATGTAAAAATATCCATATATTGATTATCCATGTCAAAATATCCTGGTCTTGATTATCCATGTCAAAATATCCTGGTCTTGATTATCCATGTCAAAATATCCTGGTCTTTATTATCCATCGAAAGTTATGAAAAATCATTGATTAAACAAAAATGGCTTAGAATCGATTGCAGTTTTTGTCCGAGATGATAAAAAATCCGAGAGATACTGTGAATAAGACAAATCACGATCTGTCAAAAAGTCCGAGATGATACTTACTGTAAATAACACAAATCATGCTAAAATGGCAAAACTTTCTAATAAATTACGGTTAAAATGATCAAACTATAGCTTAGAAATCACTCAGCGAATTTTACAGTTGCCAAAGCCTGGATTATAAATCGCTACTTTCGTATATATTACATTTATAATAGAAATAATGAAATAAATATATTTTAAATTCCAACAACATACTTATTAATCTACCATCAACAAACGCAAACCTTTTCAAGGGAAGTAAACCGTATATACACGAAGATCGAAAAAAGAATAAATAAGTATGATATATTTTTTGGCAATTCTCATTACTTTAAGGATTATTCATCTAAAAGTAAAATAATTATTTATAAGCTAACAAATAATGTGTCATCAAAATATGTTTATTTTAACAAAATGGATTATAAAGTTTTCATGAAAAAATACAAAAACAACTCACCTGAAAACAATGCATCCAGTTTCTGCAGGTGGTGCTCTCCACATTACTTTAATTTCACTTTTCAATATTTTTGATGCGTTGACGATGGTGTTGGGGCAGTTTTCGGAATATTTACTCACAACATCACCAAGTAACTAATGTTAAAAAGCAAGCAGCAAACTTCATTCGCAATCAAATGTTTCACAAATATATGAATCATGACTTTATTCGTTTATAAAATGTTACATAAAAAATTCAATTGATTTATTTTTTTAATAGAATTAAATTGAAATTTTAATGTAATAAAAATTAAATATATTTGGTCAAAAATCTTGAAACTTGTAAAAATAGAGTTACAATTATACGTTTCTTTTACAATAGCTATTTGGTTTGTTGAAAGCTAAACAAATTGTTTCCAAGTTGTCATCTGTCCTCAATGTTTTTTCTTTATGTTGTATTTCATTTCAGTTCCATTTATTAAATCAAGAGTATGCATTTCCTATAAAGCAACACTCAAAAACTATCCATTTACTGGTATAGAAAGAACAGCAATTATCCGAATTGCTTTCAGAATTTCAGAAAAATAAATTAAACTGAAGAAGAGAAGGAAAAAATGAGAGAAAGGAAGAAGCTTAAGAAAAAGAAAGGTAAGATAATAGAGAGAATGAAAACGAAAGAGAGAGACTTGTTACTGGAAGAATTTAAAAACATTCTTTTGTAAATGCTTGAATGATCAAAATTGAGAGTGAAAATATAGAAGAATAGATTATGAATAAGACTACAGATTTAAGTTCCATTTTCAAAATGGAGTTGAAAAAATTTATTGCACTTAGAATACCTTTTTTATATATTTTTTTAATTATTTATATATTTGTCGCTATTATTACTCTATTTCAATAAATAGTTTAGAAATATTTTCTTTATTATAGACACAAAAAATTATAATAATTTAACTCACAGACCATGATTAAGTTATCTCTCGTGAACAGAAAAAGATCATTAGTTGGCAAATCAAAAAATCAAAAGAGTATAAAAAATATCAATCATAATATTTTTTATAGTTTTCAATATAAAAATCTTTAATTAGGAGGAATTTAACACGTGCTGCTATTGTTACTTATGACACTTGGGCAAGTCATGCTTGCTATGTCGTTAGCTTGGCGAATTTAAGTAGTAGGAAGCGTCTTTCGTTTAATCAGAACACCTCGAAGGTGAAATACGACTTTCCTCTAGACTACTCCGATAGATGGCACCACCAGAGGATCCACTCCCTCAATTTTGACATTATTCTGAAGGAGAAGGAAATTTTCTCCAGACCTTTACACTTATGGTAAGTCCTCAACGACCGATTACAGGACTTTCAATTCCACAGATTTTAACGAGTATGTATATCGCATGTATTCGGTGAGTCTTGGGCAGCATTGTGAGTCAAATCCCACCTTTCCGGATAGAAGACCGATGCCGTAACCACTAGGATTAAGCTAACAGGGATCAGAATTCGACTCAAATACTATGCAAAATATTTGTTATTATAAAGGTTTGAAGTAATATAATACGATTTAGAATATAACTTGTGTTATTCAGAATTTTTTTTTAAGTGAATGAGTGTGTAGAGAAAACTGATTTCAATGATCAGTTTTTCATTATGTGCGCAGTAGAACTTAAATGTGTATAGATCAATTATAAATCTTTTGGAAGCTATAAAAATGTGTGTGTGTGATAATATCCATAAGAGAAAAGTATTACCTTACCATAATTTTATATTGTATCACAAATATGTTAATTAATATCATATTTTATTACAAAATGTATGATCATTTGAATGTCGTTTCATGAGAAATATTGATAAATTAATACTGTAATTCATTTTATAATATTTTTTTTATAATTTATATAAGAATAGCTTTTACCTGAAATGATCCAACATCAGGTTGAGAAGATATATCATAATTGATTTCTTTCGGTTCAACCGTCAGCATAAAACCTACAAATTTTTTTGTTTTCTCTTTTCCTTGAAGAGTAACTAAAATTAAAAAAAAATGTTAAAAAAGTTTATTTAGTTAGATATAGGTGGTTAACATATGTATAATGTATAAATAAAATAGATAATTTATTTTTCTGAACATTTCTCAATTTATTTAACCAAATTTTTTTATTATGTTGTGAAAACATTTAAAAGAAGCATGGTTTTGTTGATTCATGTTTGAAACATAATATAGAATTTCATTATTATTGAATATTTTTAATAATGTTTCTTAAAATGGAATGAAAAAAAAATTTCTATTATATTTTTTCATAAATTTCTTTTTTTTTAATCATACTAAAATTTATATGTTAATAATTTTCTTAAATTAAATCGTTTCTTTATAAACCCAATTAAAAATTTTGATTTGAATATAAAGTATTTTATTAACATTTCATTCTGGAGACAAAATATTATGTAATATTATGATGTTATTAAACAAAATTTACTACATAAGCAGTCACTTGATTGTAATGCAGAGAAAACATGCATTATACCGTTTTCAAATTGTGATGCATAATTTTGGTACATATTATTGAACATAATATACACTATTGGCCATTAAAATTGCTACACCAGGAAGAAATGCAGATAACAACGACGGTGCACGTTGACGAAGCTGGAAATTTCGACCTTGAAGATCATAAACGTCTGGGTTGGTCAGCCTCAACAGACAGGTCCGAAGTGGCCTGGTTGGCTAGAGCGTGGTGATAATTATTGGAAGATGGTGAGTTCAAATCCTGACTGATCGAAGATCCATCGTGTTTGCTAAAGGTGACTGAGGCGTTAAAACTGGGCTTGGTCGCAATGTTCTCTTAGTGAAATGATACCTTTAAGTGTTGTTGTTGTTGCACCAGCATACTTCCCTGTACCTAGCCCTGAGATGGACTTTACCAGTTAGATTGAAGCAGCCGGATGGAGTCTTCTTGATTTTGAAGCAATGCAGGCCAAGAATTGGGGTTTTCTGCTTGATCCCTGTTTCAAAATCACGAAGACTCTATTCGGTTGCTACTATTTAATTGGTAGAGCCTATCTCAGGATTAGGTACTGGAAAGCATGTTACTACCACAACAACAACGTCCACCACAGGCAAAGATTTGTTTAAAGCAGAAATCTAGAATAACCTAAGCTCAACATTATGTCAATTAGTAGAAATACTAAATAAATCAAAATGAACCATCCATGACCGTACAGTGAAGCTTGGGTAAGTAAATCGCTTTGAGGTATGGGTTCTGCACGATTTAACGGCTAAAAAGTTTATGGATCGCATTTTCATTTGCGACTTGTTTTACAAACCTCAACAAGGAGACCCTATTTCGGAAGGAATTAGTCACGAGGGATGAAAATAGATAATTAATAAAAACGTTCAGATTAAAAGGTCCTGGGAAAGCGTGATGAACTACCTTCAGTCATCCCGTGAGCTAGTCTTCATTCGAAGAAGGTAATGCTCCGTGTTTGATATGATTAGAAAGGATTCCTTTATGAAGAGCTTTTACCAAATAATGAAACAATACATTCGGAAAAGTATTGCTCTTAATTAGAAAAAGTGAACACAGGAATTGAGTAGAAACGACGAGAAATAGTAAATAACAAGGCCGTCGTATTTCATCAGGACAATGCCCAACATGTGTGTTTGACAATTCGACGGAAATTGTTGGAGTTTGGTTGTGATGTTTTACCTTATCCACCTTATTTCCCAGATCTTGCTCCTTCGGGCTTCTAACTTTTCCGATCATAACAAAATTCTCTTAATGGGAAATTCATTCAGAAAAATGTTTTGCAGAGAAACCTGAGAGGCTCTAGAACTCCCAAAGCGGTCCAGGTGGACCCCCAGGGGTCCATAGGAGACCACACGGGAGTCCACGTAGACGTGAAAAGAAAACAGGTGTTCACAAGTTATAAGTGGGAGTCCTCGAAAATTTTTCTAGTTATTAGAATAAAGAACAAAAATTTGGGCTTGGATTTATCTATCAACGTAGGCAGATAGCATCATTCCTGGGTAGGTACTCAAAAATATTCGAGACTCTGTTCAAACACAGAATTGAATCGAACAATAGATAATAGTACAAGTGTACACCACATGTCGCGACATGCAAAGTGGTGCCCGTGCGCCCGCTCGTCCGGAATGCTGGCTTAGACCTGCAGAGGGATGATATGCGACTCCAAGAACAAAACGTTACTCATTTGTTTCCGGGATTTTAAACATAAAAGTATGACTGTGAGTGAATCGATGTCAGAGTTTGCAGTGCCGGAAAAAGCAAGTATCTGCCTATTTGTTAAAACATATTTTTATTATATATTGTAATTTATCAATCATATTATATTTGTTTTACTACTTGAGTGTAGTAGGTAGTTATGCAGTAAAAATTATAAATACTAGAGATTATTCGAAATTTATATAAAAAAGAACAAATGCCAGGGAAGATTAAACTTTAGGTACCTAGGTACTTTTTGTTTATGTAGTTTTTGTTAGTACTTAGCTACTTTTTGTTAGCAGCAGGGGGTCTTCCAAATATAGTAAAACTTTGAAAGTGGTCCACGAGAAAAAAAAGTTTGGGAACCTGTGCTCTAGAAAAACGGAATTCTCAAGTTGTATGACAGATGGAGAAAGGATGTGTGAACAGAATGGTACCCATATAATGTAATAAATATATACCAAAATTTAAATGAGCTGTGTTTCAATTTTCCTTAAGAATCTTCCACAAAGCAATATAATTTATTTTATCAATGATTTATATTTATAATTTGTAAAATTTTTATATCTATATTTACTTTATGAATGTATTGTTACTTTATGATTTTCACTTTAATAATATATATTGTAATATATTATTTATTCTGTGCTGTTTTTTAAATGTGGTTATTATTTATAGATATGAAAATCTACTTTGCGCTATTTATTTTAGAACATTTAATAAATCAGTATCACTATTTAGTGATGCAATTATGTAAGTAAGTGTATCAGATTTCACTAGAGGGGTTTGTTTATTTTTTATTAAACGAGAAACAATTCAATATATATTCAAATATTTAATCAATTTTGTAATCACTAAATTGGCTTCCTTATATAATAACAAAATCGATTTGGATTTTAATTTGTAAATAATAATATACAATTTTCAATAATATATTTTTATAAAAATTGAAAATAGAATTTTTATAAATTTGAAATAAAACATAACACGCTAACACAATCATTCGGTAATTGAATATATTTCCATTAATAGCATATTTAAAAAAAAGTAATATGTCTCCCCTCAATAAATTACGAAGTAAGAATTCTAGAAGAATGCTTACACATAATTTGTGGTTTATTGAAGAAAAACAGAAAACGTGTTACATATCGAATTGTCGAGAAGTCAGAAGTTGGCCTTCACAAAACTAAAATAATAAGTAAAAAATTAAGCATGCAAAAATAGGAAGTTAAGATCGGTTTCTAGATAGTTCGATCAGCGAATATGATAACGAACATTTGCCTAATGAAAATAGATTTTGAGATTTAGTCATTTATTCATTGCCTTTTTACATGGCGGATATCAAGGACAGTTTATGAAGTTTCATCACAAAATGCATTCTGACAATTTAAGAATATATTTTAAGACACTTCTATCTCTCTCTCTCCCAAAATTTTGAATGAAAAAATACTTAATTGTACTTAGATATTACTTATATATATATTAAAATATTTATATATGATAAGCAAAAAAGTATTTAAAGTAATTTTCATAAAAAAAAAGAATGAAGAATTATATAAAATAATTCATAATGGAAATAAATTCTTAAGAATTTATGTGATAGGAAACATTTTTTTAAAATTTTCAATGGCATGATAAAATTCAAAGAACTAAAGACTACAAAAAAGTAAACTACAGAAAATGGACCAAAGTCATTGGCCTAAGGAACAATCTTGCCTCTCAATATCTCACTTCCTCCATTGACCTGTAAAGAGTTCCAGAAACGAGAAAATGGTCCCTGTCCATTATTTCTCCAGAGCCGTCAGAGTGAACAAGTAGAATGCCCAAGAACTTCAAACGAGAGGCTAGGCAGTCATATCCTGTTATTAGACGAAAAATGGCAACTGCATTTCGTCTTGGTAAATCAGGAATAAGAGAAGGACCTAAATTATTTTAGTATTTTTGAGCTATACGAGTCTGTAGGTCTCGTGAGGTATTAGAAGCAAATAGATGCTTTATAAGCAGTTTAATATTCCAATAAGAGACGGGTGTGGAAGGATTTTGTAAAAGGCCGGGACACCTTTCTTTGCAAGGATACCTGATTGCCACTTAAGGCAGAAGTGTCCGGGCACCCACTGGAGAACTATTTGCTTTTCTCTCAAAGCAAGAGTTCTCGGGAATTCTTGACATTGTTGAATTGCAGGCCTTCGTTTGTGTTCAACAGCAGAAATTGATTGGGAAGCTGCCTGAAAGTCAGAAAGTATAACTGGTCTTGAAAACTTGCAATGAATAGCAAATAGTTGTTCTGGGAAACATCTAATCATAAAAATGTTGTTACTAAACAACAGCTAGATCCTATCCATGTATTCCAGAAAAGTCAATCACTAGAAGTGGAGGTAATATTAGGTTATTTAAACTAACACCATAGCAGTCTAGGGCAAATCTGAAGAGGCTGGTCTTAGAGGACACTTGTTGCACTTTGAAAAACGTTTGTTACCGGTGATAAAATTTATTCCTTTAAGATTGGCCATTGTTTAGTCTTGAAATAGCTGTGATCTGGTAGACAACCCTCGAGTCCAAATACAGGCTGGGAGCTTTCTACAATACCAGTGGCGAGCAAAAAGAGTAAGTAATATTTGTCTGCATTTGCCCTTCCATGCAGAAGAAATTTCGTGGAATATGAGTGAATCAGAACTAGTTAATGTCTATGTGAGGCGATTTTTGACCAATATGTCAGTAGTTTCTTTACCTGAAATATTGACATAAAAATAACATTCACTGAAAGTGAAGCATTCGTTTCCCATCACTTGTTTCCTTTCAATAATTTTCAAAATTACATAACTCATAGCAATCATTTTGGGCATTTATTTTCATAACATTATGCTAATTGTTTCGAAATTAAACCTGAAAAATAAAGTTAATTTCACAACACATCTTGAAATCACTGAAGAATGAATCAGTCATTTTGTACATTTTTTGCACATCCACTTGATATTTTGTAAAAAATTAGGATAGTAATACTGATGGATAATATGACAAAAAAGGGATTTAGTGAGCAAGTTTAGATTTACATGCCATAAAGAAACGAGATTATCCTTTTCACTCGCCTTGAAAAACCATAGATGTGTCAATGGTGTTGAATATCGTTATATTTTGTAACTTTCCTTTACTTAATATTTGATGCGAAGAATCTTAGCTAACAATAGATTTTAAATTTCTTGACAGTATATATATATATATTGTCAGTGGTTCAGTAGCTTCAAGCCGCTTCCCGTAAAATCAACAAAGTGAAGCATCATTGCAATTGTGAGTGATTGGGAGGGTGATCACATAACTTTATTGTTGAAGCTTCATGTGTTAGGGACATGTCCACGTTAATTTGCGATGTCCAAAGTGTTTCCACAGGTATGGGCGTAGGTGTAGAGAAGACGATGCCATCTGACCATGGTTCAAAATATGAGAAGTACACACACACACACACACACACACACACACACTGGCCATTAAAATTACTACACCAGGAAGAAATGCAGATAACAAAATGATATTTATTGGACAAATATATTATATTAGAAATAACAAGTGATTAAATTTTCAAAAATTTGGCTGGATAGATCCTGAGAAATCAGTACCCAGAACAACCACCTCTGGCAGTAATAACAGCAGTTATACGCCTGGGCATTGAGTCAAACAGAGATTGGATTGCATGAACCGGTACAGATGCCCATGCAGCTTCAACACGATGCCACAGTTCATCAACCGCAGTGACTGGCGTTTGGTGACGAGCCAGTCGCTCGACAACCATTGACCAGACGTTTTCTATTGGTGAAAGTTCTGGAGAACGTGCTGGCCAGGGCAACAGCCGAACATGTTCCGTATCAAGGAAGGTCGGTACAATACCGGCAACATGCGGTCGGGCATTATCCTGCTGAAACGTAGGGTTTCGCAGGGCTCGAATAAAGGGTAGAGCCACGGGTCGTAACACACCAGAAATGTAACGTGCGCTGTTCAAAGCACCGTCAATGCGAACAAGAGGTGACCGAGACGTGTATCCAATGGCACCACATACCATCACGCCATGTGATGGGCCAGTATGACGATGACGAATGCACGCTGCCAATGTGCAGTCACCACGATGCCGCCAAAAACGGATGCGACCATCATGATGCTGTACACAGAACTGGATTGATCTGAAAAGATGACGTCTCGCCATTCGTGCACGCAGGTTCTTCGTTGATCACACCATTGAAGGCGCTCTTGTATATGACGCAGCGTCAAGGGAAGCCGCAGCCATGGTCTCCGAGCTGAGAGTCCATTCTGCTGCAAACGCCGTCGAACTGTTCGTGCAGACACTTGTTGTCTTCCAAACGACCCCGTTTCTTGACTCACGGCTCGTGACGTGGTTGCACGATCCATTACGGCCATGCGGATAATATGCCTGTCTTCTCGGCTGCTAGAGATAAGTGGCCGTTGAGATCCCGCATGGCGTTTCGTATTACCTTCCTGAACCCATCGATTCCATATTCTGCTAACAGTCATTGGATCTCGACCAACGCGAGCAGCAATACCGCGATAAAATAAACCGCAATCCCGGAACGCTACAATTCGACCTTTATCAAAGTCAGAAACGTGCTGGTACGCATTTCGCCTTCTTACACGAGGCATCACAACAACCTTTCACCAAGCAACAACGTTCAAATGCAATTTGTGTATGAGGAACCGGCTGAACAATTTCCTCATTTCAACACATTGTAGGTGTCGCTACCGGCGCCTGCTTTGTCTGAATGCACTGAAAAGCTAATCATTCGCATATCACAGCACCTTCTTCCTTTCGTATAGATTTCACGTCTGTAGCATGTCGCCTTCTTGGTGTAGCAATTTTAATGGCCAGTAGTGTATATATGTATATATATAGTGAGAGATATTTATATTAATGTAGATAATTAACTATATATTTGCTTACTATGTAGCAGGACATGTGATATTTTATTTCATTTTATAACTACTGTTTAAAATGTGAATGATGAAAAATAATGATTCATGCACATTATTTATTTATCCGCATAAATAAATGTACTCCATTTACAAAAATAAAATAAAAAAAGACTCTATTGAATGTTTTTCTTAAAATTTGAAACTGACTGTCACGTTGACCACTCACATGGCCAATCACGTTGATCAGACAAGCATGCATGAAATGTTGCTGAAAAGACGGCCTTCACCACTTATAAAGATGGATACACAAAACCTTAAAAGATATAAACAAATACGCGAAGATGCGATTTCAGATAATTCTCTCATTGTAGTGTAAGCACGTGCATCTAAGCGAAGATGTGAAGATTGAGTGGCGTTTGTTTTCTTTAGCGATTGATAAAACAAAATATTATGATTCAAGCAGACATAATACTATTTGAGCTGCTTTGGTTGAAAAGAACTTCAAATTAATTTGATATTGATTAAAAGATATTTACTCTAATTTGTTCACTAGAACAAATAAGCTTATTAAAAAGTTAATAAAAAATCCAAAACATTAAGAATAACCTATCTCTCTAAATAACTAAAAAGATTTTACGGATATTTTTTTTTCTAAATTTTTAAACTTAACTATATTCAAGTTTACTTATAATTAATAAAATATTTCATTACAGATAAGTTTAATTTGTATTTCTTTATTTATTCAAAATTTAATTGCTTCATTTTGTATATTTATAATTTAACATAAAGCATCATGTTATGTTTTAAAAATAGAGAGATTATAATAAATAACAAAAAATGCTTGTAATAATTTTTCCAATTTTACTCGCGCTATTACTATCCAGTAAATCTTATGAAATTATTTCTCGCTATTATTCTATTAAAATATAGATATATAGTTTTATTGTAATGGATTTATTTATAGATGTATTCATTTGGAGAATATATTCTGATAACTTTAGATATGATAATAACAAGCATGCAAATCAAAACATGGGTTTATTAAAATAATTTTAGTATTCTTATGATTTAAGAGATTTAAAGATTCGTATCTGCTGATCTTTTAAAATGTAATAAATTTATATAAACACTGCAAAATATTAGTAACTGATCTTGAATATTCAACGAAACCTCATGAATATATAATCTATTTAAATCGTTTTATAAGTTCATTTTTCCTATACACACACACATTTTAAATTTCTAAAAATATTTTTATAAATTTTTATGTTTGATTATTTAGATTATTATTTTTATATTACAAACATTTTTGTCGTATAGAATGCTTTCTATATGGAAAACAGAAAAATATATAAAAATATATGTACACTTAAAATATATTTATACTTAATAAATTAATATTATTCTTTATTAGGTATAAATATTTTTAATCTTATTTTCCGAAATAAATAAATCTTTGGAATCATTTCTAAATGCATTCTGCAGTTTTTTCATACAAAAAGTACATTAAAAATAACAATTTTTTCATGTAGTGCTTATTATGTTTTTTTTTAAATTTTTTTAATTTTATACTCCCATTATTATTGATATCTTATTTTTGTTCTTAAAGTTTAAGGTCAAAAATAATATCACTATGCTCATTCAAATACTATATACCTTATCATTTTAGTAAAAAAAAAAAAGAAAAAAAAAGGAATATTTCTCACTGTTCATAATAAATAAATACATCTCTGTTTTTAGAAAATGTATTAATTATTGACTGACATTTTATCACTTTGATTATCTTGTCAAGTAACTGATAATCATAAAAGAATAGTTTTGTAATTTAGTTCATAGTTTTGTTATATTATCCTTTGGTCACTGTCAATAACTGCTCTTTTAGTTAAGTTCTCTCCAAAAAGAAACATTTGCTACAAAATATTTAAGATAACTTCTGCATGTTTTTTATAAAGAAGAAAGTAGATTTTCATTTATCTATACTACCATTCCAACTTCTTTATTCACAGTAAATTATCACTTCAAATTTACTGAAGACATGTTATTATAGAATAGTATAAAAATAATAATAATGAATTTCATTTTTCATTGATTATATTCTTGCAGAAATATCTTCATATATTGATAATGTTATATAATGAACAATATCTATTCAAAGTGCATCATATGAATTGCAATTGTTATTTATCTATCCTACAGTATTAGTTGTTTAATTGATTTCAGCTAATACCAAATCAACACTCTTATTACTCTTGACTCATAGTAAACGAAAGTGTTTTCACCTAAACAGTTTGTATTATAAAAACAGTCCTGTTAAGGAATGTTAAGATAAAAATATTTTTTTTGAAACAGCATTGTGGAACTCTAACAGCACAAAGCTGTTGTGGCGCATTTTTAATAGCCAATAAGTAAAAATCTTTTTTGAGGGATTTTCATTGGTTGTGTTTTTTCATGCATGACAAAAGAGGAAACCATGAAGTTTCCTAAGCACGCTCCTTGACATATAATTTAGACGGTGAAAGTGCTACATATCCATCTACAGTTATTCAATAGAGGCTGCGATAAGGATCCGATATTTCATTCAGGTAGGAAGCATCCTATGATGATCTTGTCGTATGAGAGTATGAGTATGAGTATTCAATGTGTCTAGCCTTACGTAATGGTACCTTTAAATAAATAAATCAAGATAGAATAAAATTTTCCTAAAATTGGGTTTTCAAGACGCTAAGCCACAAGTAATGAAAAGAAGAAAAGCTTTTTTTTTAAATATGGCCAACATTCAGTGATACTTGATTTGGTGTTTTGTCAGAAACACTGTGACTCGGTAGCTAAATGACACACTAACCCGCAAAAATCGTCGTATTTCCTATGTTTTTTAAATTTCTTTTGTAGTCCATCTTTTTAATTCTGTGGTCTTTAAGGAACCAGAACACATGTATTAAGATATTGGCTCACATTTTCTTAATTTTATAGTTTAATGAAATGATATTAGTGGTACAAGGGGGAAATGAAGTGGCTTGAATCAATGCTACAAGTGAATCAACTTATAAAAATTCGATAAATATCTTCATTTATTTATAAATAAAAATATAAATTATGAAGAAATTAAAAAAAAAGAACAGCATAAATCTTTTGTGAGAAAAAATGACTTTTACATAATGATTCAAACTCGGGAAAAATGAGGATTTTTTTTTTTGCTTCAAATTATCTATTTTGGAATAGACGACATAAGGCAAAATACAATTAAGAATACGAGGAATGGAAATTCATAAAAGTATATATTGAGAACAAATAAACGCATTAATTTTATCCCTTCTAAAATTTTATGCAATAGTTAACAATCAAATTAATCATGTGTTACCTAATAAGTAAAATTTAAAAATCTGGCGAAAGAAAAACATGTTATAATTGCCCTAGTAAAAAGACATATATAGCTAGCTAACGGGATAAAACTTTCTATAGAGGACACAGACACACCACATACATTATATTTATATATATATATATATGTATATGCATATATATATATATGTATATATATATGTACATATATATATATATATATATAATATGCATAATATCTATTCATCTATTCCTCAATGTAATTAGTGTGGTAGAAGTAATTTTAGAACTATTATTTAACAAAATTTATAAACCGGATCTCATAGGTGGCGTGCCCGCATTTTCACTAATTTTAGTGAGCTATACCCAGGGCTAATAAGATAACTGGATCTGTGTTAAGTGTTTAATAAACAGTAAGAATATAGGTTAAATATGTTCAATCAAAAGTATAATAAAAACATATATACATAATTATAGTCTTCTTAGAGTAATCTGAAAGAAAGACAAATTTAATTTGCGTCAAGACATATACGAGTTAATTTTGCAATTTTATCTTTGAATACACTATGTAGAAAAACTTTTTTAAAACAGCTTTACATTTTTAAAGAGATTCATAACTAAACACAAAAAAATAACTCATAAAAAACTTTTTTTTTTACTCTGACCAATTGATATTAATATTACAATTTTGCTGCTTTGAGTATTTAATATTGATGTATAAATAATATATATATATATATTTAAATTATAGTAATTATATATTTTAAAAATGACACACATATACTATACGAAACTCATAATTTCTTTCGACGTTTTAAATTTATTTAAAATACTAAGTGGAAGAGAAAATAAATGCTGCTGAAAATAAAATATTGTAAATTAACAATTAGTATAGCAGTATTTTCATGCTTATTCTCAAATAAAAATTAAAAATAATGGAAGTTATAAATTAAAAAATAATTTTGATTTAAATTTATTTTAAAAAATGTTGATTCAATAGCAAATCTGCTATCAGCATTATATCGAATCTTTTTTTTTATCTAAATTGAAATACAAATTATTGTGATTAAAATAGTTTTTTATTTATTCAAAAAAAATAACGTTTCACGGCTTTATTAAATAAACATATAATTTTTTATTTTTATGATCTTTATTTTAAAATTTTTCATCATATTCTTTATTTCAAATTATTAATTGTTAAACTTGAACAATTTGGGAAAGATTTCTTTCCTTCTAGTTATAGTAATAAGTCATCGATTTTAATCTGTTCATAAAATTTAGTATTACGCTTTGCTTATTAATAAAATAACAAAACCCATATATTTTATCATTTTATTTATTAAATATACTGTTTTAAATACTTAGATGATTCAAAATTTTTAATGATTATATAGTAAATGGATGTTAATTTTCATATCAATTACCAAATATATATCAATACTCTATTAAATATTAGCAGATTACGTATATAAAAAAATTTGCAGATTTTGATATTAATCAGCTTTTAAAATACATTAGTTACAATCATAATTATAATTATATATTTAAAATAATAATCTATTGAATGTGTGAAGTATTTTCTATAAAATTTTAATATAAAATATTTATCATAATTCAATAATAAAATATAAATGTTGGTTATATATAATATAATACAGCACATATTTTTTTAAAAAGCTATATAAAAATTATACTATTAAGCATAACATTTACTTGAGTGACGATGACAAAAATATTATTGAGGTTAAAATTCAAAATTAATAGAATGAATTTGTTTGTTTGATTTATGATTTTTAAAGTTAGTTAAGTTGCATTACTTTGGAAAAACTTCTACACAGTATGTTTGACATTACTGTATGCATGATGATTAAGTAAATGAAAATTCTATTAGAAATACACAATATAAATGAAACAAAAATAATATAAAAATATTACATTAAAAATAGCTTCCAGTTTATATAAAAAATTAAAAAAAATATTTCATTTATATTATTTATTTAACTTAAAATATTCTATGTATTTAACAATTTCACATTAAAGTGATTAGGTACAAATAAAATTTATAAGAATAAAATATTACATACCAGTGTAATGCTCATTTGGTTGATATTTTGAAGGGTTTCCGGATATTTTTATAAAAAATCCATTATCACCAGAAGCCTTTGTAATACCTACACCGGGATATGCTCTTCTGCATCTTGATGGATAATTTGGCGGTATCATTCTAGGTTCGACATCTCCTCCTGGAATGTCTGCTTTTAGAACACACGCAGCATTGAGCAGAATAAAAAGTGTCAAAAAACTTTCCATTCTTATTTATTAAAACAAATAGAGAAATAGCAAGTTACTTTGACTGTAAAGTGTTTAATATTTACAATATTTTTGTAGAAAATTCAGGAGAAATACAAATATATAACCTAAAAGGCTATTCCTTTTTTTAAATAAATATGTAGTTCTATAATGCACTATGAGTATAAAAATTGCAACAGTATAAACAGAATTCAAATAATAAATAATTTCAATGAGAAAAACGATGAAATAAATACGTGATGAATTGATGATTTTTAATGGCTTTTTAAAAACAATAAATACTCGAAATTAAAGCCAAATGCAAACGATTTCCAAAAAAGTCAACTTTTTGTTGACTTAATTGCAGAAAAATACGATAAAAAAAACTTTTATAATCTTGAATAATTTAAAATTCTATAAAATTTTATTTTATTCGAAGAAAGTCTCTAAATATTCAAGTCTATCAATTATCTAAATAGAACGAACTTTGTAACAAATATACCAAACGATTTCAGAAACATCAAGTGACGTAGCGTAGAGAGTACTCAATTTTGCTGTCATCTTTAAGAGAATCTTTGGCAACACTGACTGGAGACCCACGAGAGTGCTAACCCAAGAGAGGGACGCCATCTTATAATCGACAATGGAAACATTTTCAAGTGCATTCGTTACGCAATCGCTTCAAAACAGATTATGTTTCTTAGATAAAATTAACGCGTTGTAGTTCCGAGAAATTAATCTATCACAAATGATTAGATTGTCATTTCGAAAGTAGCGTATCAGATGACGTCCATCGTAATTAGTGTATTAAAATTGCATTTCCGTTTCCGACGATAGACATTTTTCGAGAACACTATAAAGATCCCACACAGCTCGTGTAATCTGCCCTTTTATTATCTAGTGTCACTTGCCAACTGTTTTAAAGCATCAAACTAATTATTTGAAAGATGATGCGATAATACCGCGATAATTTTAAACTACATTTTTAAAGATATGATATCATTGAATTATAAATGTAATTATTTTTGTCATGAACATTTTCAAATTTTTAAATTTAATTATCAGATTTTCATTGGCAATATTTTACTACAAATATTTTCTATTAAAATTTAAGCAAAAATCATTGAAAATTTTGAAATCTGTTAAACTTTATGAAATTTTTGTTAAGTAAATGTACATATTTTTATAACGTCACTAAACATCGATATAAATAATTATTACCAACTGCTATATATATATATATATATATATATATATATATATATATATATATATATATATATATATATATATATATATATATATATATATATATATATATATATATATATATATATATATATATATCGTCCTTAATATTTAATGATCAATGTTCTAAATTATTCTAAATTGGAAATTTAAATTCTTTTATCGCACATTTTAAGTTATTGTATTTTTCGTACTTCAACAAATATCTTGTTTAAAATCAAATATTTTCAAGAAATTTTAGAATCTATTTTTGTAAATAGCTGTTCATGCAGAACTCTTACATTTTTATAAATTATTATAGTTAGTTTATAAATAAAGTTTTTAATGTATTTTGTAAAAGAGAAGGAAATGGTTTTTAAAATAAGGTGATCTTGGTGACCATGTGAGTAAGAACGAATCTTTTTTATCACTGATTATGGGAATAAGACTTCTATTATTTTTAGAAAATGCAATTCACACTTTCTACGGAAGAAAAAGTGCTAAAAATTTTTCTTATGAAACAAATTCTTTTTTTAATGCAAATTAATCAAACCAGATTTTTACTTTGCGAAATTATTTAAGTGCTTGCTCATATCATTAAATTTTTTTAGTTACATTTATATTAGCTTTTTTATTATTATTTCAAATTATTTAATTATTTCAAATTTTAGATAATTTGTTCAATTTATTTTCTGAAATAAACTAATGTTTTTAATATTTTCTTTTTATCACTAAATTTTAAAGTAAAAAATTATGCACTTTCTCTTGCGCACAATCCCTAGGTTATAAGGAAAAAATCAAGGATTATTTTAATAATCTGCATATATATGACAATAAAAGGATTTTTCATGTGTGAAACAGTGATTTTTTCTTCTTTTTATTAAAAAAATTTTTTTTACATGTTTTCAGAAAACTTGGCAAATTTTCTTAAACTAATTTTTTTTAAGATATGATAGTCGAAAAGTTTTTGAAATAAGTTTGGAGTTTTCAAATTTTAATAAAATTAAATGCTATATTGAATACAACAAAGTATAATCTTATAGTATTGTTGGAAAGTTTCTTCATCTTATAAATTTTTCATTTCAACAAAAATTTGTTTTTCTGCGTGAATTAAGTTCTTAAAATAGCTTTAAAAACAAAGAAAATTATTTAAAATTACTTACATAATTAGGTATTTATTATTATATTAATAAATGAAAGCAACAAATTTTATGAAATAACTGAATTTTTATAAATCTTATAAATAATAAATTCATCAAAATATTTTTCAAATGTAAAATAAAAAGAATTCCAGTTTTCAATCCTTAAAAACATTCTAATCCTTCTTCTCTCTAATAATTAAATTATATAAATAAATAGCAGCAAAATTGTTTTTCTTAGAAGTAAATTGATGGCTTATTTAAAGGAAAAGATATTTAATCTTTATTTTATTTAAATTTTAATATTTTGAAACATTTTATGCCCTAAATAAGAAAAGGTCTATTGCAGAATTTTTTATTTATTACCAATTTCAATTTTATTTACAAATTCAAAGGGATTTTTGAAATAATAATATTCTTTCAAAATGGTATATTATTAGCATTTTGTATGAGTTGCATGTGATTTTGCCTTGAGCATTTACTTGTGATTATCGTTTTCAATGTTAGGAAATAATGAAATAATGAAAGACACAAATAATAAATGTTAATAAAAAGAAATATATTATTAAATAAAATACATTAATTTTAAATCTATCTATAATTCCACACGTCATATTCATCAACATATATGAATAATTATTCTGTAACTAAAGATATATGAATCAGTATATATATTCCAATATAAGTCAATTTAATAACATATCCTATAAATAATGTGCTTATATCTGTGCGTTAAATATTATTTTAAATAGTTTCTCTTATATTTAAGTATAAGTTCATCGTAAATGTGTAATCGAACGATATTAAAAACCAAAAATTAAAGTCCTAAGTTTGAACATTGGTGAAAGATGAGATATCAATATTGCATTTTTGTCTCTGAACTCAAAAGCTAGTGCTTAGAAATTTTCTAGATTTCCTTATCTGCTACTCATAAATATTACATATTTATACAAATTTTCTTTTTAAGACAATGCTTGTTAACTTATTTAAAAATGTTATAAAATTTTAACACGCGTAAAAAGTTTTAATGTATGTAAAGTGGTTAAATGTTTCAGGAATAAATTAGGATTCGATTGTATACCAAACTAAATAAACTTGTAAATAATAAAGATATGTTTTAAATAATATTAAAAAAAGAATTTAAAAAACACTGAGGGGTTGATGTGAAAATGTTTAATAGTTTTTATGTTTGATTAAAATAATTTTTATACAAATATTTCATAATTACATAGAGAACATTTCTATATTAAAAATATAATTAATATCTTAAGCATTATGTCGTTATGGTTTTTAAATATAAAAAACATTTTTAAATTGCTTACTTTTTCATAAAATTGTTTTTTTTTAATTTAAAAAGGTAAATATTTCAATTTGAATCAATTGGCAATATAGTGTTAACTCTCTATAAAGAACACGGACAAAAATTTCTATATAATTCTTATACCCAAACTTCAATCTGTTATTTATGAAGTTAAAATCAAATTATAAGTAAAAATAGATTTGAAATAAAATTTAATAAATTGAGGAAAATATAGAAAAAATGATTAAAAACTGCTTGTGCTATCTCTCATTAAAAACAATCGTTTTGTTTTCTTAAAAAAATGCTTTCCCTTAAATATAAAATTCTTTAACAAAACTTTTATTGATAAATTTCTTCGCAAACTGAATTTTGGGAACTAGCGTAAAGTGATTAGAATCACTCCTAATTGTGATAAATTATCTGAATATCAAGTCATACATTTGCTGGATATCAGATCTTGGCTCAAAGTAATTGGAATCATTCCGAATTGTGATACATTATCTGAATGTTAAGTACTATACTTAGTTAATATAGTAACATCGCCTAAATTATTTGAAATCTCTCCGAATTGTGATACATATCCTGAATATCAAGTGATATATTTGCTGGATATCGGAACATGGAGAAAAGTGATTGGAATTATCCTGAATTGTGATACATTATTAGAATGTTAAATAATATACTTATTGAATATAGGAACATCGCCTACAGAATTTGAAATCATTCTGAATTGTGATACATTATCTGAATGTTAAGTAATATACTTAGGGAATATAGTAACATCGCCTAAATTATTTGAAATCACTCCGAATTGTGATACATTACCTGAATATCAAGTGATATATTTGCTGGATATCGAAGCATGACGAAAAGTGATTAGAATCATCCTTAATTGTGATACATTATCAGAATGTTAAATAATATACTTGCTGAATATAGGAACATCGCCTACAGAATTTGAAATCACTCCGAATTGTGATACATTATCTGAATATCAAGTGGTATATTAGCTGGAACTTGGCTCAAAGTAATTGGAATCATATTGCGTAGTGGTACATTTTGTGAATATCGGAGCATGGCGAAAAGTGATTGGAATCATCCTGAATTATGATACATTACCTGAATGTTAAGTAAAATACTTACTGAATTTAGGAACATCACCTGAAGTAATTGAAATCAGTCCGAATTGTGATATATTATCTGAATATCAATTGATATACTTATTGGATATCGAAGCATGGTGCAAATTGATTGGAATCATCCTGAAATGTGATACATTTTCTGAATATTAAGTAAGATATTTAATGAATATCAGAACATCGCCTAAAGTAATTGAAATCACTTTAAATTGTGGATATTATTTGAATATAGGATGATATATTTATTGAATATCGAGGCCTAGCTCAAATTTATTGGAATTAAATATGGTTTAATGAAGAGGTTCGTGATTTAGTTTGATACGTAGAACTACATGTAATTTTGTTTATATGTACTAGATTTTGGTTGAGCCCTCAAAATGACCTTACATTGGGTTTGAAACTATAATATCAAATAAGTTGATATTGTATGTTTTTATCAGTATGATTGAACACATGCTTTTGCATATGATTTAAATGATCATTCGATATTTTTGGTTGACCAGATTTTTCTAAGCAAAATGATAATTCGCATGAGATATGCCAATGGGACACTGATAACTCCTGCTAAACTTAACAATTCAGAGATAGTGTTTCTATTTTTTAATGCATAATGATGCCACAGTTAAAATATTATAGTTTGTAATTTGCTAGAAGGTAAATATTACAATGTATGGAGTGACTAATATGGTCTTATGTAATGCTTTTTAAAGAGATTACCAATTGTAAATCCAAAATTATAATAAAAGAATCCGAATAGTCAATTCTTTTTGTCTTTAGAAATTTTATAAGCACTCTAAAGTCATACATAAAATCGGTATACTGTGTATAACTTTCAAAATCTTAAATGTTCAATTGTGATAAAAATTTTAACTTTAAAAATCCAATATAGCTTAAAACTGGAAGTAGACAATTAAAATTCAAAAATTAGGATTTGTGTGCATATCTTCAAAAAATTAACTTACTTTTGACAGGCAGAGAAACCCCGTACTGCACCATAGACACCGTGACTAACATTGACACCGTCTGACATTTATTGCAAGGATAATATATGCACAAATTGGTGGCATATTGCTTCTATACAGAGAAGCGCCTGTAATCCCAATAAAATCTACATAAATATAAACGAGATTTAACTAAATAAATGCATTAATAAGGAGACAAAAAATAACAATTATAATAGTTATAGTCCAGTTAAGCATTAGTGTTCGGAAGTTTATAAAAAATTTGTTCTTAGTACTGATTTTCCGTAGTTGTTGATTAAATAGTTCGCTGTGTAAATGGACAAAATGAGGAATCTTAAAGGGTGTTATCATTACTCGAAATCGGTGGTTTCGGACAGATCGATATCAGGTGGAATATATGTAGAGATTATTAACACAGTTCAAGTTGTCTTGCCGATAGCTGTTTAGAAATTGACAAGTTTTTGAAGCATGTGGTTGTTCCCAAGGCAGGATTTTAGAAAATGAGCTTAAGGTTAGTCACGGTGTTTGCTCCGAACATTTCTTGAGGTGAAAACGTTGTGTTTCTGGACATTGTATGATACAGTCTAATGAAGAGATGGGCAAACATTTTCTACCTCGGGCCAATATAACTTTTTTATAAAAATTTTTAAAAATATACAAGTTTTAGAAATTAATTATTCTAATGAGATGAGTGAAATTGTGATTACTCTTGTAAAAGTTCCTTATATTGAGGTTCGAAGTGAGATGTACTAATTCTGAGGAACGAAGATAAATGCTTATCTGTCAGTCTACTTCTGAAATGATTCTTTCTAATGTTCATAGTTGAAAACACTTGTTCACATATAGAAGATGAAGCAAACATAGCACTGATTTTCTGGGGGCCAGATATTAAATTTGGGAAACATATTTTCGTTAATAATTTGTAAAACTTTAACTTTGATATACTTAGAAAGAGCTGCTTCAGATGGTTGTTAGATTGTAAATCAATTAATTGTAGCTGCAATTCTAACTTCACTGCCTCACAATTTACGTTGAAAGCCATGGTAACAATATTCAATGCTGTTCGAATGGCACGGAAGTTTTGAAATCTGCGTTTGAACTTAAAATGCAGCTTTTCCAAGCCGTCTTCATAATTCCTTTGTTTACTGAGGGTATTGAATTTAACCTCGGGAAATAAAACAAGTATTTCTTAGCTAGCAGCCCAGAAAACATCTTAAGTTTTAGCTTAAAAGCTTTAAGATGGGCCCAGATATCGTCAATAAATCCCAGAACATTGTTTCTCATGGAAGAACAATACAATGTCATCTTTCAATAGCCAAATTTGCACGAAAACACATACTGCACTAAGCCACCTAACTTTGGTTTCATACAGTGCATCAAAGTAGTCGGATTGTACTGACTGAAGAAAATCTCGAAATTACCTGTGAGAAAGCTGACGAGATTGAGTAACATTTACAAAATTCACGACTTCATCAAGCACCAGTTTATATTCAATTCAGATTTAGAAAGAGTATCTTTATGTGTAATACAATGTAGAAAAAACATGGTTTCCGGGATAGTTTTGATTAAAGAGTTCAAGAAATCCAGATTTTTTGCTTGTCCTATTTGGTGCTCCATCTGTCGTAATATTACATATATTTGTTAAAGGTACTTCAAACTTAAAAACCCTTCCTTAAATTCACGGTAAATACCACATTACGTTGTAGTTTCTTTTATAGAATGCATGCACGCCAGTTCCTCGGTGATTTTCATAGTTCTCAACAACACCTTTTTTAAATAATGCTGATTGAGCAGAGTCATTTATATCAGTATTTTCATCCATAGGTATAGAGCAAAATTTAAACTGAGCAATCTTTGACTTAAATTGTGACGTCAAATTTTTACCAATGGCTTCGATTCTAGAAGTCACCGATTTTCGAGATAAGTTTACTGTCTCAAAATTATTTTTCTTATCTGGACATAAAATATCACAAACTTGGAACATAAATTGTTTAATGAATCAATCCCCATCACTGAGAGCTTTAATATTTTCAGCAATATGGTATACTTCAGTGTAACTTGCATGTGTAGCTGTTTCTTGGATTGTATTTATCTTTTTAAAAATAATTCTGAGCCTGATAATTTCTTTTACAAATATTTTCTAAATTTTGTTTCCTTTCATATTCGGGTATGGCTTCGTAGTTAGAAATTTTAAGCTTAGAATGACAGGAAATGTTATATTCTTTAAAGACTGCTACAGCTTCATTGCAGATCAAACACACTGGTTTATCTTTAACAACTGTAAAAAATATACTTTCAGGTTCATTCATCATTAAAAACACGGAGCTCTGAATCAATTTTACGCTTCTTCGTAGCCATTTTGTGAATGCAGTATTTTACGAATAACCAAACAATCACTATCTACGCTACACTTTTTATACTTTCACCAGAATTTACGATGATGCTATTTGTCCGCAATATTTTCATATACAATCAATAGTAAAACTCGCGCCAAAAGAAAAAAAGCTGCTGGCGAGAGCTTAAATTTCACAGTCTGCTACGTGTGAAGTCTAATTCACCTACCTATATTGGATTATCATATGTCAACTCCGCGAGAAAGAAATAAACTCCTGTTGGCGTCAGTCTACAACTATAACCAACAAAGAACTTCCGCTTTTAAAAGTTACAAGATAAGAGCAGTCTGTTCTTGCTGTTTCCGTCGATTTATGTTTTGTAGAACAAAATTAGGGAAAGTAAAAACGTCATCAATCTTTTGAAAAAAAGAAGAAAAAGTAATATTTAAACAAAGTAGAAAAGGGATGGATGTATAATATACAAATCATATTTTCTTTTAATTTCATTGACCGACAAATTAAAATTCTATCCGCGGGACGTATAGGACTTGCTCTAGACTCTTTTACCGTTGAAGTGGATTAGTAGATTTAACAATAGGGGACACAGTTAGAGGGTATTTAATTCCTGTGTGATACTTTACATGAATAGAAAATTAAACTCTTTTCATAAAAATCAAACATTGTTCGACTTTCTTCAATATCTTTAGAGTCAAAAATAACACTAAGTAGCCCATTACCAGCAATTTCAAGGTAATCAATTTTTCAATTAATTGATTATGTAATATTTCTAAATGTATTAACATTAATTATATTCAGTAAAGTAACATCTAAGTTTTTAACAAATGTAGTAGCACTGGTCAAAAGAGGCTTACGTTTGTTCTTAATTTTTTTCGGAATTCTTATTAATCAGTATGCCAATGAAAGATATATAAACACCTCAACTTAATGATTCCCCAAATGATGGAAGAAACAACGATATTCCCATAAAAGGCGAGGAACTATGATTGAAGGACAATGGAGAAAGCTGATCGAATCAAACTATACCAACTGTGATAGCTGCCAATAATTCACAAATAACGATAGCGCAGTGCCCTTTCTGGCCGATGCACCACGAACAAAAAACTCGAATAACCAAAAACTAAATTGGTTCCAGCAAAGACACTGACACTCTAAATAAATACGCAGTTGAAAATAACAAATATTTAAAAGTATAAAAGAAATAGCAACAAATGTCTGTTCCTGATTAAATTAACCCGATCTGAGAAACATAGTTCTTTCTCAATTGTGAGACAAACAAGAAGTGACTAAAAATTGTTACAAAACCCCTTTAGCGTTCAGGCAGAACCAACTAGGATACTGCGGATTGATACTTGCCACAGATGGAGACCAACTTTCAAATACATACTGGTTTTCCCTCTCTCACTTCCGAATTGTGAATCGAACTCGTTAGCTTCTGAAATGAAAGACAAAAAGTAAATGAAAGGAATGACTGAACTGGCCGATAAAACAATAAATTCTTTAAATTATTAAAATTTTACGATTTATTAAAATAATTATATTACAGGTAGAATATAGCTTTGCGTATCTGTTTTAAATACAATTGTATGAAAATAATCTCCAACGAAAAACTACATTTGACGAAATAATCGAGCACGGTCACTTTTAGTATCGTAACTGTAATCGAAGAGGGAGTGACACAAAATGATTATTTCTTATTTATTTGTTAACTCTCGATACCAGACTTCGTGCATCTAAACAGTCCACGGCTCTTCTAAATGATTTTAATATTTATTGCGTAAAATGACTGTTAAGAGAATATTTCTGATATAGACCAAATTCACGTGTCACATGGAGGAAACCCAGAAAAAACAGCATTCACTTTGATAGGCATGCATGCAGAAACGCAACAGCCATCTCACGTAGTTCAACAATATCCGGGATCCAACCCAGAATCTCTCGAATTGAAAATCACCTTTAAAATTCAATTTCCTATCACTAGATCTCATTTGAACCCTATATATAATGACCTCACTAAAGAACTGTAGAGTTATAAAATGACGTATTTGAGAAATTTGCTCACAAAAGCCATTTTTGCATATATTGGCTAATGAGAAATACAATTAAAATTTAAAATTGATACCATGCCATTATAAATGTCAACCTTTAGAGTGGGAATCAAAACCACGAACTGATAAACGAAGATCAGTTTGGTTTGGTTTATTTGTCGTTCAGCGATGATATTTTAAACACGAAAGCTAATTTAACGGGGATCGCTGTTAAAAGCAGATTTTAAAACACTGCTCATGGTGGGATTTGAATCCACGAACTATTGAATCTGAGTGCAGAGCAAATCGTTCTATTTTCCCCTCAGTTTAGAAATCGTATTAACTATAAAAGCTTTCTTTGATTGAAATAGTACAGCTGAATGGTTAGCGCTCTGGTCCTATCTAACAAATTGTTAAGATAGGACTAGAGCGCTAACCATTCAGTTGTACTATTTATATAAATTCCCGATTCCAGTTTGAATGCTGATAATAGCTTAGAAATCATTTCGAAATAAAGTCTCGATCATTTTAATGTTGAGTGAATAAAAAAATCCTAATTGACTGCTAAATAATTTTCTTTTGCTTTTATATTAATTAAAAATTCAATATAAAAATATTTATGTCGCGCACGCGCGTAGGTTTTCAACATTATGTTCCCACAGTTGCTTACCAGATGACGTCATCTCCACATGGGAGACTAGGTTTACGTGTTCTACATATATATGCTTGAAGAAGTTTTGACCAAGTACACTCAAGGTACACCGTTTTGGATGATTATATTTGTACGATTATTTTACATCAACAAAATATATGTGAATTATATTTTTATTATTAAATTATAATTATATTATATTTTTATTTTTATTAAATAAAAATATAATATAATTATAATTTAAAAAGAAAAGAAAAATTATATTTTTATTTAATGGAAACAAAAAAACCAGGTCTGAAAACAAAAGAGAACAAGAATGATGAAAGAGAATAAATATTATTAGAGAAAGATATCAACACAAATATGTTCGACCATTAAATTCTTTAAAAAAATTACCAAGCTCCATTTTTTTTTCAAACGTATGATGGATATATATCACCTCATTTTTGTTTCATACTTTCTCAAAATTTTATTTGAAATGAATGTATTTTATATTTTCAGAGAATTTTTACTTTTATGAAAAATTCCAATGTTTACAACTTAAATATAAAAAAACTTAGATTTTAGTCAGTTTTTAATTATTGTAAAATAACGCGCATTTTTATATAATCATTAACAAAATTTAAATATTACAATTTTAGCAATTTATAAATTTATTTCTTAAAATACCTTATTTTTAAATACACAAGTCCCTGCATAAAGTTATTATATAGATCATTTATTAGAAAAATTTAGTTCATTTTTTTTTCTAACGATTTATTTTTCCAATTGATTTTATTAACTGGAATTCCAATTTAAAAAAAAATCTGTTTGAAATATTTCGTTAGTTGTTTTGTGATTATTTTTATAATAGTATACTATATGAAAGGAGTGTGCAACCTGCAGATCGCGTATCACATGCTTTTTGAAGAATTTTTTGTGGCTGTCAATAAATGTACCCGAGATCCTTTTCCTTTATGTGTTATTATATTTTTAAAAAATATTCCAACTCCGTATGTATATCAAAATGTCTTTTACATTACTGACGACAAATATGAAAGACCATGTGTAACGTTGTAATAAATTTCATTGCCGTCCAAGTTTAGAATGATATGACTCATCGAAAGCTGTGCGAACGAACATAAGTAGTGACGTAATTGACCAATTTCAGACTGGTTTCGAATTTGTAAAATTTCATTGCAACGTACAGTTGGCATTGTGATCTGGTTTGTATCCCTCGAGCTACTGATGCACACTGCTGGACAATTGCTAAGGACGGATCACAAATTGCAATGTAGCATAACATTAAGCGAGATATGAGGCATAGTAGGATAAAATATAATTGCCACACTGTTCAGACATTAGAATAAAGGATATTTATTGTTCTGGAAAGTACAAAAGCTGTGAAACATCTGAAAGAAAAAAATTCATTTGATGTTGCATACGGAAAAATGGAACAATGCATCTAAAAGTCAGCAGGCATCTTGGAAAAATGTATCAGTACGTGATATGTCTACCATGGAGTGTGATGCAACATTCCACACGTCGTATCATACTTTGCACAGCATTAT
Source organism: Latrodectus elegans (assembly GCA_030067965.1). Classification (NCBI taxonomy): domain Eukaryota; kingdom Metazoa; phylum Arthropoda; class Arachnida; order Araneae; family Theridiidae; genus Latrodectus; species Latrodectus elegans. Next base: position 18,001,563 of record CM057815.1, on the reverse strand, counting down.
CCAGCAGCTGTTGAGGCAATTTATCCCATTCCTCTGTGAGTGCACGGATGAGGGTGTTCTTGTTTGTCGGAATATAGTTTCCACCAGCAACTTGCCTCCCCAAAGCATCCCACACATTTTCAATGGGGTTTAGATCTGGAGAACGTGATGGCCATACGAGGCGTTGAATACCCTCGCTGTCTAGACAATCCTGAACAGCGAGTGTTCGATGACATGTTGCGTTGTCGTCCATAAAAAAATTTATCACCGACAGCACCACGGAAAAGACGAACATGAGGAAGTAGAACTTCCTTAATGAATCGTTGGCCTGTCATAGTCCCATTCACAACCATATGTAGGGGCGTGCAGCCATTGATTATGCTGACAAATCACACAATGACACTACATGTGGGATATCGGTCTCTTTTGAGGATATTTTCTGGATGATAAGCAGTACCACTCTCGCGCCAGATCAGTTGGCGTCTACAATCCGATGACAAACTGAACCTACTCTCATATGAGAATAGTACGCAGGCCCAGTCCTGTTCAGACCAATTTCGATGCTCACAACACCATTGCAAACTGGCAGTACGGTGCTGTCTGGTCAATGGGACACACACAACAGGTCTGCGGGCGTATAGTCCCCCTCCTTTCAAACGTCTGGCAACAGTTTTTCGGGAGATCTGCTTTCGTGAGGCAGCAAGAAACTGATTTGCCACATGCTGAGCTATGGTGCGCCTGTCTTTTGTGGATAGGACGATATATCTGTCTTTTGCAGGTGTCTTACTTCTAACACGACTTCCCCCGTGCCACCTACTACACATTCCAGTAGTTTTAAATGACTTCCAGAGCCGTGAAACAACGCTGTGAGCGATGTCGAATGATCTGGCAACATCTGTTATTTTTCGCCCTTCTTCGATCTTTCCAATAATTCGACCTCGCTTAAAACCATTTAAGTGATGTCGGGAAGACATGCCAAAAATTTCAAGTTCGTCTATTAAATCTTTCCTGTAAAACTTTGACTCGAAACAACAAGTGTCCACACGCGTCAAAACCTTTAAATTTCGTATGAACGCTATCACGTGATGGACAGACGTGGAAAAAAATTTGCATGCACATACTTCTTACTATATCCAGCACTTATTCTAATTTTCCACATTTTGCTTCCTTTTATTTTGTGGTTGCTAGGGATGATAGTGTTATCCAACCTTAGCAATTGTCCAGCAGTGTATTTTATAATATGGAAGTATTGGTAAATTAACTGTAATTTGTTTTGTAGTATGTAACACGTGTTGTTAGTGTTTTAATAAAACAAAATTGCATTTTATCTAAATTTCTTTATTTACAATTATTTTAAAAATATGATGACAGAGAACAAAAACAAAAAAAAAAAAAAAAAAAAAAGAAAATACGAGAAGAAAATATAGAAATTTTAATAATGAGTGGTAGGAGAATTTCTTTTTTTTATTGACAATATAGAAAATACATTGTGTTATTTGTAATTCTACTATCAAAAATTATAAATATAGCAATTTCCGTGGATTTTATGAAACCTCCAATCATCCTCAGTTTTTACCAAATTCCAATTAAGATCAGCTAAACTTGCTTCTTTAAAATCAATTTTAAACAACAATCAATTTTGAGGACCCTTAGCAATCAATCTATTAATATGGTTGAAGACAGTTTTTTTTATTTCCAGGAAAACGCTCGTGCAAAACGCCCGCGCGTTTTAAAATAGCTTGTATAGGAAGTGTTTATTAATAAAAACTTAGAAGATGTACTTAAACTTTTAGATCCAAAGCATGCAACACAATACAATGTTGTTTCGCAAATTCCAGTATCGAGACAAACCGCCGAATGACGCATAACTGCAATTAATACGTCTCTTGAATATAATTTAAAAAATAATTTAAAAAACTGTATTGAATTCAGCTTAACCCTTGTTGAATCATATCGTTTTGTTTCACCAGACTTCGTTCTAAAACAGCATCATTAGGTTTAGCAGCACTTCAAGAGTCAACCCGTGGCGTCGGTATTAAAAATGCAAGAGAGTCCATAATGAAAACTAATGATGTGCTTCTTAATAAACTTGTAAGAACTGCAAATGATTCAGCTCTAACAATGCTGAGCAAAAAAAATTGATCTTATTGGGCTTCTAAGACCTGATTCCCAACTTCTCCGATTCGCTGCATTCCCAGAGTTACAACGCTGAATCAGGACTAGTATTTGACAGTTACTGCCAAAAGAAACAGACTGAGCGCAGAATCAGACCTATCTCGTCAGCTCTCTTCAGCTACCAGTACGACAGTTTTCAAGCATACCGTGTACAAACGCTAAAGTACATTGGTCTGTATGCTCATGGGCCTGTCAGATGTGTTCTACTAACCGCAACTCACTGTCGCCTGCTATTAGCCTGGAGTACAGAACATGCATTGTGGACACTGCAAAAGTGGTCTTGTGTGATGTTTTCTAGCGAGTCCAGGTTTAGCTTTCAGTTTCATTCTCACTGGATTTTCATATAGAGGGAGGCAGGTACCCGTTACCACCATGAGAATACCATTGAACGACACCGTTGCGGTGGTGCAGGATTGATCTTTTGGGGAGGAATTATTCTGGGTTCCAGAACTAACCTGCATGTTCAGAATGTAACCATGACAGGCCACATCTATCGGGATGACATTCTAGAATACCATGCATGTTTGTTTCGGGGCGCCATGGGTGCAGAATTTCAGCTTATGGATGACAACGCCCGTCCTCACCGTGCTAACATTGTAGACGAATGGATTCAATCGGGCGATATCACTAGTATGGACTGGTCAGCATACTCACCGGACTTGAATCCAGTAGAGCATATGTGAGACATGCTTGGCTGATGAAGTGCAACCCTCTCCCACATGTCTACCAATTTTTCAGAGAGCATTGCTTGATGAGTGGTGTAGTATTCTTCAAGGTCAGATCGATAATTTGATACACAGTATGCCTTAGCGTTGTACGGCATGTAATGCATCATCTGTGGTGTATACTATGTATGAACCATCATACCAACCATGTTATATTGTTATTTGTAAGTAGGTTCTCTTTTGAAATTTGCTCTAGGGTGTAAAAATCACAATTTTTGTTAATGATGTCAAATATATAGCATCTGTTTGCTCCTTACCTTTTGTTTGGTAAATAGACTTTACAAATAAGTCACATTTGTTTTGCTTCTGTCTTTTTCTTTGCCTAAACTTGCATTATCCATAATTTATGGACACGAGTGTGTATATATGCACAAAATATATCTGATAAAAATACACAAAAAATAAGTATCGCTCTGAACATTTTAAAGTTATCGTCATTTGTCATAGGCGTGTGGGATTGATTTTTATGGGAAAGGAGGATGTGAAATTCATGTGTGATTATGAAATGCAGTAGAATTAGAGGTGTAAAACACTAAATATATCTTTCTTAAAAAAGAAAATTTTGAATCTCTGAACTCTAAATTAATTTATTATCAAAAAGAGTATAGATGAATGAATGCATATACCGAAATATTTTTGCATTAAATTGTCAGATAACATTTTTTCACAAAGTATGTAATTTTATAAATTTAAAACCGTAATATTTACTTTTTAAAATTATAATTAATAATTTTGGAGATTATATTGCATATCATGTTTTTTTTTCTGTTTATTTTCTTTCAAGTTGACAAATGTTATACGTAATTTTTAAAATTGTTTAATTTCATAAAAATTTGCTTTTAATAGTTGAAAGTAAACTTAAAATTATTTGAACAACCACATATGTCATTCATGTAGATATATGAATACTACCTACAAGTTCAAACAACCAGTATGTAATATAGTAATGCACTGAAATTTAGAAGCTCCAAAATAATTCTAATTCTTATTATTAAAATAATTATTAAAAATTTGAAACTTTAACAATTATAATTAAAATGAATAAAATTTATAAAATTGTTGGTAAATACTAAGATATAGGATTTATACAAAAAATTTAAATGATTTCTCTCTTGCTTCTTTTGATTTACAACGAAAACTCTACTTGTTTCAAATGTATTTTAATAAGCACTACAATTTTGACAATAAGCAGAAGAGATTATGTTAACAATCAGATGTTCCAATTTGCACAATCAAAATATCTTAATTCATTATGACATAAAATAATTTCAATTTGATAAAGAAAATCACCGAAAATTTGATATAATTAAAAGTAATTTATAAAATTATTTATGTTATTTAATAAACAGTGTTAAGAACAAGAAATTCAAAATCTTTCTTCTTAATTTAAAAGCTTTCAAAATTATTTGCATATATTTGTTTGTAATATATATATATATATATATATATATATATATATATATATATATATATATATATATATATATATTATGTTTTTATTTACCAGTTAGATGTGCAGAAAATACTTTTTTATTATTTTTTCTTCAGTAAGGTAAATTTTTTCACAAAATGTACTTTCCATAAATGTGTCAATATTTTAAAATTTTTTATATTTGATCAAATTACAAAAGCAAACAGTTTTCTGAAATAAAGTTTTAAAAAATGGATAAATATAAGTTTTAAAATAGTTCATTTTAGTTGCATTTATTCAAACCTGATAACCATTAATTTAGTTAAGGAATGTATTTTAAACTAAATTTAAATAAATTGACGTAGCTTAAAAGCAAGTATGGGGCCCTTAGGGTTTAAAGAAAGCTTAGCATTTATAATACGTAACTTTAAATATTCACTATTAAAACACAAGTTTTAAACACCTCGTAACAAATCACACGAACTACTTTATTTTAGTTGCATTTATTCAAACCTCATAACTATTAATTTAGTTAAGGAATATACTCATGAGTCACGTGAATGAAACCACTTGGATTGTCCCTCCTGAACATCATTGGTACCGCTGCACGTGTCCAGGTGCTTCCTTGTCTATTGATCTTAACATACAAGAACAAATGGCTTTTTTTCGTTTCAGAAGTGGCCATCTTATTAACTTGAAATTCGTCGAGGATATGAAGAAATTCGAAATTTGATCCAAGTGTTTAAATGTGCAGGCCTCTCCTGAATATATTCTCCAATGTCTTTGTCTCTCTGGGAGAGATCTGATGGAGATTCCACTTATGATACTGGACTTTTTAAAGGTGTATGCTCTTATGGACCTGGTCTAAATAATAAAAACTAAATATTTAAATAAGTTAATAAGATGAATATTTTTCATTTATACCAATAAAACCAGCAAAAGAAGCATCAAAAAGATAATTCTATAATGTTTTTCCCCTTTCATCTTTCGAAAAAGATGGTAATTTTCTTTGTGTCCAACATCCATTGGCTTTAAATATCTCTATCGGTATCGATTTTAACTTCTTTAATCTCTCTAAAGTCAAAAGATACAATAAAAATCTAGCACCAATGATATATTGTTGACTTAATCGGTGACAAATTGCACATCTGACATCGGGGGCATGCAACAACAACTATGTACTTATATATAACACACTTAAAAGAAGTTAAGGAATATATTTCAAACTAGATTTACTAAACAAATTGACGTAATTTAAAAGCAAGTATGGGGCTCTCAGGGTTTAATAAAGGTTTAGCATTTATAATATATAACCTTAAATATTCTCTATAAAAGCACCAAAGTTTTACACACCTTGTAGCAAATCACACGAACTACTATATGTACATAAATATAATACTTAAAAGAAGCTTGTACTGATTTGGATCTTTAAGTGCATCGCTTTTAAAGTATTATAAACATTAATTAGTATTTTCCTATTCCTGATCAGAGGATTTCTATTCTTTGTATATTTGGCGTTAAAGTTCTCGTTTATATTGGACATAGGTGAGAAATGTAAGCAGAATATAAGCAGGCCACTGAGAAGATTTCCCAAGTTGCTACTCAAGCAGCTATCTAATCACAATCCTTCTGAATTATAATGGAAGAATAACACCAAAGTAAATAAAACGTCTTTGTTGAATAAGAAGCAGAGTTGAGTTGAGGAGTTAGGAAAAGAGTACATGTTTCTTGTGAACACATTGTTTTTTTCTACATTTTTACATCGTTCTCCATCTAAAGCAGAAATAATTTTGAATTCTATTATAATCACGTAAGATTCCCCCGTTCCACTCATAAATATTATTTAAAGTTTATATTTTTAATTTTCAATGACAAATTTAGAGAGATTAAAATCACATTGTAAGTATGTTTATATGTGGCAATCAGGATAATTGTTATCTGATAAACCAAATGCACACAAAAACTGATTCCACTGAAATATGAATAAATTCACATTTAGAACCAGGGGATGCATAAATATTTAAGAAAGAGTAAAATGAATCACTTATGCATAAATGCCATCGTATCTGATATTACATATGATATTTGAACTTTATCCTTATGATACTTAAATGATAATGCTTACGATAATTGTGATAAATTCATGATAATTAAGCAATTATATTAATAATTATTTTAACAGCTTAAGCTAGAATATTAAGAGAAATATAAGTTTTATAAAATTAACTTTGTATATTATTGAAGTCCTAATGAAAAGATTCATTTAGTATGACAAGTTAAAATTTTCTATTGTATCATTAAATTTTAAGAGAATATTATAAGAAATAAAAGCTAATGCAACATTATAAATTGGCTGTATTGTTGATAAAATAAAATTCATAATTTATGTATGGAAATATTTTAAGAATGTTTAATCCTTTAATAAATAAAATGAGTAAAATTCTACATGTTTGCATAATTGATAATTATTTTACCGATGATTATTAAAATTCATTTTGATGAATTATATTTTAAATTTACTTATTGTTGTCGTTACTATTCTCAGATGGTACAATTTTAATGCTAGGCCAACTCCATAAGTTTAGAAACAGCCAGAAAATACGAAAACATGAGGGGCTTTGAAAAAGCTTCTTCCAAGTCAAAATTCAAGCAGCTCAAGATATATTCAGGAGAATGTCTGTGTTTTTTATTTTTATTTTTAATCTAGAACATACGCAGAATGCAGACACTGCACAGGAGTTACTCTGGATCCGAGGCATCTCTATTGCCTCGACCCTCTTCAGCATCAACCCCAACTGCTGCCGTGACACCCTCAATACCGAAAAAGTTGAAGATGTGGCCAGGGCAATGCTCCATGCCTTTGGTTCCATATGACATGTCTTTTTTTTTTACCTTTTCTTTTCCTTTTACACTTATCCCTCGACAGCAACAACATATTATTAATTTTATATTACTTATTTATTTTTTTTTACACAATAATATGCAAATTGTATTTTTAGTTGTTAGCGAGTCTATGATATTATAATACAATGATTATAAACTAGTTTTAAGACAGAAACTTATCCAATTTGTAGAGCCAAATTTAAAAAAAAATGTTTCCAATATCTGTAAAAAATTTATTGCCTTTTTCTTTCAGGAAAAAAAAGTTATTTTTTCAAGGGTAGAATTTTATTTACGAATTTGTTGCAACAATATTTCAGAAGCATTCTTTCTAATTGAAATAAATTTTTTCTCAACTTGTTTTAGTTTTTGTAAACTAAAACAAAAGTGTTCAGTTTTACCCATCAAATATATGGGGCACCAATAAGGGAGAATAGCACAGTTTCCTATTGCATCACGCTGCCCTCTTGTGGCTTGTCAGTTCTATCAACTTTATTATTCCTCTTTCAACTATGTCTTTGTGAGAGAGTTATCTCTTTGTGCTTCTGCAAGAAAGTAAGTCAGGGGGCTAAATTTAAGGGGAAGGGAAAGGAAGATTTCAAGTGGCCAAACAATGAACAAACATCTTTTTCACTCAAGTGCTTTCATCTTAGACTTGAGAACTTAAAAAGTACTCAACTGTAGAGTGTTCTGCTTAACTATTGTGATTTGAAAAAAAAAAAAAAAAACTTACGTGTTTTGATTTAGTTTAAGTGATGCTTAAGTCAGATAATAATTTTAGTTGAATTTTTGAAAAAAGAAAAATAATATCATTTTATGTTGCTTATAGATATAATTTTAATGAAATTAAAAATCAAATGAAGAAATATAGTGTTTAAGTACAATAAAAAGTATTCAGTGAAGAATATGATTTGGCGCTAATTTCATACATTTTTTATTGTTTCTTGAATGGATCAAATCTCAGTACTGTTAACAATTTTTCAGGCGAAGGGGCTTTTGATTTGTTTCGCTTTATAAATAAATACTCGATATATTTTAATGAAAATTAAGTTTAAAATTGTTCTACAACTTGATTTTAAAATATTTTCTATTATAAGAAAGATAAATAAAAAAAATCTTTATTAAATTTGTGTGTGCGTTTATAATTATAGAACCTGGCTATACATATTATTTTCTCCAATTGGTTATTCAATAAATTGTTTCTGCTCTCTATTCTTTTTATATCTTATATCCAACTTCTTAAAATATTTCACCTATTTATCGCTATTGGGTGGTAATGATGGCAACTTACATAGTTGAATATTCAGTAGAAATGCTTAGTTTTAGCTTTTAAAATAATTTATTTTAGCCTTTTTTTGTTTATCCTAAATCTATTCTTACGAATTTTTAGATGTATTTTTTTAATCAAAAATAAAGCTTTTATTCATTCGTTTGTTCAATGTATTTCTTTAAATAATTTATTCCAATTTTCAAGTAATGTATAGAGCATAGGTTCCCAAAGTGGTCCAACGGAGACCACACGGGGGTCCACCTAGATGTGAAAAGAAAACAGGGGTTCACATGTTGTAAGTGGGGATCCACGAAAAATGTTCTGGTTTTCATAATAAAGTACAAGCATATTGGCTTGGATTTACCTATCAATGTAGGCATAGGCAGCATCATTCACTAGGTAGGTATTCAAAAATATTCGAGATTCAGTTCAAACACAGAATTCAATAGAACAATGGAAAATAGTACAAGTGTACACCACATGTCGAGACTTGCAAAGTGCCGCCCGTGTGCAATCTCATTTAAAAGTGTGACTATCTTTTATTGTTGATTTACATTTCAGAGTTCGTTGTTGATTTTTTGTCAATTGTTGATTGTTTGTAATAATGTTTATAATTTTGTATAACCACAAGTATTATTTTAATGAATAGAACACAATAAAATGTGCTACTTTTTTTCCCTTAACACCCCCAATTTAGGGTGATATTTTTTATGAGTTTTGGTAATACAGTAGAAATGAAGAAGCAGGGGTCTACCGAAAATAGTAAAACTTTAAAAGTGGTCCACGAGTAAAAAGTTTGGGAGCCCATGGTATAGAGCGATGCAACTTAAACAGTTTTGCTAAGACTTGCTGTTAAACGCTTTTCTTATTTCAGTTTATTTTTTTTAATCAACTGAAGTATATAGAAACGATGCTTAGCATGAAGTACAAAAATATCTTGCTTTAAATATTTTTAAATACTTTTTTTTTATTTTAAAATTGTGGAACATTTGCAGAAATGATATTATTAAGCTCCATAAAATATATTATATTTAAGAACTTTTAATAATAGTCTTTTACTGTGCCAGGAATTGCACCCTATAATTGAAACTTCAATTTAAAAACAAATTATCTGTAAATGAAACTGTCTTTTTAAATAGATTAATGATTCAAAATTATATTTATAAGTTCGATTGACCTATTTATTACGTTCAACTGAACTTTACAATTATTTTACTTGGAAATTAATACTTTTACAAAAAGAAACATGAAAATTACACGAACACACATATATATTACTGATTAATTATGTATCTAACATATATTGATTGACTTATAAAAAAATATGTTGGGTCAATAAATTTCACATAGAATTTTATTTTTATAATTCCTAAAAATTTACCTTGGCAAGCTCCTTAGAAAAATGATTTAAACGTAGTTCATTTTTTTCATTAAAGCTTTCGTTTTAATTTCATTAAAACTTTTGTTTCAATTTTTTCATTAAAACTTTCTTTTTCATTTAAATTTTCGTTCAATAAAGGGGCTTGTCTTTAATTTCATTATTTAAAATTTTAATGACTTTTACTTCAAATGTTGATTATACAGCTTTACAGTATTGTACTGAGTATAGGAAATTAGAAGGGAAAATTATAATGTATTATCTAATAAAAATTGTGGCTCTTTCCTGTAGCTTGTAACTATTACTTACTGTGTGTGTGTGTGAGTTCGTTAAAAGACTTGATCTACTTTAGTCTCTTAATAGTTTAGTCTTCGAATAAATGTGTGTCATTTAAATTTAGCTTAGCAAAATATGGGTGACTTCTTCTAGAAAAAAGAAAACACCCCTATTTTTATAATGAGAATTATTAATTAGAAGGGTTCTATTAGTCATATAAATATAAAAATTATATGATAAAACGCACTCCCTCCACATACAATTTTGTTAAAAGAAAGAAGAGTTATTTATTAAATGGAGGTTTCATTATTTGGGAATACCACAAAATTTTAAAAGTTTTGACTTCTTTCCAATTGCTAACATATACATTTATTATTTTGGTTTTTAATTTTTCTAAAAAATAAAGAAAAAAATGCCTTTTATGCAACTAAGAAATTATCATGAAGAAGAAACATTTATATGTGTAATTAAAATATAATTGTATCTTTAACTCAATTTTATTTGTCACCTTTTCTTTTTTGTGAAAAAGTTTCATGTATTTTTATAAAATAAATTTAGTTTCAAAATAAGAATTAACATCGAAAAACTATCTAGTATCCCGTGAAAAAGTCTGAAATTGGTTTTTCTATCTTCATAGTTTAAATATAATTGTATCTTTAACTCAGCTTCATTTGTTATCTTTTCGTTTTTTGTGGTATAGTTTCAAGTGCTTTTGTAAAATAAATTTGGTTTCAAAATAAAAATTAACATCGGAAAATTATTTAATATCTCGTGGAAAAATCTGAAATTGATTTTTTTATCTCATAATCATAGAGCTTTGAGATGCATTTTTTAAATGTTTTTAATATAAAAATTTCATAAGGAAAAGAACATTAAAACACAAATTCTCTTAGAAATAAAATAAAATGTATTAAGTTGTTAGTTTTTACGATCAAAACAAATTTTTGTAAGCAATTTTTGGTCTCTATTTTGTGAAATAAAGTATTTTGTTTCATTCTTCAATCATTCATAGTTATAACAATCTTCAAGGAAGTGTAACCTATATGTGTTATTCAATATGCGAAATCGAAAGTTTGTGGTCGGTTGCAAAGCAGTTACCATGAGTGTAATGGCCTGAAGAAAATTCCCCTCTCCTCCAGATCAATGTCAAAAGTGAAGTAGATTCTTTGGTGGTGCCATCTATCGGAAAAGTCTTGAAGCAAAGACGTATTTTATTTTCATAATGCTCTGGTTAAATGAAAACCGCACATTTCTGACTTAATTTTTCACGGCCGTTAGTTATCGAGTTTACCAGGTCCATAAATAAAAACAAGAAGAGAAACAAGAAACTGAAAATAGAGCTTTTTGAGTACATTAAATAAGTTCGAAATTGGAAATTCAAAATGCAAATAATAAAAATAAATTAAAAAGTAATATGAAAGAAATAATTTCTGGTCACATTAGAAAAACTGCGCTGTTGTAACTACACTTAGCTGTAGAATTGGCTGCGTTAACTCGAGAATTTACGGAATTACCTGTTGACACGAAGTTATATTACAAAATATTTTTAAGCACAAGCAAAAAACATGTTTTTTAAGCAAGTATCTCTTTTGAGAATTTTATAAAATGCTTTGGATTTTCTGAGTACTTTTAATATTTTTATTGTATTTTCGGCTACTATCTTGTAGCTGTAAAATGTTTTTCGAAAGTTTGAAAGTTAAATTATATACAAGTAAATCAAGAAATTACGTAAGTTATTGATTGAAATTCATTTATTTAAAATCAATCAGAAAAAAATGTAAGAATAATTTAACTTGTATTGTTTACTTATGAATTATATATTTTCTTTGAAATACTGAGTTTTCTTTGCTGTATTTAAAGAATTAAAGAAAGAATTCATTAAATGTATTTATTTATCTGTCAATGTATTGCTTAAAACTTGTATACCTCAAAATTGATAGCAGCGTGCTATCCGTGGGAAAGAATGAAACAAACTCACATAAAAATCTAAGATAGAACTTTATTATTCTACCATACAAATGATAATTTTTTGTTCCATATAACTGAGGAAGACATGGTTTCAGTTTTGATTATGATATTGACATTTCCTTTACGTATTTGTAAACAATGTTCTACGACAAAAAAAAATTATGAACAATTAATTAACATAAATTGTCAAATAAATCTTCTCAAAATTCAAATATATGTTCAAAATAATTAATAGAAAACATGAATAATTTGAAATAAATATAAATAAAAGTTTTTAAACAACTTTATAGAGTTAATAAATAATTATAAATTTCAATTTCAAAAGATTACATAATGATTCATAAAAATAAAAATTTCAAATTCGCTTACTTAAGAATTTCAAGCAATTTCATATATATTAACTATTATTTATTTATTACTCATTTAAGAATGCAAGGTCAAAAACTGATTCAAATAAGTTTTACACATGCAACACATTGCAAATATTGACAGTTGGAAATAAAATTAAATCATTTTTCAGTATTTTTATATTTACTCTTTAAAAAGGCAGTTTATATAATTCATATATTTTCACGTAAGAAAATATTATTAGAATAATATTGTTTTATTTTTATATAAGCATATTACTATATATAGTTGATTTTAGTTATATATATTTCATTAAAATTTCACATAAAACTCTATATTTTAACAACAAATAATTACACTCAAATTTTGACTTTCTATTTATTAAGCATTTCTGTTAGCATTTTAAGGGCAGCATAAAAGTAGGTTTAAATATTTATTCAAAAATGTAATCCTGATACACTCACAGCCAGAAAGGTACATATCAGGAGCATAATAAAAAGATAAAAAAGTACGTGCTTAAAATTTATGCAATCAGACAAAAAGTTTACAAACATTCCAAAAATAATTAAATAATTAAAAATAAATCTTTTAAATTTGCAGGAAGACATTGTAGATGTATTTGATCACACACCTAAAGTTTCTAATACATACCACTAAGTATTAAAAAATTCTATTTGCTTAACAGTCATTTAAAGAGACATTTGGCAATGATGGCTTTTTTGTAAACAATTTTTCAGTTGTAATCATACGATTGAGTGGCACTGAATTACCAAGAGACATATGTTGATGTTTGGATTTTTGTGAGCAAATTTTTAGTTGTAAACATATAATTGGCATTGAATTACAATATTGTTTCTGTATATATGTTTCTGCATATAAAAAATTGCATGTGTATATATACTGTCAGTTCTCATTATAATGTTATCTCTAAGATCTCTAAAATGAAAACAATTTTTCTAAGACATGCGCTAAACAAATCAAGCAAATTGAATAGTTTGTAATAGGAAAAATAAATTGTTATATATAGATGAATTTTGTAAACGTAATATTTGAAATTATACAGTATCTCACATAAGTGATGGGACAGTTGTGTTTTACAAAAGGAAACTGTAATAAAATGATTTAAAAATACATATAGAAATTTTTGTGGGTGTGTTTCATACATAAATTTAGTAACAATTATTACAAAACATATATTTTGTCAAAATATTAACTTAATAAAAATATAATTGCTGAGAACTGAGCAAAGAAAGCTCACATAAGTGATGGGACACCATTAGATGTGCAACAAAAATCGACTGAAATAAACAATAAAATTATTTTTGGGTGTTTTATTTTTACTCAAAAGCAATTGTCAATAATTTATAAAATCTTCTGCAGTATTTCGCTACGAAAAAGAACTTCGGTGAAATTCTAAAATTAGTTATTAATTGGCATATTAAAAGTGGAAAATCTATTAGAGAAACTGTTGAAACAGTTAACTTGAGTCATTCAACAGTTTTCAATATTGAACGATATAAAAAGAATCATATGATTCAGAATAAAAGTAGACATGGCCGACCATCAAAGCTATCCAATGGAATAAAGCGAATTATCTTTCGAATTATTAAAAAAAATCCAAAAATGAGTGCTCCTAAAGTTTCTGCTGATTTATAAGCATTATATCGAGTAATTGTTAATCCTGAGACTATTATAAGAGTAATTAGATCTGTGCTGGATATGATGGTAGAGTAGCCAGGAAAAAATTCTTCGTAAGTGAAAAGAATAGGAAACTCAGACTGGTTATCGCAAAATCCAGCATAAATAAAAATTCTGAATCCTGAAATAAAGTTATATTTGCTGACGAGAGTAAATTTAATAGATTTTGTTTTTACCGCAGAATCTTGTTGTGGAGAAAACCGAGGGAAGAATTTCGTAAAAAGAACTTGGTATCAACAATAAAACATAGTGGAGGAAGAGTTATGGTATGGGGGTGTATGTCGTCCACTGGAGTTGGTAATCTTGTTTTTATTGACAGTAAAAACGGAACAGTACAAGTATATTGACATTCTAACGCAAAATTTGAAATCTTCAGCACGAAAATTGAACCTTCATAACGATTTAAAAAAAATTCTACTAGAACAATATAACCCCAAGTACACTACTTTGAACGTTAGACTCTGGCTGCTGTATAAATGTCCTGAAATAATAAAAACATCACCACAATCCCTAGACTTAAATCCCATTGCGAATATTTGGCAAGAATTGGAATCAAGAATTCGCAAACACACTATTTCTTCAAAACAACAATTAAAATCTGTGCTTCAAGAAGAATGGGGTAAAATCACTCCAGAAATCACAAAAAAAAAAGTCAAATCCTTCCCAAGAAGATTAAATCATGTTAAAATGTAAAAGGAAACCCAACAAAATATTAAAACCTTTTAAAAAGTGAAATGTTTGGATAAATATTTGATGGAAAAGTAAGTGTCCCATCACTTATGTGAGATTTTTTTTCTTTTTTTTTTTTGCTCCGTTCTAAGCAAATGTATTTTTATTTAATTAATATTTTGACAAAATGTATGTTATGTAATAATTGCCACTAACTTTAACTATGAAACACGCCCACAAAAATTTGTCCATGTATTTTTAATTTATTTTATTACAGTCTCCATTTGTAAAGCACAAGTGTCCCATCACTTTTGTGAGACACTATGTATTTTAAATTTTGGTACGTAAAATGTATAAATTTTATAATAATTTGATATTATTTTTTATAGTCTTTTGATTTAATGCAAGTTTTTGAAAAAGAAATAATTACAAATATTACATCATTATTTAAAAATAATCGTTTGCTTTACTTAATGACATCATACTATAATAAAATTTTTTTATGATGCCACTTAGTGAAGTAGAAGTTATTGAATTAAATTTTTATTATAGCCAGTCGCTTCTAGAACAGCAGTCATTTCGAAATTCATTCCAGTGGATGGTTTATAATAGAAAATACTGACTCAGAATAAGTAATAAAATATTCATGTTTAAGTATGATCATAAAACAATTTTAATTATTATAATGAATTTCATTCATGATTTTACGTTTATCACTACTGAGTACTGACTGTATATATATGCATATATAATTTAAAATTTAGGAAATTAATTAAAATTGAAATTTTAGTTATCCGGCTTGAAAAGGACTATTTTTATTTATATAAGATTTTTTTTTTGTCATTTTATTAACAATCTTCATTGAAATTAAGAAATATGTAAAATGCAAATTTTTATGGCATCATATTTCTCGTTAGTTATTATAAGCACGATAAAAAAGGGTAACATTAATTTCACTTGCTTGTTAGTCAAATTACTGATTCTGATTAATAACTCACTTTTTATTTATTTATTAGTAAAATAAAAATAGGAGTAACAAAACACAAAAAATACAGTTTTATCTTTCTTAAATTCATTATGAAATATATTTATTTTTTGAACTAATTTAAATCATTTGCTAATCTGTTTGAAAACTTTGACAAAATAAAAATATAAAAACTTTTTGATGTGAAGGATATTAAAGTTGTTTTTGTGCTTTAGTAATTGTTCTGGCAGTGACTGATATTCGAAAATTATCTAATTTTTGAAAATCATACTACGAATAGAAGAAAGCTCTATTAAATTCATAATTTGAAAATCAATTTATTATTATATAATTCCTAATTTAAATTTAGCTTTCTTAAAAAGCAACAAAATTTTAAAGATCTTACTATTATGAAATTAGTGCTGACATTGTTTGGATAAAATATATACAACACTGAATTGAAATAAATTAGAGAAAAAATATCCAAAATCATAAAATATTTCATTTAAAATTGTATTTAACTAACATAAACGTTCAAATATATAAGAATATGAACTTCAAAAAGGATTTGTAATTTTAAATTGTGAATCTTGCTCTATTTTTTCATTCAAAAATTCAAGTTATAACTCTAAACAAATTTTCATAATTTTCTCTCCAAATACAGTGTAATAATACTCTGTACTTGGAGAGATTTATTTTTCTGTATTTAATCACAAACTTTTCTGTTAATTTGAAAAAATATAAGTGAAATCTGTTAAATATTTATTTTTAATTGAATTTACAATTAATAAATTCAGTTGAAGAATATTAACTTCTTTTTATAATGAAGTACCAGAGGAATGCAACATCTAGCAGAGAAAATATTTAAGCATTATTATTAATTCTGGTAAATTTTTTTTCATAATTTTAAGAAGTTGTTTAATAACCTAGGTAATTCTTTAACCACTAAAATTGAAAAAACATATGTGCAAAGGAACAATTCAATTTTATTTAATAAAATAATAATTTAATAATTACTTTGAAAGTTAAATTATTTTGATACTTGCATTTATTTGTACGATAAAATATCTCTGTCTTCAAGTTATTTGGTGAAAAATTCCTTAAAATATATTAATTAGAATTTTTAAACATTTTTTATTTCTCTCAGTTAAAAAGAAGTAGTGACTGATGATCATACATCGAAGCATTTTTACTTGTAATATTTCTACGTGAAGAATTCGAGCTATTTGGAGGAAATATTCAAAATGAGCAAGATTCTCGAATGTAAATTTAATTTTATGATTTCGGATCATTCTATCTCTACTTTGCATATCTCATGGTATTTATTTATTTAAATTTAATTTTTTTATAATTAATAACATCTTATTTATTGAGTGATTATCTTCTCTATATCTTAAATTGCTGCAATAGAGTAATTAAATGCAATACGATATGTATATGTTTACAGATATGTTTCATAATGTTAAATCTGATTCAAAATTATTGTAAATTTTGAGCCGGATAGCTTCGGTAATTTTATTTATTGGAATATTTTAAAAGATGTAAATTCATTATATAATATACACTCATAAATTTTGATTTGTTTTTACGTTTAGGTATATCAAGTGACATTTTTATCTAATGTGAAATTATTTACTCTCAGGATAAGGAAATTAAATTTATGTAAACCTATGATGTATATTATTTGCTTAACAAATGATAAGTAAATTACAACGACTATATGTATTCATTTCATAGAAATTTCATTTAACAAATGTAGTCTCGGAAAACAGCTGAAAGACTACAAAGAAAAAAATGTTCTGCTTCACTGTAGAATATATTGTTACTACGTCACACACATAATTATAATAATGTAGTTTTTATGTACATGAATCACAAATTTATGTGTTAATCGTCTTCTTTTTGCACCAGCCGACTGAGATATTCAGAAAGCACAAGATACAAAGATCCCTCATCTAGCCCTGTTTCAGCTCCATACGATTCCCTTCTGTATAAAAATAAGAGATATAAAATTTATTTATATTTATATAATTCCTTTAAAATGTAGAAATGATTGGTGATATGAATTACATTTTCACAATATTTGGAATTAACTATTTAAAATTTTAAATATAATTATTTAAATAAATTCTATTTCAATGAATATTTATAAACACCAAACAGTTTTATTAACTTATATTTTTTTCAGCAGAAATAAATTAAAATTATTTATCGATATTTTTAGTTCTAAATAAAAACATCGATTTTTATTTTCTTTAAAAATAGTGAAATAAAATCTTAAGTATATCGAGACAATAATTTTACACGTGCATAACATAGTTTTTGTTCATAAAATATTGACGTTTCTCTTTTACTGCTTATATTTAATAATAAATATTGCAACATAGCAATATAAGCTAATTCCACTTAACGGATTTTTGTGGATATCTTAGTCAAGTTGAAGAAAGATTTATTAAATATGCTACTAGCACTAAAATAGAAATTACATTTAAAAAGTTTCAGTTTCCTAGTGCTGCCCTCTAGTAGAGTTTTACACAACTTTTAATAATAGTACAACAGTTTGAAAGATGGAAAAGTTAATGAGAGACACAAAGGATACATTTTTGTATACTGCAAAAAGACAAAATGTTGTCGATTTTTTTATGGTATTTATATTTAAATTTATAAATTTTTAGTTAATTTTTATGATCATTTGCTATACAAAAGTTTTAAATTTTATTTAAAGGCACCTTTAGGAAGTAAATTGAAAACTGAATCAACTATTTAAAATTTGGTTATGACTTATATAGCTCCTGGTGTTCCATAAGAAACATAATGCATACTAGAGTATCTTTTATCTAATTATTTTATAAAAAAGACCCCACTTTCAAAATTGTTCATGTTTATAAAATGAGTACTTAAAAAATTAAAAATATCAAAACTGCGCTATTATATTTCTTGTCAATTAATGCAAAATAGAAAATTTGATATAAAAAAGAACATCAGAATCATTTTCAACATCAGTTTTTTCAGAAAGTGTTTTCTGTATCTAAACGACATAAAATAAATAAATAAAAATAACAAATGAAATTTATTTTTTGTCACTTAGATATGCGTATTGAAACATTTTATAGTTCAATGGATTTCATGTTACAACTGAAATTGTCTTACAACTAATAAATGATTAAAGACAAAAAATTTTTTTAAATTTTGAAATTATGCTGACTATCCTATCGTAATTTATTTGAGAAGACTGCATATTCTCAACTTTAATTTGTTTCATGATTAACTATATGTATAAAAGCTAAAACAGCCAATAGGAGAAAAGAATAATTAATGCCATTAGTCACAAAAGAGAGCTTATGTGCATTTCATTAGATAGCAAAGTTTTGAAATTTGAAGAAGGTAAGAGTCTCAAATATAAGATTTTAAGAATGTTCATTGATTTTTTATATAAATTTAAATTAAAAAAAATATGAGCTACGAATATAGTTATTGCCTAATATATCAAATCTCTTTTCCAACATAAGATATTTACTGTTATTTTTTTTATTAAATCACATGAAAAGTTCACATTAAAAGCTGCTGAGTGTATAATAGCTTGCAAATGGAAAAATTTAAAGCATTTCGTTCTTAATTATATCAGCATTAATACGAAAACAAAATTAACAAAATAAAGTTGGTATAATAAAATAAAATTAATAATATTAATTATAAATTTTGCAAATACATTATGTAAGTACTTCATTCGACTTCATCAGCTTCGAGCATTTTTAAAAAATTCCTTAAGATCTTCGATTAACGCGCTGGATTATCCTAAAATAAAGATAGAAATAAAATGTACAATAGATGATCGCGCGCACGCGGAATACGAACATTTCAGATAGCAAACAAATCGGCCAACGAACTCTATCAAAAATTTTTTTTGTGTTCGTACAACGAATACATATTCAAATATCAAGCTAAAATTAATTCTAACGAACATTTGCTCGTTTGAACATTTCTAACGAATTGAACCTTTCTAACATCATTAATCATTTCTAACGTATTGAACATTTCTAACGAAATGAACATTTTAACGAACATTTCTAATATCATTGAACATTTCTAACGAACATTCCTAACATCATTCTAACATCATTAAACATTTTTAACATCATTGAACATTTCTAACGAACATTTCTAACATCATTAAACGTTTCTAACGAACATTTGCTCTTGATTGCCAAACTAAAACTATCTAAAATCGTTTTACATCTCTTTTGAATTAAGTTGCTTGGCTGCTGAGCTTCAAAGTTCTATATTGGAAAAAGAATATATTTATAGCCGAACTAGAACACCAGTTTTGGTTTTGATTCTGATTTGATTTTGAGCGCCTCCTACTTCTATATTTATTCACTGTCTCATACACAGTCTTGAATAACGATTTCCAAACGGCAACAAAAACAACAATATTATTAATCACTTTATAACGACAGCACTATTAATTACTTTCGGAAAATCCTGAAAAAGAGAGAAAAACAATCGACATTGGACGCATTCTTTTACATCCTATAAAAAATGAAAACACTGATTAATATTGTTATTTTTTTATAAACTGAAAGATGAAATTACACAATATTTTTTAATTTCATTTTTATGTGTGTGGTCTCCAGAATAAATCAATTAATTAAAAAAAATCTACGGTAAATCGATGAATAATTCGGATAGCAAAAACAGTCTTGCAACAGATTATGTTCGTTAACCGATAACAGAGTCCATTTCTTGTTTATGATCGTTCACCCGTTTCTTACTTGAGTTGAAATTCCGAATCATCTAGAAAATTCAAAGACACGTGCTCAGTTTGTTAGAACAAATCCATTGCTATATTTTTTAATACTGTTACACTTTATTTATTGTTTGTATTATTAATGACACTTGAAATAGTCATATTCTTAATATTCCTTTGTGGTATGGTCATGAATCTTGAAGAAGTGATTGCTAAATCAAATGCTGATATCGTTTTTTGACTGTGGCTCAGAACTACATGGTAATTAAACAGTTTGGTTTTATTTAACCCACCGGTTATATCCTAGGAAAGCCCACACCCTTGGCGCGAATGATGTTGGTTGGCGATAACTGTGACTTGGGCCAATCTTGATAACCGTACTTCGATACATTAGGTATGGATACACAAATTATTTCTGGAATTTCATTCAGGTTTGGCTCTTTCTTTCAGTTTGTCGCCAAGGGTGTGGGCTCTCCGAGGATTATATCTAACTTTCCTGTTAATATTTTTTTTTAAATTTAAATAGCTGCAAATATTAAGGATTTTTACAATGATACTTAATTAATATTTAAGTTAATCTTCCAATAACATCATTATTTACGGGCCAATCTTGTTGAGATATCCATATTTTAAATATTAGATTCCTGTTAAATAATAGAAAATGTCAGTTTTCTTGTTGCATGCGACCTACCCATCAAAGTTAGTGCAATGGGCAGGGCGGTAAAGTGCAGTACTTTCTCTCCACTTTAGGACCGCAGGCAGCACCGTTGTACTTGGGCGGTACTTTAACGGTCTTCGTCCTCTGCTGAGTACCGCCTTGTCCACATGTTTTTGAACACGGTGTCCACTCTGACCATGGGTTCAGCTGACAATCCACAGCTGTTCAGAGCAGGTATTATTGAAATTAGTAAGGTTAAATCTTAGGCATTTGTTGCTAGTTTGAAGCAAGAAACAGTAAATAGTTCATTTTGATGTATTAAGTTATTCCTTTTATATTATTCTATGTGAGTAGAGTAAAAATAACTTATGCTTGAAAGTTAATATTGGAATATTTACAATCCATTATTCTGTTCTGCAGTTTTGATCAGTATTGTAAGTTACAAAAAAGTTGAGGCACATTTTTTACTTTTGTAACTATACATATTTTTTGTTAAAAAAGTGAATAAGTGCATTTTTATGAAATAATTTCCTGGATTTTTTAAATTTATATACTATACAAAATTATTATAATATAAATAAAAAAATATAACTTTTGGTTATAGAAAACACTTTGACACACCAATTCCAATTTTCAATGAAATTTTTATTGCAAATCTCAACAAAAATGTGTTACTGTTGTTTGTATTTTGTTCTAGAGGCACATAAAATTTTTTATTCATGCAGATATTTCTATTTTCTCTTTAAATTTTGTCAATCAATTTATAATCGCTCATAATTTTTTAAATTAGTGTTAGTAACTTTTTAATTAGGAAACGGTTTTATTTATTTAAGTAAATTAAAAATACTATTTTCTTAATGAATAATATCAATTATTTATATTATCATTTTTCATTTTATATTCCTTCATTTTATTAGCATAATATATTTCTTGCTTCAAACTTTTTAAGAAATTAATTTTCTTAAAATTATATAAGTAAAAACACAGAAAAGATAGAAAATTATTCAAAGAAGAGAAAGTATTGTGATACAAAGCATTAATTGTAAGTAGAAATTATAAAAGTTAATAAAAGATCTAGATCATGGAAAAAAGCTGTTCATAAATGAGAAATACTAAAAATAGGAACACAGATAATTTTAATATGGCTTTCATAAGTACAAAACAAGTGAATAGTATAATTGATCACCAAAAGAATTTTAATGCTTATTTTTGTTCCTGATAAATGCGTATTTTTAAACAAACATATTCTCAAATTTAGTTCACGTTTGAATATTTATAATTACCTCAACTAACTTTCTTTTCTATAATTACCTCAACTAAACAAATTTTCACTTGTATTTACTCCAAAGGACATATTAATATTCAAATTTATGCATAATATATGTTAAGCTTGAAATATGCAAATCATAAATATGTTGTCAATAAATTGCTGGTCTTTAAAATTATAACTTCCCAAAAGAGAAAAAATTATAGGATTGAGTTTATTCTAAAATTCATGAATATGCAATAATTTTCAAATGCTTTGAAGAATGCAATGTGTAGGAATGATTTGACAAATTAGATGAAAAATGTAAACTTTAATACGCACGCGCGTTTTGCCGGTGAGTTGAATTAAGATAAAATAGCAAGAAATGGCGTTTTTTAGTTTTACTTGTAGCATTTTGCTTAGTTACAACTTAAACTATATTTGTTTTTTACTCTCTCAGATGCCCATAGCTCGATGTTTTCCATGAATATCAGGTCTAACGAATTAAACAGCAGCAATTAAATATCTTCTCTTGTGAGGAAAATTAATAGATCTTAGGGAATACGTTGATTATAATTTTTTTAAGAAAATATTGTTAAGCAGGTTATAAAGATAACGCTTACAGGCCTTAGAAGCTCGGTGGTTTAGTGGTAACGTTTCCCACTCCCAAGGCACACGTCTGAGGTTTGACAGCCTGGCTGGGCTAGATTGACTCAGGCTTTTATCCTTTCAGTAGGTCGATAAATTGAGTATTACGCAAGCTATAGAGCTAAATACTGGAGGTTTCCCGCTAGTCTGACCACCTAATCGGGAAATATGCTGCGCACCCCAGGGCCTGTAGATCAAGAAAACAGAGATGGGCACTGTATACCTTGGCCCACATGAGCTGTCGTTTAGTAGTTACAGGCCTTAAAATGTCTGAAATTAAAAGATGGGGTTACCCATATTATATATGGTAAATGTATACAAGGGATGATGAGAGATTAAATGGTACTGTACACTTATGGTAGTAAAAAAATAAGATTCAACATTCATTCTCTCTCACGACACTGATACATATTCCAAAATATTGTTCGTAAAACTGAGATTCACCTGAAAAGAATACGTAAAGGCAATTTCATGAGCTCTTCTATCATTCATCATATCAACATAAGCATTCATGTCTACAAGTTTACTGAATCTGTGTAAACGCAAACAAAGTTCGTTTTTCTATCACTTGATGGTGATGTATGCATTTTTATTCTGGCACAGGTGCTGAATAATCCAGGATGCCAAATTCTCAATGTTTTTTTTTTGTCAATGAAGAAATTAGTCAAGAAGAGGTTTACGCTTACGCCAGCGAGCTTCCTTGTACCCAGCCAAAAAGAGGTATAGTGAACGTGTGCGGCGACTTAAATACTAGGATTACCAAAATAGAATTTTTCTGCATAATTCTTATAGGTCTACCTATCAATGACGTAATAAAAAGCCAGGTTGCCAGATACATAAGAAAATATGCCAAAAAAATCACCAAACTCAAAATTTGTCATCCATGATTATACATGGCATCTGTGCCTTTATTATATTTTGGAAAATTTTTGTTAATAAGATTATTAGAGCCAGATTTATTGTTGCAGAGTGATGATTGCACAAAAACATATTTATCTGACATGGCGTAAAAATTAGCCCTGTTTAGAGCATTAAGCATTCCCTTGATGAACATAGAATCTCAAATGAAATAAAGTTGATATAACGGACTGGTAAATTGAATCTAGAACGCAAAAAATATTTCGAGGAATTTCTAAAAGTGCTAACTAGATTTTCTCCTTTTCATATGAGATGTAATATGATTTAAAAAATTACAACATTCAATTTTAATTTTTGAAAAAATAAGAATTCTCATGAGCGAACTTTTTTTTTTATACATAATATAGGTGGTGTTACTTTGTTTGAGCCTACAGAGGAATGTCAAACATTTACCAAATGCAGTACTTAGGTATACACTAAATATTGCATGACATGCTTTTACAATTTCACCTAAATGCTATGTTTATTATTATTTTTTAAACGTTTTAACTTTAAGAAAATTTTATAAATGCCTTCACAAAATTTCTAAAAATATATTTTTAATATTTCAAATATTTTTAATCTGGAGTATAAAATGATATAGCTAATAATTTTCAACGACAACTAAATATTGAAGTATATGTTATGCAATTTACGAAAAGATCAGCAGAAGTGCATAATTACACTACATTTTTATGCATTCATATATGTTACTACCTGTCTGAAAAATGTTATATAATATTTATTATCTATTTAATATTAGGCAAAAAATAACTGTCACACAGCTAATATAGTTACAATGAAAATTTTTACACTTTCTTAAATACTTTTATTTTCTAAATTTACATTTTCAGTATTATAAGTTGTTTTCAAAATAAATCGTCATCCATTTTTATTATTTTTAAATTTATTCATTAATATATAATATATATATATATATATACATATCTACAATTGCAAACATAATGTTTCACATTATGCATCCTGCAAATATAATGTAAGTTTACAGTATGAAAATCTAAATACATTGCAAGATGTAAAAAGTGCAAATTTTTATTTTAAATTTTTAAAATAAATATAACATGATTTTCTAAAAAAATGTCATAATTTCTTATTACTATGGTTACGCATATTTGAAATGGTATTCTAACACCTTATTCATTTACATTATTTCAATACAACGAAAAAAAATTTCAAATTAAATTAATTCAAAAGTTTGAGAACATAAAATCCGCTAAAAAGTACTTCATACACTTTTAAATATTAAGAAAAATTTTTTTCCTAGAATATTTCCTTTTTCGGTAATAATGACCAATATAATATTATTAAATATTATTATTAAATAAAAAAGGCATCATATTTTTACATACCGTCTCTATTTCCAGATCTGTCAGCTGAAATAAAAGAAAAACATATTAGAAAATTATTAAAAATAATCTTATAAAATTATAATTATATAACGGAATATATCATACTAGAGAATATGTTGCCATATTATAATATATAAATTTTAATAAATACACGAATAACAAAAATATAAAGAGAATAGGCATAAAATATTTAAGGCGGGAAAACGGAAAAAATATACAATCATTCATATTTAATTAATATAAATATGTTTAAAATTTATTTTAAAATTAAACATTTCAAATTTGAATTTAAATTCTAGTGAATCACAATAAACATTCATTTTTAGCATTTGGTGAATTTTAACCATTCATATTTTTTTCTGAATATATTTAGATCATTATAAAAAAGATAAATATGTTTACTTAGCATTGAGAGAGAGAGAGAGAGAGAGAGAGAAATATTTTCAAAACACAAGCAAACGCTGTTCAAATGCATAGACTATTTACAGGGTGACAACTTTAACCTGTTGACAAAATACAATATTGTATTAAACTAAAAATATGGAATTCATTTTCAAAACACTAACTTTACTTAAACCATTTCTTCTTAGATACAACATATTGAAGTATTTTCAAAATGACCCCTTTCGGCATTGATACAGAGCTTTAAACGTCGCCTAAAATTTTCTGCAATGGGCCGCAGTTTATCAGGTGACCATTCTTTCTTAAGAATAGACTTTAGGCATTCCAAACTTTGATGTGGCTTAGAGCATACTCTTGATTTCACAATAGACTAATCACTATAGTCCATTGGATTTAAGACAAGTGAATAGGGGGGCTACATTCCCCCTTTGAATTTGCTTTAATCCAACCTCAAAAATAGCAATTATTTGTTGCCGTTGTTTGGGCATATTATTTCAAACAAGGAAATAAAAACTACCTATTTGTTTTACAAACATTAACATCTCTTAAGCAAATGAAATTTTTATAAAAAGGGGTGGACATGAATTAAATCAATCAAAAGCAGTATAATTTTGTCAACAGTATAAAGTTGTCACCCTGTATTTCAGAGAGTAAATCGAAGTGATTAAGTAATAGGGAAATGAACGAATTTTGATTTTTTTAATCAAATTCATTGCTTTTCTTTATCAATAAAATCATTACATTAACTGACATTAAAAATGTCGAAATAATTCAAGAAGTGTCCTTAAGAGTTTTATAAAAATTGTAAGTCTATATTACAAACAGATTTTATTAGCTGTATAAATAACTATATTAAGTTTCACGCTATATATATGTGTGTGACTTTATAAATTAAAAACTGCTAATATTACGATTTCAGTGATTAAATTTTATTTTTCATATCTTGAGAATCTTTAGCAATAATTTCACAAATAACTATTCAGGATATTTGTTATATGATTATATATAATTACAATTAAATGAAGAAACTTTGAAGGTTTCTTAGGGTAAAGAAAAGAGGAAGTTTGAAACGCAATAATATCTAATGAGCACTTTTGTAAAAATATTATATATATATAAATTAAAAAAAGAAATATATTTGCCTTTGATGAGAAATTATGCCACTAATACAATTCTAAAGACAATTATTAATTTAATTATATGCAGTTTTATAAGTTTGCTATTAGTTAAAATTTACTCACGCAAAATAACAAACAACTTTTATCCAAATTCAATGCGAAGGTTTTTAGTTGAATATTTCAATAGTCTAAGGCCTTTAGCCCTGAAAACACATGCATCAGTGAAGTGATTGAATATCATACCTGCCAATCTTGGAGGAAAAAAAAATCAGTAGATTCTACTGATTTTGAGGAAAAAAATCAGGAGACACTTACTAGCGACATTTTTGCTTGAATGTTTAAAACACTAGTACCGCAAAAAGATAATTTCACTCCTTAGATTATACATTCTGAAAATGATTTATGCTAAACATATTTGGGGTTAATCTTAATATTTGAATACAATGTTCATCAACCTCATAAAGGAACTATGAAAAATAAAAGAATATACGACACGTTTTAAAATAAACATCAGTGTTTATGTCCCAATATTTATTTTGTAGGGCAACTTTTACTACTTATAAATATTAAACTTATAAAATTGTATAAACATAAAATACATTGTCAAATAAATTTAATTCAGTGAAAGTATTTTCCTAATTGAATGACTAATAAATAGTAATATTCATTCTAATTGAGCAGCTGAGATGTTAGCAGGCACCTGTTGTTTGCTCTAAATGTTAATTATATGATAGCCAACTCGGAGAGGTTTTTGGCACTCAAGTGGTTAAAGCCTCATCTTAACACAGTAGATGATTGGGTTCGAAACCCAGAGAAACACATTTTCATGATATTATGACATCATACCATTAAAATAATTATCTTAGAGCACCATCTGTTGACTATTTAAGCTACTAAACCAACTCGGCAAAATCGGGTCGGCTGACTTTTTTCGGCAAAATTTCGGCTGTTGTTAAGATTTTCCCTGAAATGGCCAGAAAATCAGTAGATTTTTTTTATGCATCATCGGGAAATCAGTAGAAAGGAAAAAAAATCATGAGTTTTCCGATAAAATCAATAGAATTGGCAGCTATGTAATATGTTCTGAAGAATCATACTGACTTCAATATTTGTACTTACGGCAAGGAGGGTTATCCTTGCACTTTCTCCTTTGCACTAGTTTAGCCGGGCAAGGTTTTCCACCGTTTTCGGGATTCAGCTTGATCATGCGCCTCCGCTCCTTGCGTCCGTTCCCGCAGGTGTGGGAGCAAGGTGACCACTCTGACCACGGAGTGACCACACAGTCGATCACTGGAGGCTGGTCTTTGTTGTCCATTGGCAGGGCTGGTGACGTGGACAGGGGCGTAAGAGCACTCAGCGGAGCTTCACACAAAATGAAACAACTTATTTTTTTCAAGATAAATGCATGACTTCTTTTGTTTATGAATTTAAAAGTCTTTTGTTTATGAATTCGAAAGTCTTTTATTTATGAATTTGAAAGTCTTTGTTTATGAATTTTAAAGTTTATGAATTTGAAGAATGTTTGAGGAAAAACAGCAGCAGCACTTTTAGTCAATTAAATTGATTTTATCCTATTCAACCTTTGTGCTGCAACATGATGAGAAGTATATATACAAATATATTAAATAAGGCAAATAATTACTTGATAAATGAAGCTTATAAAAAGATATTATATGAAATGATTGCAATAAACAAACATAATGAGATTCGGATTGAGAGGTAGAAGGAGAAAAGGATAATTTCAGAAATGTAAATAATATCTAAATACGTGAAATTTATTACTATCATTTTTAATTTTGCTTGAATTTCCATTTGAAATTAGAAGCATAAAATATTCAAAATAACATATATAGTCCAGTGAAAGATTTAGATTTTTTTTTTTTTTTGCATAAATAAGTTATGACTTATATTAAAAGTGTTTTCATGGCTACAGCAATAAATTTGTCATTTTATCCAACATGAATTGTATGATAAATGATGTCATCATGTCGAATCAGATAATTAAAAGTCATTTTAAAATCATAATTATATTTAGTGATTAAATTTTCTATTTAAAAAACAGATTGTATCTTTCTATCCACCAGTTTCAACATGAATTTCAAAAAAATATCTCTGAATCAAATTAATTCTTTCTAAGGCAATATAAGTATCATCTGTAAATGTTACGTAGCTTACTTCCTATTTATATTATTAACAGTTCATTATGGATATATATGAAATTATTCACAAATACCAAATTTGTTATTCGTTCTGTGTATGATATAACATTAATATTAAAATGAAATGTCTTTATGATGTTCACATTTAACACTCACCACAAATTGTCATATCAGTATTTAAAATATAATATATGATCTCATAAATCATACGACTTCTAAATTCAGAGCTTCTTTTTTGCAAATATTTCTAAGTTATAACAACTTTAAAATTTATATATAGCAAATATATATTTTTGTTGTAAAGAGAGTATTGCCTTCAACTTATTTATAGTGATATTCCTTGCACTGAAATCTTTAATAGTCATTTCTTATTAAAATTGCAGGTATAAATTTCTTTTAAACACAAACAAAATTTTTTAATACTAGTTGATTTCCATGGCCCCAATTATCAAACAATTATTAAAATTTCCAAACTTTATGTTGTAAATTCAATACAATGATATATTTAGAGCAGATATTCTGTTACCAGTTTCGTAGGGTAGAGCAGATAATCGAGAACTAATTTCTTAAGGTAGAACAGATATTCTGTAACCAGTTTCTCAAAGTATAACAGATATTTGGGAACCAGTTTCTTAATGTAGAGAAGATATTCAGGAACTAGATCCTTAAAGTAGAGTAGATACTCGGTAACCAGTTTCGTAAGAAGGCGCAACAATAATCGTCATGTTAATAAAGCAAGAATTAAAATCAAATAAAAGCATTTCCAATAATGCAAGTATTTTTTTTTAATTTAGGAAAAAGTATTTTATTTTTTATTAGTTTGATAAGTAACATATGGTGATCTCATTGAATTTCAAATTTTTGGGATACTTTCAAACTTGATTTAACTTAGGACTTTATTTGATTATAACAGAAAACATCAGCGTTTTGATAACAGGGCCGTGAAAATCATTCAATATCTAGTTTTTCTTTTTGTTTTAAATTAAACCTTTCAAACACATTCATTAAAATATTAAATAATTTTATTTTAAGGAAAAATTAGTTTTAGGTCTTGAATCCATATTGATTGGTCCATAAGATCTGGGCTGTAACAAAACGTTTGGTAGACATGAAACATAGTGATAAACTAGAAAATGTGTAATGTGCCCACATTGTTGATGGCCAGACATAGAAATGCATAAAAAGAGAGGACTATCTACAAGAAGAGAGAGGGGCAACTGACCACAGACGAGTCCTTTCTCCAAATGAACTTTGGCATCCTTCATGGCGTAGGCATAGGCAATGGCAGAAGGAGGCAACGAAGCTCGAACATAGTCTACATCAAAGCAGCATGCGCAGGAGATGAGTATCAATTAGTAGGAGACAACACAGTTTAAAGCAATCCTCTCAGTCTGTAATCTCTGTGTTAACTAGGTCTACGCTTTGTGACTACTCAGAGCAATGCTAGGTGGCGCTTCTGTTGCTTTTTATCAACCATAACGAATTATTTAATTTGAACTCTCAATCATAACATACGTTTTAATGCCCGTTTATCTGTATCGTTAGATTTGAGAACTTCATCAATGGGTCTAATTATCATATTATGAACAAAGAACCACATGGAATACTTTTCGCAAATGAAGTGCGATGTAAAAGTCAGTAATATCATTGGATATGTGATTAAATAATAACTGAATGAAGTATTAAATGGGCATTTAGACATTAAAAATAAGCAAAAGCTCTAATGTTTACGAAGGTCTTAATTTCATGATGTTTCACTGAGGGCTTTTAAATTAATTCAATTTTTAATAAATACCTATTTAAAAACACATGTTGGTGAATATCTAACCACTTAATTCAAACTTGCCATCATTAAAAATTCTATTAATTAACTTTACCATCAAACTCACCTACCTTTTGATTAGGTCAAAATACAATAAATGCAGAAATCGAACTTGTGCAACAGCTAGATTCTAAATTCAGCCATATTTTGGTACCATAATAATCAAACTGAATGCCAATGAGAAGAAATCAGTGTTATTTCGTCATGAAACACATCACCATCAGAGAATTCTTTCTAGCAGATATAATTTGAAATTGGTTAGAAATGATTGTTCCTAATAGCTGATTAGCTTAAAACTTGACTTCAAATGATAACCGTCCCTGTGATCCCAAATATCATTTCAACACATAAGATTTAACGTCATAACCAATAAATATTATTCATACATTTTTTATGCTATTAAAACTTTTAGTACCAAAGGAAACTGAAAGCTTTTTTGCAATGTCCTTTCATCATAAATTAGCAAACGTTTTAATGCATCCATTTTCACGCTGCTTTTAAAGGGATAAACCTATTAAAAATTCGAAAATTCGAAAGCGAGTTTTAAAAGTTTCTATTGAGATAAATTAAAAAAAAACTATTTAGAAAATCACAGAAAAAAATATGTATTGAATATTTCTGAGTAAAAATAAAAATTATGATAGTAAATTAGTATTCTTTTTTAACATTTTTCTTATTAGACTATACTATATATTTAAGTGTAACAAAGCATAATTCAATGAAGTCACATTTTAAATTATTAAAAAAAAATGATATTTCTTTACAAAATTGAATGTTTACTTTTATGAAACAACAACAATTCAAATATTCATATGGTAAACTTCATTTTTTAAATAAATATTTACCCATGTATTTCTACTGCTTTGAATAGTTGGATATTTCTCAGAAAATAAAAATAAAAAATACCTTCTTACCTTAAGACTGAGAGGATTTTCCAGTATGCGCAAGGATAAAACAGGTTGTTAAAAGGATAAATTAGAGCTAATATTATATAAAACTGCTATTGCAAGCGCTTTACTTTAAAGGCAATGCTTGTTCTTCAGTTATATTATCAGCAAATAATTTTTTTTTGAATTTCAAATGAAAAGAAACAAAATATATTTATAAAAGTTTTAATATCACAATTACAGTAGAGGCTCTAAATAACAAAATGCCTTACATCTTTCTTAAAAATTTTCCTGTACTAGGAACTTTTCTTAATAAAATACCAATTACATTTAAAATATTTTATATATAACAAATTGATCAGAAGTGATTGTGTATTCTATGTATAGAATTAATTTTATGAGTAGAAGTAAAATGCAGGGAATAAAAATTCTATTTTATAAAATTAATTTCTTTAACAGGACATGTAATTTCTGTATTAAACTTATTGGTTTATTCAGGAAAAATAGATTTTCCTTTGTAAAATCGATTCATTCTTTCTGAAAACACTAAAATTTAAAATAAAAAGGAAGTATCATTTCTTTTAGTAAGTTTATTAAAAAAATAAATGCATACGCATTAGTCTTGCATATTAATCAGTCCTTTTCCATTTTGTTTATGGGTCATTAAAGAACATATCCAATGTCGATTGCTTTTCTCCCTTTTCTAAGACTTTCCGGAAGTGATTAATAGCATTGTTATTGTAAAGATACATAACCTTACTGAAATCAGCTTGGTTTGGATGCCATTCTAAGACCATTGCTTTGAAATTCTTCCACTCCTTCAACAAATTAATGAAGAGGTTATGTTGCTCAAAATGAAATCAATTTCGTTTAGAATGAAATCAAAACCAAAACTGATGATCTACTTTTTTCTAGTATTCAAGAGAGACGAAAATCGATTTTTGGTCCGTTGGGTTTGGCAACCCTGTTCATCATACTCCCAGAGACGAGAAGTGTTCGTTAGAATTCGTTTTAATTCGTTAAACGAATGTGTTCGTTGTCCGAACTAAAAAAAAAAACTTTAATGAAAATCTTTGCTGCTCGATTTGTTCGCAGTCTGAATTGTTCGTTAACCGATTACACATTGCATTTCCTTTTCGAACAACTGAATTTCTTCCTCTAATGATTATTTCATGCGTACAATAAATAACTGTATTCAGTGATATGTGATATTTTTGCCCTCTGAAAAATTGACTTTGTGATACAAAGTTTAATTTTTTCAATATTAATTATCCTTTTAATACTTTAGAAACTTTGAAGTTTACGAGACGTGATTTGAGATTTTTGCTAAGTGTATCATTTGAAAGAGTATAGCATTCCAAACCACGGTATTCAAAATAAATATTTAAAACTCATTTTTATAAATTTTTCTATTGGAGTTAAGTACGCCATTTCATTATCGAGAGTCTCCACTGTAATTTTATGAATACAATATATTTCCATATAAATCATGCCTAGAAATTTAGCAACAAGTTGTTGAAAGAGATGGAATTGATTATGATAAATTTGAATGTAGTATAAACTATTTATCACATGATAACGTTAAATAAATTATTATGAAATGAGAAAAAAATTTGTAGTTCTGTATGTTAAAAATTTATTGGTTACATATGATATAATAAAAGAAGACTGATTTGGTGAACAAAAACTTTCAGACAAAAATTGAATTTGAAAACTGTTACTTTACATCATTTTCCTCAATTCTATTTTATTTTTAAAATAAGTATAAATCGATCAAACTCAAGTGAAAGTTAGATCGTACCTTTCATTCACAAGTCTGATCGATAGGTAGACATAGGTTGTATCTGAAAATAAATTGGATATTTTCAGATATCACCTATTGTGTTAGCCGAAGTCAATGAGTGATCTATTGTGTCAAAAACAGAACGACCCTTTTATTAAATACTGCAACTCTAAAACAACTCGATTTTGAAAAATAGAAAGATCTACCAGTAAGATTAAAAAGATAATCAATTGATTAATTAATCCACATAGATATGTTTTCAGGTGGAGCACTCAAATTTCAAAATAAGAGTGAGCCTAGATAACTTTTATTGAAAACTCTAAACTCAACTTGATTTTGTAAAATCATAAATCAACACTTAAGAATTTTTACAATTGATATTTAAGTTTCGAATTATTTTCTATAATTTTTACACTTTAATACTTGACTTTATGATATTAATCATGTAATGCTATTCAGTCAGAAAAAATTTCATGTTTTTTATATTAGAAAAAATATCGTTTCCTATAAAGGAGCTTTATTAAAAAATGCTTATGCATATATAATAAAATGGTATATGCAATAAAACTTATAAAATACCATTTTATATTATTAACCTATTTGAAAATAATAGGTTAGCAAATGATTTTGTAAGATTCAGTTTTTATATTTGTTTTAAGTTTTGTGGACCTTATATAGTTTTTTATCTATTAATTCTAATTTTTTATTTATTGCTTAATTTCTGGGCATTTCTACAATATTGAATGTGATTTAATATTTTTTAAATATTATTTATTAATTACATTGAATGTATTAAGTACATAAAAATGTTCACAATGATACAAAGTACACAGTCTTAAATTTTGTTTATAAAAGTAACAATATGGATATATGTAACGAAGAGAATTTAATTTTAAATGATTTGATATGCATTTTTTATAATTATTCAAATAAAACTTCACGTGATTGTTTTCAAATATTTAAATTTGAATCTATATATCATTACTAGCTCAAATTAAATAACATAATTGATAAAAATCTACTATTTGTAAAAATAAAGTAGGATTTTTATTTATGATTTATTCATTTTTTATACCCATTAAGTAAATAAAGAGAAAACTAATTTAGAGTAAAATTAAATTGAAAGTATTCATCAATAAAGCCAATACTGACATGAGAAACATGCTTTAAGAGGAAAATTTATCTAGGTATTTGATTTACGGTTTAATATAAAAAGAGAATTGAGCAAATGTAAAAGTTATTTACATCCTAAGGAAATCCAACCATTTTACTTGAATTTCTTGAAACAATAACGTTGCACTGTAAAGTTTTACTATGTAAAATGAGATAAACATAAAATTTTAAAACCAAACATTATTTAGAACTATTTTCATTTTTAAAGACTAATCTAAATTTTAGAATGCTTTTAAAGTTGTAAGAAAATATTATATTGAAAGAAGTGATAAAAAGGTTTTCTTTTTCTCTAAATTTAAAGCTGAAATATTTGGAACTTTGATATATTTATTTAATTATTTAACTAAGAATAACTAATTATTCATAAAAATATATTTAGAAACTTACATATTCTGTTTGTTCTAAATTTGGCTCACAGATACATAACATTGCAAATAATCTAATTGATCTAAATATCTTAAATGTTTTAATGAACTGTTATTTAATTGATGCATAGATTAAAAAATTCAATGCTCAATTATTCCATTTAAAATATTTTAGATTATTACATACATATGAAATGAAGTAAAATCGTTAAAATAAATAATAACGAAGTAAAATTTAGAAATAAATTCTAAAATAACAAAAAAATAAAATTTGGTTTTCATGAATTCTATAAAAATATACAGATATTCAAAACAGATGTTCCTTTATGTGATTTTTTTTTTATCTCGGATAAAAGTTATTTACATATTTTTAACAGATGTTTATAATGATTGTGCGTAAATTATTTAGATATTTGATTCAGTTTATTTACATATGAAACAATTTTATATTCAATACTTGTAAGTTATTAACGAACATTGTGACAGGGTGTATTACGATACATTCTAATGATACAATTACCCTTTAAGCTCAAAAATACAAGCAAAAGTGCAATTTATTATGTTCATAACAACATAAATTATTTCTTAAAATTTTATCTTAATAGAACCTTTGTAATGCATTATTAATTTAATATTATGATAAAAAATTAAAATATTTTTACTAGCTTACAAGTTGTTATTATTAAAAGACATAACAATTATATTTGTTTATTGATTTCACAAAAAAGTATCAATAAAACGAGAAAAATAATTAATGATTTTGTGAAACTTTCTATATAAATACAAAATGGAAATAGTTGATACCATATTATATGATATTTCATGGAATAATTAAACAAATTTAAAAGTGGGCAAAGTTATACAAAAATCATAAATTTAAATTATTAATTTTCTAATGCAGATAGTATAATGTTAAGTTTTTCTAGTGCTATATAACTTGAATTTTTTACACATAGAAAAACTGGAATCTGGAGGTAAAAGATATGAGTTTTTACTTTATATATTTCTTATAAAAAATTAAAATAAGTTTTAGACAGTTGAAATAATACTATTTTTGACAGCACAGCAAAGGGGAGTTACAGAACTATAAAAACACTTTATGAACTATAAAAATGACAGATTTCAAATGAATTTACATCACATTTACTCTCAAAAACTTACGTAAAATTTGAAAATCGCTTCTTTAATTTATACATTTGAATTAGTTAAAGAAGCGATTTTCAAATTAAGTATATTTAAAATTAAAGTTAAGAATTTATTTATGATAAATATATCACAAATATTAAAACTTTCTTAACTTAAATATAGGTGAAAAATGAAGAAATTCATAGAATTTCACCCAGTCATCTTAAAAATAGAATTCTTATACATTGAAATGTAAATAAAAATAATGTTTTAACGGTATTTATTTTCCATTCTAAATTTTGCATGCATGATACGAAATTGAGATATAAATTTTAACATCATAGGTAGCAAAAAGTCAAGTCCAAACTTTTACTACTAACAATAAGATAACATTAATTTTGATGTGATATTAGAAAACAAACCACAATGAAAAAGAGCAGTAATATTAAAAGCATTTTCATGGATATGCATACTATATCAAGACGAGAAGTACAATATAGGCAGTAGTAAATTCAAGTATTTGCTTACAATTTACCATAATAAATAAGAACTTCAAAGAGAATTATACAATACATTTATGGTGTTAGTATGGCTTCATTTATACAAATGAAAAGAAAAACAAAATGCAAAACAAATGTATAATTATGGATTAAGCTGCAATTCTATTGACAATCTAAGCAAATTTTAAATGGATGTCATTGCTTTTGAGAAAGGAAAAGAAATGGAGTCTTACCTCTTAGCATGGTTTCGCACATTCTGTTACAGTCCGCGTACCTTTCGAAATTGTTTCTGTTCCCTCGGCAACCCCCATAAATAAACTGGAGGCACATAGTCCTCCCGACGTCGTAATACCACCTTGGGAAATAACCCCTACAGGGACCGACCTCCTTGGGCTGCATACAGTTCTCTGTTAAGATGGAAACACAGTCATCAGCAACTTCTCGAAAACGAGAAATTCTCAACGAAATAGCTCTAACACTTAGATTAATTATAAAAGTAATAGTAACTCAGTTTACAGATAGAATTTTTGAAAGTAACTTTTCTGCTTCCCAGCATTCATCCATTGATAGCAAGTACTATTAATCTCGTGGTTTTGAAGTCAATATAACATTACTTTTACTCTTATTATTGCTTTATAATATTTAAACAAATTTTAAAGAATTTAAAAACAATTTCTTTTAAATATTCGACTTCTTTCTACTGTACCAAGCTGTTCCGACCCTGTATATATTAAAATTTAATTTCTTTGTGCACCAGATGGCGCTATCACACAATAATTGTTCTTTGTCAGTCAAACAATAAAATTTGTA
Organism: Latrodectus elegans; assembly: GCA_030067965.1. NCBI lineage: Eukaryota > Metazoa > Arthropoda > Arachnida > Araneae > Theridiidae > Latrodectus > Latrodectus elegans. The sequence goes on along the minus strand of CM057815.1, from coordinate 17,964,112 downwards.
AACAACAGACGTGTCGTTTCTGAGTACCAATACAATCAATAAGTATTTTCTGTACTTAGATACTCATGTGATTCTAAGCAATTTATTTCACAGATAATGGGATAAATCATTGAATTATATTTAAATTTATATTTTGGTTTTGTTATGTAATTGTATTATTTCAACGTTTGGCACCATTTATTACAACGTACGACCTTTTCTTACTACGAAGACATCTATGTTATCATTAAAAGAATTAAGTACTACTATTTACATATAGCTTTTAATGTAGTTGATTATTGATTGAAAAATCATGCATAAATGAAAAAAAATATATAAAAAAATATGATTCAGTAATATAGAAACAGTAAATATGAAAACAAATTACTAGGAAAGCAAAAAATATCAAAAGAAAGAAGATATAATACATATGAGGAAAGCAATCTACATTTAAATTTTATTACATTTATATATATAGAAGCAAAATACTTAGAGCAAGGTAATGTGAACACTGAAAAGAGGAAACAAATACACTACAGCTTGTTTAATGATTCTATAGCTGATTTGAATATATTAAGAAAAAATGCATACGTGTACATCAAAAAAGAAATGCAATCACAACTGCAACTTACCTTTTCTACTCAGAGAAAATAATTATATTATATATTTAAATAATTATAAAACATTCCTTCATTACAGAGAAACTTAGATTATATATATATATATATATATATATATATATACATATATATATATATATATATATATATATATATATATATATATATATATATATATATATATATATATATATACATATATATATATATATATATACATACATATATATATATATATATATATATATATATATATGTATGTATATATATAAGCTGCGTTTTTTGTGTAATTTTTTTTTTTCAATAAAATAAAATCATTTCTTAAAATTAAATGAGACTTTTTTTTTAGTAGAAATATTTATTTTATGAATTTTATTTTCGTATTTTTAATTACTTGTAATATAATAGTAATTTTTAAGTGATATATAAAAGACTAGATTTATTTATTAAATATTCAAGTAGTAAATATTGAAAATTAATTAATTGGTTTCTTCCTTTATTTGAAGCACAACGTTTTATAAAAATGTTTTCTTAAATACAAATATATATATATATATATATAAGTTTTAAATTTAGGACAAATTATGTATCGGCAAAAATCTCAGTCAGAAAGATTCATACTTATAAGATATAAAGCAAATAAAAACAAATGATCACGAAAATAATTCAAACTAATAATAAAGTATAATTTACTTTTTTAATATTATAAAATATTATGATTTATTTTGTCCATTCTTTTGCAAATCCAAATCATAAATAAACGCAGTATATTTGGCCTATTAAGACGTTACAAACATCTAATATGTAATATTTTAATTTTATTAGCTCATTTTATAATCTTAGTTCTCTTAATAAACTATATGTAAAAGGTTTTATGTTTTTTAATGTTCATAATATTATTCAATTCTATTTTTTAAATTATTAGAAAACTTATATATACAATTTAAAATTTATTGATCAAATTTTCAAACATAAATAATTATTTGATTAATATATATAATATGATAAATATACAATATATATATTTGAAATTTTATATAATTTATACAATATTCTGAAACAAAAAAGAGATTTGAAAACCTGATAATATTTTTATACATTAATATTTTATGAGAAAATATATTAAGATTATTCATGTCTAATAAATATCTAATACTGCTTAAAGCATTATGAAAAGTTTTCTGTATGTAAAATGTAATAAGAAAAAATAAAATGTATTTACATATATATTAACCTTAGAAAAAATTATTTTTATGTTTAGGAATCAATCATATGTCTATGAAATTAATTTTTTAAAAAAATTATTTCTAGGAATTTATATGTCTGGTTTCTTAATAATGTATGGGCATAATATGAGAGAAACGTTAGTAATACAATCGAATTTCTATTGCATAACATTTCACTTTATTCAGAATTGAATAAATTGTTGTAAATTTTGTATAAACAGTGCTAATTTTAGTAATATTTTAATATTTCAATAATTCATACTTTAATGTCATAACTTTTGAATAGAAAGAATACAATGTGACAAATATATTTCCTTCAATAAAATAAAGAAACAATTGCATAGGCTTCATGTTTCTGAACCTTTTTCTTGACACTATTGAGAATAAGATTTGCATATAGTAACATATACTTTGATGCGTGTGTTTCTATCTGGGAAATTCTAACAGCGTTGCATAGCATAAAATGTGTGCACCGGCAATTAACTTTTCAAAGTAGTGCGCAAAACATGCTTGTAGCATGCACATAATTTTAAAATTTACCGAGTTTCTGACGAAGTATAGCTACTTCCGTCGCTTGTGCCATAACATTCCATACTATGAACCAACCTTGAAATAAAAGAATATTTCAAGTTTAAACATGAATAATGAGGAACCATTAAAGAGAAAGAAAGGCGGAATGAGACCGGATTTTGCAATCGAATGGATTGTGAGTGTAAATCATTTCTTGATTTTCTAGTTTTGGAACTTTATGATAACATATTTAAAATTATTCAATTTATGCTTCAAATGTAAAAAGATAAATATTTATTGATGTTACTGATATAATATGCTGCATTATATTTATTGTACGTTTCAAAAAGATAAGTTTTTCATCAGTTATTAAATTTAAATAGATCAGTTTAAATTGTTCAGAATTTTGTTGGAATATATGTGATACATCCAGTAATTGAAATGTAAATGACTTATTAAAAATAAGATATCTGGAAGAGCCTAACCATTTTATTAAAATAGAGTTGAATAGTTGTCAACCTTGGAGTCATTTCTCGAGCATTAAAAACGTGTATTGGAGTAACGTTACAGTTCATAATAAACAAAGCTCTGCTGACCGATGTTTCTCTTTATAGTATGTTTCAATTGTGGAAAAATAGTTTGTTATATGATTTAATTCCTGCGTTTAATATACTGCTATAACTGTGTATTTCATTTTAATTATTTGTGATGATTAATATATTATTTTTTTAATTATCTCGGAATTCTTTAAAATATAGCTTAAATGATCTTTGGTTTACAAATATTTATACTAGTTTATTGCGTTTGAAGTTTCAAAGAGAAAAACATTTAAACCAAGAACTGATTCATTTTGGTAGAAAAATAAATAACTATATAGTGCTCCATGTATGTAAACCATTCCTTATTTTTAGGTTTGCACAAAAAATAAATAAAAATAAATCGTCCTTGCCAATTTAGTATAAAGTGAATGTTTTGCCTTGTATTTTTCATATTGTTTTTTCTTGTCTTTTTCATTATGTTTTTTCTTCAGTTCCATTTTCGACCTGTTCAATTTTGGAAGCAATATTGTTAAAAATTTGAAAAATCTGACAGCTAATTAGTTTCGAACAATAGGTCATGATTTTGGAAAACTTTTACAAATGGAAAACATTTTAATTTAAAATGAACTTTATTAAATTGATTATTAAATATGCGTGTGATATTTCTCAGACTTTTTAATACTTATTCATACTTTTTTAATTACGATTTTCTCTTTTATTTTTCGTATGATTTTTTAAAATTAAAGAAAGAGTGTTGAAAATTGATTGTAAAATATTATTACAGAATTGCAAATATTGAGTTCTATCTATCTTTTCGTGAACTACATTGATTGGCACTATTGAATATCAAAAATTCGGTTGACAGATTTTACATTTCACATTTAGGCTGGAATGTGATTAAAATGTATGTTTCTAAGAATATAAAATTTTTTTGTTAATCAGAAATAATTGGTTTTATTAAAAATACTATTTAATTTATGAATTTAAGTTATTTTATAATCATATTTTTTAACACGTACCATAAATGCTATAATTTTTTCAGAATAAATAAAATTCTAATTAAATTCCAGTACATTAAAAAAATCTAAAATTCATTAGATCATTTTTCTATTAAGTCGTATAGCTTTTCTTATCCAACTTCTTTTGTGAAAAGTGAAACATGAGATAAATGACAATGTTTTGAACAGACTTCTCACCATCTACTAAGGTGCTGAACTAAATGAGCTGTTGGGGGGTTGTTAAAAAACGGGAATGTTAAATAGTTTCCAATTACTTTTGGCTTCTGTAAGGTTGACTGTGCAGTCGGGCTTGTCTGCCGTGCAAGGAGCTTTCTGCATCAATTCCACATTACACATGCTGAGGGCTGCAGGACTTAGATAAAGTCTTGTGCGCACTTTAAGGCCTTTTCCGCACGTCACGGTGCAAGGAGACCACTCAGACCAATGAGTCACTGCACATTTGGGATCCTGCTGCAATAGAGTTAGTCCAATAATTAATAAATAAAATTTAAACGAAGAAAATGGCAACACAATATTGTTAGATTTTAAACATAAACCATTAAACGGAAAAAATATGTTTTCAGTAAGTAAAATGGCAACTTGAAACTATTTGACAAAACTGTTAGAGTATGTTATCATTTTGTTAGTCATCATTCCAAAAAAGATCAAAACATTCTCATCAATAAAAATATATTATAACTAAATATTTAAAAAGAAACAGACGAAACGTTTCATTGCAAATTAAAATTTACGTTGTAGTGAAAGAAGTATTCAAATAGTATGCTGAATACACGAGTGTTTTCTTACAGTATGCATATTGTAGCGAGTTCTTTTCTTCAATGAATGCATGCATATGCTGAAAATATTTGTTAATCAAACTAAATGATTGCACACAGATTAAATTGTTATACAGTGTTAAAGTAGTCAGTCACAGATATAGTTTCGTCCAAATATAAAATATTTTACTGATTCGGCTGCAGGCACAGCTTGTTCACTTTGTTTCTTATCTTCTTTTTGCTTACGTCTATTACCTCTTCTTGTCGGCTAAAAACGTAATGTTTGAATAAAATATTTTATTCTTGAAAAAATATTGTGCATGAAAATATACACATTTAGTTTCTTAATTTAAATTGTAAGTATGATGTTGATGTTACGAGATTTTACAAAAACAACTCTCATTTCCTTCAATGTATAACTAAAAATACTTAGTTATCAATTTATGTGTAATGGTTAAGTGAACATACTATCAGAAAGATGGCCAACATTATCTTTTCTTTCCTGGCATAAAATGTTGATTGATGGTTTTAGAGGAATCGGAAATTAGTTACAAAGATTGCATTGATTGTTATCAATTCTAATAAAGCAAACCTATATATATCACTAATTTTTATTTATTTCTGAAATATTTATGGGAATTTACATCAAGATTATATTGGGTGATAGTTTCATTCAATGAACACATCTATCGAATGATGATGACCATTAAGTTAAGATGACAAAACAGTGGCTTTTTTCCTAATATAGAAATCTTCAAATTTAATTTTCAGGAACCTCATCTAGAAAATTAGTAATAATTTGTTTTTGCATATCACACTATTTTGTCTTTGCTATTAATAATTTTTTTAAGTTATCTACCAGTTCAAAAATAATTTATTTTGTGGCCATTGTAAAACAATACTGTCGAATTAACATTTCAGCCAAAACAATTTATTGCAATCTGATTCAGGTAATTAGGGTATTAAACATGTACTCTTTGTTTCAAAATAAATTTATTTCATCAAATAAAAAAATGAATCTCTATCGGATGAAATTTCGATAGTACAAAATGAAAATTCTATTCTACGTTTAATGTTGTATTATAGCATCTAATGATTATTAAATAATATTTCTGTGTAACATAACTAATTAATTAAACGTTTTCGTAAAATAGTTTTATCACTAATGTTACATGGTAATATAGAATAATATTTTTATCTAGACATAGCATATATAATTAATGATTTTATGAAGTATATTTATTTTTAAAAGTTGATTTTACTTTTGTGTTAATGCTTCTAAAAAATTTTAAAAATATTTACAATAATCAAAATCAGTAAGCTTTGTGTTTGAAAGAAATCTTTTTTCAGTGTAAACTTGGATATTAAGACATATAAAATCAAATATTTCAACGTAGTAAAAACCCTACATTCACACATTTTTAACTGTCACGAAAATTACCTAATTGTCTTCTTGAAGAGACTGAATGCATTATATACTCTAATAGTTATATGAAACATACAAAAATTAGAGAAAATAAAATAAAAATAAAATAAAAAAACGTATAAATTATTCTAATATTAATCAGATGTTGCTTGAAAGTTTTTATTGTAAATGTGTTTCAAAATTACAGTTAAGTTCACAAATAAAAATTTCTCATTATGTTTTGCTATAATAAAGTAATGTAAATTTACATGTCTTTCCTCAACGTCGCAAACCGGTTTCATCCCCATGCAGTTTTCTTTCTCCATCAGTTCGAGGGCGCATGTTTTCCTTGCCCTGTTGTCCAAGTATTTCCTGCTTCGCGTCCGCAGTCCCTTGCCACAAGTGACACTGCACTCGGACCACTCACCCCATTCGGTGGTCCGGCAGCTAACGTCCCTGAAAGGAAAAATGTACTTTAATAGAGGGATGTGGTAGCCTACTGCTTATGGCATCGGTCTACCGTCCGGATGGGTGGGGTTCAATATCCAATGCCACCCACCTGCAATATACGTGCTCGTTAAATCTGTGGGATCGAAAGTCTTGTGGTTGGTTATATTGATCAGTTACCATGAGTGCAATGACCTGGAGAAAATTTCCTCCCTCTTCAGATCAAACTCAAAATTGAGAGATTGGATCATTTGATAGTGCCATCTATCGGAGGAGTCTTACAATAAAGACGTACTTTCACCTTCGAAGTGCTTTGATTAAACAAAAAACGCACCCTACTGACTTAAATTTGCATTGTCAAGGCATTAAGAGCTTGGCTTGTCCAAGTGTCTAAGTAACAGCAAAAAGTTTAATAGACAATAATTTTTATTGCATAATTTAGTTAAATATTCAACTTATTAATAATTCAGTACCAGTTAGTTAAAAGTTCTTATATTCAGTTTCATGTTTCTTTCAATTTTACAGAAATAAGTACAAAAATTCCGAATATCATAAATTTTATGAATTATTGGTTTATATTTAAAGATATATTGTGCCAGATATCTAAAACAGACGTCACATAATTTCCTAAATTACGAAATATATGTTTTTTGTAGTGTAGATAGATGTACTAGTAATATTTAAAATGAGTAACCATAGATTTTGTTGAACAAATATCACATATCTGGAACTAGCGGACTAAGTGGAGGCATCTTTTGCTGGACTTCAGCTTCTAAATTACAAGAATAGACTTTCTGTTTAATGATGGCACACTCATTATAAGTCCCTTACAGAAGTAGCTATGGCTCCCGCCTCCTACATTGCCGAAAATTTTAAACAAAAATAGCCGGCATTAGTAAAGAAAGATATTTAATGATTTCGAAAGCCAAAACCAATTTATTAGAATTCAAGAAGGGTTGCTTTTATCATACTTTAACGGCCATACAATATTCAGTATGATATTTTTGGAAACCTTTACTATCCACAAGAAAGATTAATAAGTGAGAATGTCTACAGTGATGTTCAAATTATTATTATCACTCATGTCCGGACACTGTAATATATATATACACAGTGCCTCTGTTTATAAGGCTTGGTGTCTGTAGTGAGTACTAACTCATCTGTCAACGTCAACCTTCACATTTAATCGTAGTTCTAAATTAAGCGTGTTACATTTAAAAATTTTACAAATCTTTGTTTATCTTCTAACTTTGGTATGCATATTTGTGTTAGAGTAGGTGCTTAAAGTTTTAATGATTTCCGTAAATATGTCCCTTTATCTAATACTGAAATATCAGCTGAAGGGTTTGCGCTATGATTCAACAGTTTGTGGATTCAAATCCCAACTTTATCATGAATGTTTGTAACGGTTTATAATCCCCTTAACTGTTAGTCCTAGGGTAATTAGCCTTTAGGTGAAAAAAAGTCACCGTCGGTCGTTAGACTGTCCACTACGTGTTACCAAAATCTGTGTTTAGTGACTTTGGTTGGAAGAAATATAGACAGTCGGTAATACATTACGATAACTTAAATTATACTATATGTTATTATTTAGATTTTATGCAGTGTTAATATGAAAGTTATTTTCACAGTAATTCAAATTCATCAGTAATTCAAAATTCTAGTATTTATATATAAGCAAAACTTGATAAAAAAAATCTACATATATTACTTGAGTGTGAGATTTTCAATTTGTATATATGATATCATAAATTAAAAAAAAATATTACGATGTGTGGCATATAACTTACCCTACACAAGATGGATTGCAGACCTCTTTGTCCACCAATTGCACAGTACACCCTGCCATATCTGCTTTCTGCTTATTGAAATATTGCCTGGATCTCATTTTAATTCCCTGGCCACAGCTAACACTGCAGGGCTGGAAATCAGTCCAATCGCTTACTCTGCACTCCACTGCAATAAGTTACAATAAATTACACAATTTAACATTTCATATTTATGAGGAATATTTAAAAATTTATTTTGCTATAAAAAATTATTTTTTAAAGTTGTTGAAATTTTGGTGATGCTGTATAATTTAGGATGCAAAATTCTGAGTTTGGCGGTATTTTTGGCAGATTTTCTTATGTATCTGGTAACCTGGTTTTTATTAAGTCATAGGTATGGAAACATGTATGAATTATACTGGAAATTCTGTTTTGGCAACCCTAGCAATTACATTATTGCGCATGTCACAAAACGTAATTTTGGTAACAATTTTTCATTGCCAAAAAATTCAGAATTTGGCATCCTGGATTATACGGTATCTATGCCAAAAAATGTTTACGATTAAATAATTTTGTCACTTTTTTAATCATTATATAAAATATATATCACACAGATGCAGTCTTTAGTTATAAAATAAAAATTAAAAAATTGTTATTAGAAGTTCCGATAAAAGTTCAATATACAAATTTAAAGTCACTTAAAATGATAACTTTATATATGCATAAATTTTTAGAGTACATAATTTTTATAGTGTTAATTTTTTTGAAAATATCAAGTATTTGAAAATTATATAATCATAATGAGATATTTGTGATAAGCAATAATCGATATATTAAAATTTCAGCTAACGTTTCAATATTTATAAAAAAAATAGTGTTTTGTTAAAATTTTTATTTTTAAAATCATTGAATGTCACTTGGCTTAAACCAGTTTGTCCAGATATTTTTAAGATGTTTCCAAAAATATTTACTAAAACTAGAAACGATGGAATTTTATCTTTTATTTTTGAGCTATATTTTTGAGAAAAATTGCTAATAAATTTTATCATTGTAATGAAATTATTTTGACTAACTAATATATATAGTTGCACCAAACTAACTAATATATATAGTTGCAAAATTTTTTGTGACACTTTTAATTTTTTCAACATTTTAAATTTAAAAATGTTTAAGAAACAAATTTAAGTATACTTAGAATACATATCTGTTGAAAGGTTAGCTGAATTTGGTTTCTTCAGGCTACTTTGAGTTTCTTATAGAATAATTGCATTAAAAAAATCAGAAAGATATCGCTTAGTTTGAAATATATCAGCAAAAGACCTATAAAGTTTTTATACTAATAATATCATATATTTATTTCTCTTTTAAGTGCACATTGCATAATAATTTTAAAAAACATTGTTTTGAAAAATTTATTAAAAAAGGATTTAAATAGACTAAATATTCCACATTATATTTTTCCATTCTTTCTATATTTTTCTTTAATGAAAATAATAATATATGTATTCAATATTAGATTTTTTTAAATGATTTTTTTAATTTTAATTAAAGTATTTCTTTTAAAAACGGGAAAAAGCTCTTATGAACATACACCCACAAAACATCAAAATACTATTATTTAGAAATAAGCTGAAAACCTTAAAATATAATTGTTGTTTGGAAATTTGAATTCGTAATCATTTGTAATCAAAATCTTAACCACTAGCCTATATGTCAGAAGTCAATTTTGATTATTTGCATTGGGAAATTGATATTCATATAATTTAAAACTGAACTTAAGAACTGCAATCATTTGTAAGTAATATTGTATTTTCCTACCATTTTTTATATTCTTCTTATAACTCATTGCGTTCTTAAAAATTTTGACAGATGTTCTACTCACATTTCAAATTGACAAAGATATAAGAATTTTTTAAGAGACACAGAAAAAGAGACATTTTATCTGGAATGTGACATTTGTGGGTATCTGTTCGTTTCATTATTTACTCATTTCTGATCCACAAATATGACATAGATAATAGATTTTAAATAAAGATAAAGGCAACTCTTCAAGACAATGAAAACATCTAATCTGTAATGTTACATTTGTGAACATTCTGTATCATTTTACCATTTGATAAAGACTCATTAACAAAAATGACAACTCTCATCCAAAAATCTAAAATAGAAAAAACTCGCCTTCTAATTCTATAATGGAGTCAATTCACCGTCAGACGGCGCTATTGAATTTGTTATTTAAGACGTGACAAATACCAAATATAGATTGCTTGCATTATACAGCTATACATATTCGTATTTAAATTTCGTAAATTTGAGTGTTGTGTGCATGTGAACTGTTTAATTTTAGACAGCAACTTGATGGCAATGCTTTTATTAATTTTTACAATCTTACATTTCATAATAAAAAAGTTGAATATTTCGGCTTTTTCAAATCCCTCTGTGAAAATAAGCTATATTTTTTTTGCAAATAAGCGAAAAATAAGTATTTTGGCCAAAAGAAATACGAGCTTCATTGTGGCAAAAGAAATTTGTTGTTAGAACTGCTTTATGAGAAATGATAAAAGAGATAATGAAACAGATTATATTTTATATATATCATCATCTATTATCAAACGTTTTCTAAAATAACCAGGTAACTCAAATTTTATCCCCATTTTACTTTAACAGAACAGAGTAATGTTTTAAAAAAATTAGTTTCACTAAAATGCTTATCATAAACAAGTGGTGACAAAATGGCGACAAATTGGAGACGAATTACCAAAATGGCGAAGTAAATATCAGCGCTAAGCTTTTTGTAACATATTAGATTCAAATTTAATAGTTTAAGCGACAAACGCTGTAAAAAAAAAAAAAAAAAAAAAAAAAGGATTGCCGTTGGTACTTGACATGTGATTTTGATGAAATGAGCCAATTGGATGAATTAGAATAAAAACAAATAAGTACCTTCATTCATATGTTTGATTAAACGTTTGAATGTAGAAAATATAATTACTTTAAATTCAGTTTAATAGCACCATGCTGTTAATTTGAATAAACTGTTTTTGGTTCAATTCCACAGCTCAAGATAACATTTTAACATTTAATCGTAAACCCTAGAAATACGTAAGTCTTAAAAATATTTACGTCACAATAAATTGTCTTATTTATTCAACGTACTCAAAAATACAATACTTAATAATACTTTTTATACGAAATACAGAAAACATTCTTCACATGTATTGAAAAGTATCTTTTATCCCCTTTTTTCCGGGAAGATTCTAGAATTTTTGAGCTATTACTTTTAGTGCTGTTATTGTACTATTGGGAAAAAGATTGATAGTGAACGTCATTTAACGTATCACACAACTGTTTTTCCTCTTTAAAGAATCGATGAAGTGACCGAAAGGAAATGTCGAATCTTTTCGAGATTTGCAGCTCTTCCATTGTCCACTTGTGGTAATATTTTATTATCGAAATAAAGTGAAGATAAATGTATCATAAAAATGAAATCATCATCCATTGAGACATAAAATTCTGAATCAAACTCATATATTTCTTTCTTAACTGGATTATAAAGAAAACTATTTTTTTTAACTTAATCCACAGTTATTAATTTTAAGTTGTATTCCTGTTTTCTTTCATTAAATTGACTGTAGTATACAAAATGTTGAGGGCAAACACTTTTTGATGGTTAATTTTCAGAAAATCTAATTTTTTTCTTTTATTTTTAAAATTAACTGCCCGTTTTTATATTCATAATATACTTTATCTAAGAATTTGGTTATATTAAGCTTTTTTATTATTTAATTTTTGTTAAAAAATATATACTTGAATAAAAATTAAATGAAGAACTTATATAATATATAAAAAATATTTTATGCCAATTTTGTTTCTACGTATGATTTGAAGAACGCTATAGTTATAACATTCAATATACAATTAAAATTTTCATAAAATTTGTTAAGAAGTCAAATCTACTTCCCATGACAGTTTTATTATAAGAAATGACACATTATGAGTATTTTCCATGTAAGTAAACTTTTTATCATATCTCAATACACATTATTAAATGAACAAGACCACCAATCATATTTCAGCACTTATTTCAATATTAGATTTTCTCATATAACATTGTTATCAAGATGAAATTTGAAGTTGAAAAGGTCTTTTTAAAAACTAATCTCTTGTATATAAATTTTATGAGAGTCGAAAATAAACACTTCTTTTTTTAGATATTAATCTCTTTTTCCTTTTCTCAGAACATTGTTTTTTAACAGTTTTCCATAAATTGTGAGAATGATTATAAATTTTAATGATTTAGAATGGAGTATTTTCTGCATAAAATAATAAAATTGTTGTAAATTATTTGACACTAAAACTATCATATCTTTCCCATTTTCTCGAAAGTGTTCCACTTCAAATAGTTATAAATGATAGTTATTATTTTTTCTTCAACTTAAAAATTGAATATAAAAAACTTCTTATGGAAAAATAGAATTCTGTACTTCGCAATTTTTCGAGGTGTGAATTCGTCAAGCAAAACTTATTCTACAGTTAATAGTCACTTCATTTAAAGCATTATTGGTAATACAAATGACTAACGATTGAGGAAATAATGATAAGCATTGTGTTAGTACTGAACTGTAGTAAAGCAATTAATAGTCACTTCATTTAAAGAGCATTATTAGTAATACAAATGACTAACGATTGAGGAAATAACCGTAAGCATTGTTAACAGTGAACTTACACTGCACTAGTAGGACAATTAAAACTAACTTCATTTAAAGCATTATTGGTAATACAAATGACTAACGATTGAGGAAATAATCATAAGCGTTTTTAGCACTAAACTGTAGTATGACAATTAATAGTCACTTCATTTAAACAATATTGGTAATACATATAACTAACGATTGAGGAAATAACCGTAAGCATTGTTAACACTGAACTTACACTGAACTACTAGGGTAATTAATAGTTACTTCATTTAAAGCATTATTGGTAATACAAATGACTAACGATGAGGAAATAATCGAAAGTATTGTTAACACTGATCTGTAGTATGCCACTCATTTATCTCTCAATTACATTGTACAAAAACTAAAAGATAACACAAACTTAAACTCCTATATCATATTTGACTGGTTTACTTTTTAAATAAATTAATTCTACTTTCTGGATTTTATTCCAAAGTTGTACTATATAACTCTATTTTTTAAAGCACATTCCTTTTATAATAAGAATTAATACCACAAAAATCATATGTGAATGACATAAAAAATTTTAATTTTATATTCATTATGTATTATTTAACCATTTTCCACAACTTCTTATTTTATAGAGTTAAACGATTTAGCAAATGAATCATAAAAATTATTCTTTCTACATTTTTACTTTTTCTATAGATATTTGTAAAGGTGACATATTTTAACTTTCTTCAATGCAGTGTTTCAAAACAGATTCCTTACTTCGCTCGTCTTCATCTTCAATGCTATACGAGGGGGTGGATGTCCCTGGAAGCTCATAATCCCCACAGTCTTTGTCATACACCCTCTGTCTAGTGACGGACAGTTTGGCTACTGGTTTCATAGGGGTACCCGATGGATCATAGAATGGTGACAAAGGATCATTGGGCATCGATGATGTAATGCGCCGAATCTTTTCTTGGGGTACAGTAGGCAGCTTTTGGCTCTGAAAAAGATTACGAAAGAATTATTAAGCATAACATAATAAAGTCAGTATAAAAAATTTATTTTTGGAAAAATATACTTTAGGGTGCCCGTTGTTGAAAATTGGCGATTTTTTTATTCGCCAAGATTGCTTTCGTATATATTTGAAGAAATAAGACGGCGTTAAAAACACGATAGACCAATCAGAAATAAACCTACGTTGCTAATAATATGTCTCCTAATTGGCGAGAAACCGCCAGATGCATTAAAATATCTTTTTAATCTTTTTTATTTCTTGCTATTTTTAAAATCCCGATATAATGCCTGCAATAGAATTTATATCTAGTATGTTTTAAAATGAAGTATAATATGCGAAAATAATAGAAATACATGGTTATATGCGTAGAGATTAAATGCATACACACATATATACATATAATAATTTTACGTTTCATATTCTTAAATAACATTGATGATAATAATTATTATATGATTTATTTTATCAGAGCAATAATTAGAAATTAATGTGACTTACTTGGGTATTTTCAATTTTCTTAAGAACCATATACTTGTAGGTGTGCATAGATTTTGAAAAGAATTTTTTATTGGAGTCAGTTTTGTTTATCTGTTTTGAAATTGCTGTTTTTGCAAAAATAATAATTTAATGAATACATTTTTTTTTCAAAAAGTGATATTTTCTGAATTACTTTGATACATTTAAATAACTTTATGATTATATTCTACCAATTTTCAATTTGAAATTTCAAAATTGAATTGAAAATTACTCCAGTTTAATTTAATTCTGTTCTTTTGAAAATATAGTATATGGCGTATAATGTTACATACATTTATCTCACATAAGTACAAATATTTTAGAATATTGAAGTGATTAAACATATAATATCGTGGAATTTAAGGATAATCATTCGAGATTTCTAATCCAGAGGAATGATTTAGTTTTAAAATTTCTTTGAGCAACAAGAGTTGTCACTTATTACTTAACTAAAAAATAAAAAATAACTAATTCTTTTAAAACTGAATAAATATTTGAAAAAAAAATAAGCAGAATAGATCATACCCTCCCAATTCGCACAAGTTGCTCTTATTCAGTACCTCATACGCTTCAAATTTATTTTCGAAAGTCTGATTAAAGAATTGTATTAACATTTTTGTATTAACGTAACTCTATTAAATATAAAATTGAACAATAAAATAATTTTTTTTACTTAATGTTTACTATTTTTCTGTTCATTCTATTTATTATTATAATCATTATATGCATAATTTTATATACTTTATTACTTCAAACATTTCTAGTTATATTGTCTTATATAATTTATTGCATATATAACAATTTTTTTGTGTGTAATTTATATTCACATCTCACTCTGTACTTTTAAGCTCTACTTTAACAAATTTCATTTTATATAAGCTATTCATATCATATAAAATTTTTCCATTAAGAAAAATTTATCCTCGCATTGTATTATTATTGTTTAATCAAATGGATTGAATAATCTCAAGTTTTCCTTATAAAATAACCCAGATTATGTTGGATCAAACATCATTGATGCCATCATTACAAGCCCGATTTATTTTAAATTTGAATGATAATTAAATGACCTGACTTTACAACTGAAAGATTTTTCATACTATGTAAGTCATGCCACTGTCGGTGCCTGCATCCCAAGGGTACAAGTTCATGACCTTCTCTGTCACCCAAGAACAGTTCTTGAGGCATAGTTCCAGGGCGCTGACTCCCACTATCCAGTCGGGACTCGGACCCAGCATTGTTAGCAAGGACATCAAATGGTGGAACTTGTCCACACGGAACACTGCGAAAGTTTTTCCTTGTGCGTTTGGGTACCACAGACCTCTAGCCTTGATGATGGTTCGAATCTTATTTGACTAAAAAAATACTTGTGGTTAATATATGTAAAGTATTACATGAAACAATACAAATAAAGTACATTGGTGTTAAGAACAAATTATTTGGTTAATGAGGGATATAAATTAGGTATGAAAGTACAAATTAACCTCAGTCTTCAGCTCAGACTCCAGGCGTTTGGTGATTCCTCTTTCGGCGACTTCTTTGACCCCTTCTGATGCAATTCCACCGTACTCCCACATCCGGAAGTCTCCAGTGTGAGAGGCTCCTATGATGTCCGAGAAATGTGTCAGCCACTCATCTAAAGATAAAGAAATTACTTAGAATTTCAGTTTTAAAATTTCTTCCATTGTAATAGGATTATTACAAATTTAAAAACATCATTGTATTTGTCTTACAATTCAGAAAACTAAAAAAGTGCGCAATTTAGGCGTGTTGTACATTAGAAACAGCATTTGTAACGATTTGGCGACCATTCGGCGAGATTTTTGGCGACTTGGCTACTTTTGGCGAGTGTTTTTGGTAATTGGATGGAATAACATATTTTTGAAAAAATCTATCACCTAGCTCTAGGACCAATATTAAACGAGATAGCATAGAACTTGGCGAAACTTGAAGATTTTCACTCCAAGCTGGGAATAAGTACCACCGCCCGTTACAAAAGAAAGTGATGCTAAGAGAGAAGATGGTAGAGATGCTGAAAGGAAAGATACAAGACACTAAAGACGGGAATTAGTGAAGACGAATAGTCTTAAATAGTTTAGTGTGAAGAAGCTGTTATCTATCTGAAGTATTAGAGGTTTCTGTAATTGGAAGCTATTTCAAGTAAATCTATTTTAAATGAATTTATTCACAAGGATATTAATTTTACAGATGTGTGTTTTATAGATTTGTATTACACAAGAGAAACAATTTTTGTACAGAAGATAATAAAAACAAAAAAGTAAAATGCAAAAATAGTTTAAATTTAAGTACTGAGTCAAGAAAAGTTCAAACGATATTGTTTACTCCATTACTATAGCAGCTTCTCGTCACTTCCAATTAAGATAATCAAAATCAATCATCTGCTGCGTTGAGTCATTGAGGTAGGTAGATTATGGCGTACACTTTTGGAGTCCTATACTAACATGCTCGTAGCTCTCATTGAAGAAGATATTTAGAGAGGATTTATAGTCAGTTGACTAACACATTATTTAAGAAAAGTCGATTGAAGTATTTTAGTTAATCGGTGAACGCTAAGAGATATGTCTTAAAATGAGCAAATAATTTGGATTAACAAAATTTGTAATAGAGGACAGTTTTATGAGTTTAAATGTTACAGTTTTCATTTTTTTATATCATTAAGATTAAAATCTTTTAGACAGTAGTAAAAATTCGTAGCAAGCACGGATTTGAAGATATTTCAAATATCCAAGAGAATGATAATGCTCCCATTCCTTATTTCCTCGTAATTGGTTCCTCAGATGTTCATATAAAGGATAGTCTTGGAAAATGTCATCTATGGTTTCAGATTCAACGCATTGACAACGATTGACAGAGATTATACCTAAATAGAATCGAATTGGTAGAGAAAGATCTTGTTCTAGCTCTGGCCAGCCATACTTTTTCTAGTCGGGATTTCGTTAACAGTTTATGGTTTTTGCGGATACATGTGAAATGAGTGAACGCTTCAGCATATTTGCAATTTTTCAGTTGATTGAGACTTTCCTTAAAGAAATATTTCCTGATGTATTGTTTCAGATCTTCAGGAGAAATGGATCGTATAGCATATTGACTCACAGTTGCTGCTTTCGCAAATAAGTCAGCGATATCATTGACTGTAAGCTTTGAATGTCCGGGAACCCAAACTAACTGTATTGACAAACACCTTTGAGTAGATTGAATCATTTGAAATCGAAGCAGTTGAATAATAGTTGGTGATGTCCTGGAATAAACTGAAAGAGCAGAGATGCAAGACAGAGAATCTGTGAAAATGACATATTTTTTGGGTCCAGTGCAGACTTTAGAGACTCCAATAAGTAGTGCCATAGCTTCGGCTAAGAAAAGAGAGTTTATGGAACTAATTTTTCCTGTTATTGATACACTGTTTGTAAAATTAACTATTGCAATGCCCACATTAGACCGCTTTTTGGAAGCATCTGTAAAAATCAGCGTATCTTCCTGCCATGATGAGTCGCAAACCTGGTAAAATAGCTTACAAATTGAATGATTGAGAGGGTGACCATTCGCTGTTTCTGGGTTTCTGGAACTCCGAGGGTTTAGGATGTGCCCACTTTAATCTGTGACGTCCTGCCGCTGGTGTGTGGAGAAGAGGGTGCTAAATCAAGGGTGACCTCGTCATCTGACCCTGATTCAAAATACCGAGGGGCTTGGTGACAGGTGAATATTCTAAACCCGTTAATTTTAAGATAGAGTCCGAAGGTTATATTCACAGCTATTTATCTATGTTTTACTGCACTTAGCATTGATTTTTATTTAATTTCTAGATTTTATCATGAACACAAAATCTAAAATAATTTTTTTTTTATATTTGAGACTCTTCAACATTGTAATAATAGAATAAATAGAAAAAAAATCAGAGAATTTGTAATAGTTTTTAATAAATGAGGAAACTCATAACAAAACTTTGAATCTATATTCATCAGCACACACACACACATGCACACGCACACATACACACATGCACACGCACACACACACATGCACACACACACACATGCACACACACACACACACATGCACACACACACACACATGCACACGCACACATACACACACATGCACACGCACACATACACACACATGCACACGCACACATACAAACACACATGCACACGCACACACACACATGCACACGCACACATACACACGCACATGCACACGCACACATACACACGCACATGCACACGCACACACACACACGCACACACACACACGCACACGCACACATACACACACATGCACACGCACACATACACACACACATGCACACGCACACATACACACACATGCACACGCACACATACACACACATGCACACGCACACATACACACACATGCACACGCACACATACACACACATGCACACGCACACATACACACACATGCACACGCACACATACACACACATGCACACGCACGGACGCACACACACACACACAAAACTGGAAAATTTTGTTTTAAACCTTATACTTTAATCTCAGATAATAGATTCCATTAAAATATCCTCAGAATTTTTAAAAGATTTAAAAATAAACTTCATTGACATGCACCTAATTCCAACTACAACACAAACATACACAATATCCAATATTAAATCACGAATTTTTAAAAAGTAAGTAACAGTGAAACGTAAAAAAGTTAACTCGTCAAAGAAATTTCAGATATTTAAATGCCAAGAAACAGTAGAGGAATAGTAGCGTTGTGATTAATAATGTAATAAATATTTCATCAAACAAAATAATAAATATTTCATATCCCACAACTACTCTGACTTCATGCAGAATTGTTCTTAAAATTGGTTTAAATTTTACAAAACCAATTTTAGTATAAATTCAAACTAGATTACCAGTAAAGCAATCTAAATTCTTTTTTTTATCAATATGTTTGCTTCCCTATCAATGTAACTAATGAATGGTTCTTGCTCTTGCATTCGGTTTAACAATCCATGGGTTCGAGTCCCATCTTAACCTTAGGTTGTGGTCTAGTTAGTCCTCAAAGTCAAACTGTGCAAAACATAACTATTGAGCGACAAACAAAGTAACTAAATTCAAGATTGAGAAAACGTCAAAAAGAATTTTATTTTTTAAGCATACTGTGAAAGGGAACATGTAATCCTGCAAATCATTTTTTACCCTATGGTTGCTTATAAGAATGCTTACATATGTTATAAATTTTTATTTCAATGCATAGCAAATAGCCAATAACTACACCAACCTAACGACATTAAATACAGAACTTTATTAAGCCGTTACAGTTATTACGAATTAATTACACTATTAAATCTAAAATAGAAGCTTCTTTACAAAATAGTATGCTCAAATAGCTACTCTGAAAAATAATAAATTTTTTTTCAGGGTGGTTAATATTACTTTGAACAGGAAGACATAGAATGGTAAAATTTTATGCTTGAGCATAAAGATTAGAATAAGGTTAATTTTAATTTTATTACATGTTGCAACAATAATCGTAGTGAGGATGAAAAGATCGGAAAATAAAATTAAGCTTGTTAGTTTCCAGTGTGCAAAAAAACCTTGTCAAAAAATAATTATTTTAGATTTTAGATAATATTCAAATACGCATTTCTAAAATTATGTTAAACAGATAAGTGTGTGTACAACGGGATAAATTATATTAATAAATTCTGAGTATTTATATTTTTAAACTATGTTTATACCACTTTTATCTCCTTTAACATTTTTCAATCAAAGGAACAACTAAACCTAAATATATCAATCTTGTTAAAATTATTAGATCTTTTGTTAAACTTTTTCTCAAATATGTAATATCATATGAAGTCTAATTTTATAAACCTGAAAAGAGACATTTGTACTTTTCTTAAATGTTTCAACTGATTTTCTTAGATGTGATAAATTTCGGTGATACTTTCTGAAAACTACGATCAACCAAATTGGCTTTGTTTTTCATTAAATTTAGTAATTACTTGTTGGGAAGTCCTTAGGATGTGTGTGCCTTGACCACAATCCTTCGAAAGTGAGTTCGTACTTTGCTTCATCGCAAGCACAGCAGTCTTCAATGATCTCGGGCTGTTCGTCTTGGTTTTCTTGTTCTACAAATTCAAGAAAGTTCAATAATTTCTGTGTTAAAGGTTCAATGAATTTTCATTGTTCAATGAGTTTTTATCTAAATATCAATGATATATACTGATTAAAGGAATTAAACTTATTTTAAAATTACTCATGGGGAATGCGTATAAAAACTTACCTTCTTCACATAATTCTCGTATAAGACCTCCTTCGTCCATGTACCACAGCTCTTTATTTTCTTGAACTGTTGCTCTGTGGAAGGTAATACAGTCATAACAGACATTTCTTACTTGAAAATGTACAACAAAAATATATCTCCATAAAATGAAAATTTATTTTTTATTAAATGTGTCAATCTAACCATTTTCTCATTATGGTGTTTAAAAATTTTGTCAAGAGTGAATGATATTATGTTAATGGTGAATAGAAAATTGTCAGTTATACATATTATTTTAAACTGGAAATAAAATATTTTCTGAATAATTAATCTGTAAAACAAGTATGAATATTTTAAAACATGTATTATTATTCGCACAATTAAAAAAAAGATTACACTTCGAACGTTTTCTGAATCAGAAATGGAACGAAAGTTATATTTGTAACGAAAAGTAAACATTCTTTGTAAGGATATATTATCGCTAAGAATTCCTATGATTCTTAGATCTTGATCAGAGAAAATCCCTTTTTTGTGAATAAATTTCAAAATATTGAAAATAAAACACCCAATTTGGCCTCATGCATTTCTTAATGTTTAAAAAATGAGGTCGAATTTTGAAAGAAATCAATAAATTAATGTGTCACATCTCTAAATCTGTAAATTATTATTTTACAGCATTTTAACACCTGTAAACTAACATCTAACTTCGGCGACAAATTAGTGCACTTAAGTGTTATGATAAAGATTTTTATGAAGTGGATGTGTAGGAAAGTGTCTCAAATAAGCGATTTTCTGTTAATAAAAATTATTTTTTCAGACGGAAATCTCATAATTGCTATTGTATTATCTACCCTTAGAGTGATACTCCCGTATATCTTTTAAAGAAATGCACAAAAGGGTAAGCTGAAGCATTACTTAAACATTTTTTTTCAAACGGTTTTTGGTTTGTGTGTGATATTTTGATTATTTTAAGGTCATACTGCTGTCCCTTGGCACTACCACAATTTCTAGAATCACCACAAGAAAAGTTTCAAGTAACCCATAATGAAAATGTTATTTCAGTTACTTTACTAGCTAATAAAATTGCTATACCAGAAAGAAATGCCAAATACATATTATTTATTAGACAAATATGTATCTTTCGTAAAATAAATTATATCAAATAAATGATTAAAATTTTGATAAACAGAAGAGCTGAGAAATCTGTACAAAGAACAACAAGTTATAGAAGTTATGACAATAATCATACCATATGTATTGGTCAAACAGAGATTGCATGTCTTTTATAGCCTCAATAGAATACCGAAGCTCGTTGTCTTTAATTACTGGTGTGTAATCAAGAGCGAATTATTTAGTTACATTGCTCTGATTTTTTTTTTTTTTTGATTAATGAGAGATGATAAAAATGAGCTGGGAATGCTAACAGTAGACAGTTTTCAGTTTCAAGGAAAGTTCGTATTGAAGCAGGCAATTACAATCATATATTACCCTGTTGAAATGAAGCATATAGCAGGGCTCAAAAGATTATAAAAGTCATTACCCTTAATGCAATGAAAATGTATGCCGTGGTAGTCTTGTTGGTTAAGGAGTCGTTCATGTTATCGGGAGATAGTGAGTTCAAATCTCGGCTTAACTGAAGGTCTGTCATGTTCACTGAAAGCGATTGGGGCACGTTAAATAGGTCGCTATCGCAATGTCTCAATTGTGACCACGATATTGATGCTAGATCAGATGATATTGATGCCAGACCAGACGACATTCATGCCAGATCACAGAGGTATATATCATTTCACTTGATTTCATAAGGTGAAATAATACCTCTGTGGATGGCAGGCCAAATATTAGAGTCTTTTTCTTGGTCCCTGCTTCAAAATCACGAAGATTCCCCCGGGTGCTTCCATCTAACTGGTGAAACCCAACTGTGGACTAAGTACAGGGAAGCATGTTGATGTATTAACAGCGATGAAAATATAATTGCTACTGTTCAAGCTGCCATCTATGCAAATAGACCAAAATGGGTATATATATATATATATATATATATATATATATATTTTGGTCTATATATATATATATATATATATATATATATATATATATATATATATATATATATATATATATATATATATATATATATATATATATATATATATATATATATATATATATATAATATTAGCTATTATATGTATATAAATATATATACATATAATAGCATTTATTAACATAACTTTATGTGATTGACTAGTATGATGATGATGGGTGCACACTCATAATATGCCCCATTATATAAACAAATTCCTTATGGTGTTGTAAGCTAAATAAAGAGTAATCTAAAACATGGGTTCTCAAGCCTTTTCTTCTCGTAGACCACTTTCAAAGTTTTACTTATTTTCGGTAGACCTCCTGTTGCTACATTTCTACTGTATTTCCAAAACTCCTAAATAATATCATCCTAAATTGGAGGTGTTAAGAAGGAAAAAAATAGTAGCACATTTTCTTGTGTCCTATTTACTAAAATAATACTTGTGGTTTTACAGAATTATAAACATTTATTATTATAAGCAATCAACAATTGATAAAAAAATCAGCAATGAACTTTGAAATGTAAATCAACATTAAAAAAAAGTCATATAATTTTAATGAGACGGGTGTACTTGATGAATTGACAGAGCAAATTATCAATATTTTGCTTCAGTTTTGTAAGAAATAATCTCGAATCTCCCCGTTCTGTGATGTGCAATCTGCTCCCTTTTTTTGTTAACAAGTTGGTAACGACACTAAAACTTCTTTCGATCAGATATAAAAAAAATTTTCTCGCAATTTCCCACTGCCCAGGATATTTTTCGGGGATTTCTGCCTGCAGCCAATATGTTTGATAGCCTTTTTTAAATTTCACTTTCAGTTCCTCGTTGGTTCTGAGCTCAAGTAGCTCCTCTTGTAATACCACATTCGCCTCTTCCATTTCCTCATATAGGGCTATGATTCAAGGTGGTATTTCCATCGTCAGAGTATCTACAAATCTATTTTTGAAGTCATCGTGCAGGGTATTTAAATGTTGAACGTAAGTCTCAACAAGACATTCTATCTGTGACAAGTTCGGAAACTGAGACAATACACGCCGACTAATATTTTGCTTCATTGATTTCAATTTACCATTAATTACACACTTTGTTTTTATTAAATTAAGGCTGTACCCTTGTAACTGCAAATTAACGTCATTGAATTTTTTAAACAACACTGTTAAATACGCAATGTCCGCTTTATATTTGATCAGATTTTCTTTTAAATCTGGTGCTTTAGTTTCCAGAAACTCTATCACTGATTCGAAAAGGGAGTAAAATATCGATAAGCATGCACCTTTCGACAACCAGCGTACTTCAGTATGTAAGAGCAGTCGTTGGAAATCTTCACCATTTTCATTGCACAATAGTGAATAAATTGGTATTTAAAGCATTGCTTCTTTTTTTTATCAACTGCGTTAATCACAATTTGAAGTGATTGGTACAATCCCTCACTCGAAGTTTTCAATGTAAGGTGTTATTGGTGGATGACACAGTGAGTTGCAGTTAGCCCTGGTATTATTCATATTATTCTTTTAAAATGGCTTATAAACCCACGATATCACCCGAACATGGAAGAAGCTCCATTTGCTGCCACCGAAATAATAGTTGCAAATATATTAGATATTTCTGTAAAAAATCACTCAGAACATTAAATATCGATTCGCCTTTAGTGTCAGACTTCAAAGTTTTTGCAAATAGCTGCACTTCACATGGATTTCTTCGTCCATAACAAATCGAACTTATGCCAATAATAATGGTTTACGACTAGGCAAAGGAAAATCGTCCAATTGAATGGGAAAAATGAGTGTTTTGAAGATAATTACAAAAGAAGCTTCCTATATCAGAGCTCATCTCATCAATACGTCTTTGTACAGTGTTGTTACTTAAAGAAATTCTTTTGAGCATGTCAAATGGAGGTTTGTGCAATCTCGTCATGTAGTGTTCTCTTGTACTATTAACTATTCAATTCTGTGTTTGAATTCAGTCTCGAATATTTTTGAATACCTACCTAGTGAATGGTGCTACCTGCTACGATGATAGGTAAATCCAAGCCAAAAGTGTTGTTCTTTATTATGAAAACCAGAACATATTTCGTGGACCCCCACTTACAACATGTGAACCCCTGTTTTCTTTTCGCATCTAGGTGGACCCCCGTGTGGTCTGTAACTGTAAGAGCTATCGGAAATAAATTTCCTCTGACGTCCCTTATCAGAAGAATATTCAAAAGTCAGCAATTTAATTTTATAAGAATACAGCTGACACAATGTGCAATTGTACAAGAAATTGATTGTGAACTATAAAAACTATTATAAATCTCGCACTATACAGTAATATAACGTGGAGAATCAACACGTTATATGGGGAAACACACATTATATGAGGGCCATGAAATTGCCTAATATGAAAACGCGTTATAAGATTATTTTGTTATAGGAAGATTAATGTGTATATATATATATATATATATATATACAGGGTGAGCCTAAAGTTCGTTACAATTTTAAAAACTCATAAAAAAAGAAGAAAGTGAGATAAAGAAGTGCGGTTTGCAAGAAAGTGCTCACAAGGTAGTAGGATTTTTTTTTGCAGCAAAAAAGTCTTAGTTAAAAAAGTCGCCTATAGATGACGCTGATAGTACGAAACACAATGAAAAGGACAACAGTACGCTCCATTCATTTATTCTGATAATAACAGTTGTTCAATATGACCTCCAGTACATTGTACGACACAACTAAGGCGACTCGCAACGCCCGTTACAGCTGAATGCAATATGTCGGAATGAGTTGCAGAAACCTCACGACAGATGGAATCTTTGAGTTCGGCCAATGTTGAAGGAGATGAACAGTACACACGTGATTTCAAATAGCCCCACAACCAGAAGTCGAGCGGAGTGAGGTCGGGTGATCGTGGAGGACATGCGATCTTGCAACCTCGAGCGATCAGTCTCTCTTCACCAAAGGTACTCAAAAGGAATCGTTTTACTGGATTGGCATAATGTCACGGCCTTTTATCGCAAGATTAATTTGCATAATTCTGCCGAATCTCTCGATGTCAGCGACATCTATAGGTGACTTTTTTAACTAAAATTTTTTTGCTGATAAAAAAATCCGATTATTTTGTGAGCCCTTTCTTGCAAACCGCACTTCTTTATCTTTCTTCTTTTTTTATGAATTTTTAAAATTGTAACGAACTTTTGGCTCACTCTGTATATATATATATATATATATATATATATATATATATATATATATATATATATATATATATATATATATATATATATATACATATTTCATATTTCAGCCATATATATACCAGCTGGATGATTGCAAATTGCTAAGGACGGATAACACTATCATACATAGCAAACACAAAATGAAAGGAAGCAAGATGTGGAAAATTAGAATAAATGCGGGATATAGCAAGAAGAAGTATGCGTATGCAAATTTTTTTCCCACATCTGTACATCACGTGATAGCGTTCATAAGAGCAGATCAGGAAAGCAGATCTCCCGAAAAACTGTTGCCAGACGTTTGAGGGGAGGAGGACTATACGTCCGCAGACCTGTTGTGTGTCTCATTGACGAGACAGCACCGTACTGCCCGTTTGCAATGGTGTCGTGAGCATCGCAATTGGACTGAACAGGACTGGGCATGCGTACTATTCTCAGATGAGAGTAGGTTCAGTCTGTCATCGGATTGTAGACACCAACTGATCTGGCGCGAGAGTGGTACTGCTTATCATCCAGAAAATATCCTGGAAAGGGAACGATATCCGACATACAGTGTCATGGTGTGGGCCGGCATCGTGATCAGTGGCCGCACGCCCCTACCTATGGTTGCGAATGGGACTATGACGTGCCAACGATACATTAATGACGTTCTACTTACTCATGTTCGTCTTTTTCGTGGTGCTGTCTGTGATAAATTTGTTTTTATGGACGAAACGCAACATGTCTTCGAACACTCGCTGTTCAGGATTGTCTAGACAGCGAGGGTATTCAACGCCTCTTATGTTTATTACTTTCTCCAGATCTAAACCCCATTGAAAATATGTGGGATGCTTTGGGGAGGCAAGTTGCTGCTCGAAACTATCCTCCGAGAAACAAGAACACCCTCATCTGTGCACTCACAGAGGAATGGAATAAACTACCTCAACAGCTGCTGGATAATGTTGTGCAAAGTATGATACGACGTGTGGAATGTTGCATTACACTCCACGTTGGACATAACCGTACTGATACCTTTCTTCAAGGTTCCTGCTGACTTTTAAATGCATTAATCCATTTTCCGCATGCAACATCAAATGAACATTTTTTCTTTCAGATGTTTCACAGCTTTTGTATTTTCCAGAACAATAAGTATTCTTTATTCTAATGTCTGAACTGTGTGGCAACTATATTTTATCTTACTAGGCCTCATGTCTCGCTTAATGCTATACTACATTGCAATTTGTGATCCGTCCTTAGCAAATGTCCAGCAGTGTATATATGGTTAAGATATGAACACTTAATTTTGTATAAAGGAACAGTATTATGAAGAAAATTTCTACATTTCAAGGAATGCAAAAGTAGTTTGACGTTGGAATGAGAAATGGGAGTATTTACTTAAAAACGACGCAACCGGATCCGGAGGGTGGCGCTCTCCACATCACTTGGATGTCCTGTTTGGGAATGAGAGACGCGTGAACGATGGCATTTGGACAGTCTTCGCTGTACTTGCACATGGCGTCTCCAAATAACTGGAATGGGAAAAGAATGTTATTCAATTATCATTAAACCTCATTTTGATAGAAATCAGAAAAAGCAATATCTTAGGAAAAAAAACATATAAAATAGCACATGTATAAATCCTACGTCTTTGATAATCAGATTATACCTAGGATTAAAGCCGCTGGACTGCTTCCCTGGAACTGTTACTCAACATAGTAACCGTTATTTCAATTTTATCATGAAAATATATTACATTGTAAATCAATTTACTCAAATATTAAGAAGACTAAAAATTCAAAGCGACAGAAGAAAACTTTCAGCAAAATAGGAATTTATAAAAATAATTACTTTCGTAAAATTCGTATATCATATTCATTAGATAAAATTATGCACAGTAAAATATTTTTTTAATATTATTATTATTAAAATGTAATATTTTGTATTGTTCATTGTTCTTATTTCAGAAATGGGATTCAAATTACGTTTTTAAATTTCTATATCAAAATGAAACATTTCTTTCTCTTAATAACAGAATTCGAAGCAATAAAATGCCGAAAAAGCAGATAAAATAAACTCTGTTAAAATATTTTAGAGACTTTCTTAGAAGTTTATGTACAGTAGACATGTAAAACTAATTACTCACTATTCACAATAATTGTGTCACATGTATTTAAACATAAAAAAATGTTTTGAATTTTATCAAATTACGCGAAAAGTTAAAAAAACGAAATTTGTGATTATATAAAATTAAAATCAGCTGATAACTTAAATTTTCTTTATTGTAATTTAATTGAAACAAAAAAAGCTTTTTACTTAGACGTTACCTAAAGGGTTTGAAACTGAAAAGTAATGACGAGAATCGTCACTGCTATCAATTTAGCTACTATCAATAAATGAAAATTACATTTTCCAACTTGGATTTTTTTCAGATAATGGTTAAATTTTTTTCTTTTCACGCCTCATTATTTTCTAATTTATCTTTATATAAGAATTATTTTAATTCATCTTCACATTTGACTGTTATTCCCACGATGTACTTGTTGATGAAGATGCATAGGTTGTACTACAGTCATCTATAATATAATTTTATTTGTTTGAAATATTTAAAGTCTTAAATATATTTTACTATATAAATATTTTAACTCTGTGTATCAATTATTTTTCTGGAAATATTACAGATACACAAGAATCAACAGTTGTAGATTTTGGCTATAGATAAATACTATATGATATTACCACACAACAAAAAAATACTGAAAATAATTGAAATTCTATTACATGGATATCTGTTAGAGATTTTTGTTATAGATTTTCATTTTTTCTGATATAAGTACTTGTTATATTAGAGATAAGCAAAAAAATGTTCATCCCAGAAAACAGTGATTCATACCGGATGGTAAAAAGCTTCGAAAAAATCTCATTTGAAAGAGAAAAATATTAAGATCTCTTTTATGCGAAGCCAAAATCCTTGACAAGCTTATTATTACTTAAAGTTAACGTGTAAATGAAATGATTTTAATTATTATTTAACGCTTTTCATTGTAACTAATTAGATGTTGAATCTCTGTGTGAGTTGAGGGCAATTTTAAGTTGAAATCACTTACAAAGCCAATAATTCTTTATGATTGACGAATTTTCTTAGATCCTTATAGTAGAGCAATAATTCTAACTTTACATTTAAAAAAAATCTATATATTATTTAACATATTTGATATATGTTTGGATTAGACTTCTTAATTTTATTGGGTGAGCAGATTGCTGTGTAATTTTATTACAATACACAGAAAGAGTAATAAATTATTTGAAATATTTATTTGGTGATATTTTACATTGAAAGGAAAATTTACAAACATAAATACATGAATAATTCAAATGCTTATAATCTTGTTTATCAATATAATGTGATAAAACAACATTAAAGAAACATTGAAAAATTCAATTTACAGATTCAGGTACACATTGTGAGCAAATTTCAAGGAAGGGAGCCATTACTAGTCGTATTTAGAACGATGTTAATTAAACTTGGTCATTGCGCTTAACGTTGAGTGCTTATAAAAAATTAAGCTGTGTTGAACTATAATAAATTGAACAAAGCCATAATCATATTGTGATAATTTGGACATAGGTAATAATCAAAGGAACCTTACAAGTCATTCGATGCTGCAATATTTCCCGATTAAACAACATTTGGTAATCGAGTACATAACCAGAGAAACTTCAAGAAGTCTACTCCGGTGAACATTGTTGCAAAGAGTGAGTAAAGAAACATTATGACGTGGATTATGTCTGTAATCCATGCCCTTTGGGGAAAAAATTCTTTTACGGATCACGAATCATAAAGAAATAATTTTCTAGTATGGGGATCTTTAAAGCAAGAATAGATAAATTTAGCTACAATATCATTTTATTCACACCGCTTAAATTTAAAGGAATTAAAATTTAAATGGAAATTGTGAAGAGGGAAAGATCGTATAGTTGGGCTACGTAAATAATCTGACTGACATCTGACTCTTAATACTTTGTTTTCCTGAGTTTTTCGATTGTCTCAATAGTTTCATGACGTTCAAATGAGTATTAGATTATTTTAAAAACTCATTCATTATATATATATCGCCAGCACCCAAATGATTTGTCGACATTTTTTCCATTTATGTTAAAAGTATCAATAATTATAATGTTTTTCTATTAATATTTTAAACAGCTAATTTTGATATTGCTCAAACCGTTCATACATTATCCGTATTGAAGATAACAGTTCTCCCAAATAACTACTATATTTTTAAGAATAGCAGCTTGACTTTTGTGACGAAAATGACAACGTGATGAATGTCAACGTCATTTTAGAAATCAGATTTTTTTGAGAGAATTCTCTGATTGTGGGCTGCAGTTAACTACTGAAGTAATTATAACCCCAAAATTTCTCAAGCGCCTACTCCAACATATATAAAAAGAAAGCAAACACGTAACACGTACTTATTTATTTATTTTTTCAAATTCTTTTAGGAGCAAATATGGAACGTTTTGTGGTTCTACCACTAGACCAGGTTGCCTCTAGTAATTCGTTTGTGACTTCAACAAAATGATAAAATAAATTTTTATTTTAACATCCTATTTTTATAGCCTTCTTTGAAGATATAAACTCATTTGTTTTAAAATAATGGAATGCAAATCTCCTCATTATCTAGAAAATTGGTAATTTTGAGTTTTAAAATTTTCTTAATTTTGGAATGTAGGAAGTGTGTGTATGTCTAAAGCAAATTTAAATTAGTGGAATGCTGTAACATTATATATGAAACAGGTAACAGACTTACCTGAAAAGCTCCTACGTCAGGGCGAGAGGAAATGTCATTTTTTATGTCTTTGGGTTCCACCAGAAGCATAAAGCCAATAAACTTCTGCACAGCGAATTGAGAGCTGAAGCCTTGAAGAGTTACTAAAATAAGAAAAAGATACACATGTATACTCACGAATCTCTACACACATTACTATAATTCTAATGAATGATATATTTTGAAAATCGAGAAATTATCAAGAGTTTTAGAAATAAAGCTGACGCTCTCTTTAATTTTTTAGTTTTGAAAGAAAAGTGCACAAGTTGTGTTTTTATAATTATTTGTTCCCCAAATAAAAATAATTTTTAGTTATTGAAATAACTATTTAATGAACAAGCAGGCTTTTAATTATTTTTTGACATTGAAAGGCCCCAAATGTCTCTCTTTCCATCAAGATGAGTGGCATCGTTCATTCCACCATTTGAAGCCTTGCAAATGGACATATTAAATGACTTTTTTTGATAAGGGAAAAGAAGTCTATGTTGCACGTTCGAAATGCAACTGTATGCCGGCCTTTCCGGATCACTTGATGAACAGCGTATGTCTTGACAGATATATTTTTTAGTTTTCTTCTGGTTTGACTATATGAAGATCTTTGGGCTTGTGAACCTGGTCTATCCTTTGGCTAGATCGAGTGGAAAAAGTCAAAAACAGCAACATCGGCAGAGTGCAAGGTTTCAAAATTTACATCGTCAATTAGTGAATTGTTAGATATTTTTCATCAACTTCTTGTACATCTGAAAATTTAAAACTGTTTTCATACAAACATTTTACTCAGAATAACAAATAAAAATTCCTTTTATTTTGCGACTGATTTACAGCTTAATTAATGCAATTAAAAATAAGCAATGAAATTAAAAATGCAGCTACCCCACCCCACTCACAAATACAAAGAGATACTAAGGAAGGCATCTGATCAGTACATATTTTAACAGGTATCGCCTTCCTTCATATAAATCCAGCCAAGCATCGCAACTTACGCCAACACGGCACATTATTGTTGCTCGTTCACCACAACACAGAGGACTTAATTGAAAACCGAAAAAAAAGTTACAAGATGAATTTACAAAGTAATGAGCAGATAGTGGGGCTATTTACAAATGAAGTAAAGAAAATAAATGAATTGCTTGAATAAATGGATATACAAATAGTGAGGCGTTTCACAAAAATTTTAAAAATAAAGTCCATGAAAGTTCTTAGTAACAACTTGAATAGTTCATAGTTCAGAAAAGTGTATTGGAAAAAAGAGTCTTTCAAAGTCTGTACGAGTTGAAGTGTTACGGAGTTGGAGATGAAGCAGGTAAAGGACAGCATCCAGCTCCGAGAGGTGTGAAATGTGGAGTATCCTCAGGAAGTTGGATGTTATTGTGGTGGAGGTGAAGTCTTGCAGAGATCCAGGCCATTATGATTCAGGAAGTTAACAATGCAAATAATTTTGTGCATTAAGTGTGGTGAACTGGTGATATAGCGATGGAGTGGGACACCACCCCACTCACAGTAAAAATATAACAAATGAAAGTATAAAGCATTGTTATATGTAATAAGAAGGAGAGGATATAAATATATATTTAAAATTCTACGTATATCTCTTCAGATCTTATCCCAAAATGTAAGTTATTTTAAAGAATTTGAAGCTCTCTCACATAATTGTCAACATGATCAAGAAAAATTGTAAAAATTAAAGATGAATTTCATTACTCCAGCTATGTTATTTTCAACGCATACTGGAAATGGTACTATTTTACAAGTGATGCTATTCAACTATAAGTTTGGTAAATTAATGGAAAATAATTTTTAATTACCTAAAAACATTTAAATATCTATAGAAGACATGTTTTTAGTCTTAATGAATTAAACATAAAAGCATAAAACTGAAGACACATTCAAATGTTTTTTATAAACATTAATGTACATTACTTTGTTTAATTATGGTAATAACATTTATTTAGTTTTTTACATGTACAAGTTGTTTCCAAGAAAGTATAATTATTTAGGGTGAAGATATCTCATAAGAAAGTTTTTGTCTCTTTGTTTGCTGATTCTTTTTGTTCATTACAGAATTCTCACTAACAAAGCAAGTGCAAATATATATATATGTATATATATAATCACATATTCATATATATATATATTTGCATAAGTGTATACTTTATAATATAAAAATAATCGTATAGAAAAATTATTCTTGGTAAACATTTTTACAGTGAATATTTAAATATCTTTCTTTTCAATCATGCAAGAAAATTCATTTTTAAATATTCACTTTTAGAACTGAGTTTATTGTGTTTATTTTAATCAATTCTGAAGTTAATTATAGTCATAGATTTAAAGTCCAAATATTTTTTAAAAAAGTTTGATATGTTTCTTATTTTGAATTCAGTGTTTTAAATAAGATTTATCATTTACTTTATGTAGTTGAAGTTAGGATGATAAGCAATTTTTTATATTGAACATTTGCTGATCTGATAGCTAAATATTTATAGCTTCAATCTCTGCTTCAACAGTTTGCGCTTTCAATTCCCAACTGGGGCGTTGGATCTTGTAATGGTTCTCAATGAAATTTAAGTTAAAAGTCTCGGTCAAATCAGCTGTCATCAAAAAATGATCATGAAGGAGCATAAAAAGCAACTTATGAGCTGTTCATTTTAAAATGAATGCATTTTAAATAGATAGATTTAAGGGTAATGGAACAAATGATATTACCAACCATAAAGTACCACCTCAAGTCGAAGGAGACTGCCTCAAAGTAGCGAGGTGGTGTACCTGGGTGGAACAGGGAAAGTATGTCGGGAGGGCATTTTTCTGGTAGGGCCACCAAAGACGTGAAGGCCAATCCATTACCTTCAACAAAAATCGGCAGTCACATGAGCTAAATTAGTCTTCTGCAATCGGGTGCTGCTTCCCGTCACCTGACCTATCATCACTGCCTTTAGTCATGAGCCATAAAGACAGCCTAATAGCCAGAAATCTTATCATGAGTGAACTAAATGCACTTCTGCACAGTCCTCTCTTGAACATCTTCACTGTGTAGGGCTTGCATGAAAACTTTGTTACTTCACCTCTCATTGTTTACAACTTTTTGAAGATTCACGTCTTCCTGGACATGGTCTAGCTTGCAGCTAGGCCTTGAGGAATAAGCCATAGCAACAATAACAATGAGTGGAATTGACCCGTGGTAGCCTAGTGGTTAAGGTATTGGCCCTCCGTCTGGAAGAGAGGAGTTCGATTCCCAATGCCGCCAAAGACCAACTGAGTGCATGCGATATACGTGCTCGTTAATTCTGTGGAATCAAATTTCCTGTGGTTGGTCGTTAAGTAGTTACCATGGGTGCAATGATGTGGAGAGAATTTTTTCCCCTTTCAACTCAGTGCCAAAATTGAGGAAGTGGATTCTCTGGAGGTGTCATCTATAGGAGGATTTGAAGAGCAAAGTCGTATTTTCACCTTCGTGGTGCTCTGGTTAAAATAAAGACGTACTCTATTGATTTAAAATCGCATAATCAAGGCTAAGCGAGCTTGGCTACTTCAAATATTATTAATAACAAAAACAACTACACAAGTGGAATAAAGTGATTTTCATGAT
Organism: Latrodectus elegans; assembly: GCA_030067965.1. Lineage (NCBI taxonomy): Eukaryota > Metazoa > Arthropoda > Arachnida > Araneae > Theridiidae > Latrodectus > Latrodectus elegans. The sequence continues at coordinate 17,929,689 of CM057815.1, read as the reverse complement.
TTAATTTATGAAAATAGAACTTAATTCTTGATTTTTGTACATTTATGTATTTACTTCATGTTAATTTTGCAGATATTTTAATATATTTATTAATGAATAGTGAAACAAATCTTAGTATTTCTACTGCTGTTCATTTTCACAACCAATCTTTGAGATTCCTCTGTTTTGAATCGCATCTTCCGAATCTCTATCATGTATAATTATTTCGGACAATAGTTTATAAATACATAGTAATAAACTATTTGACTTTTGTATGGTATGTAACTTTTGCTTCATTTAATAACATCCAAATTCAAACATCTTTTTATAAAAATAATTTAAGTATCATTAAATTCTAACGTTTGAGATAAACTCTTTAATAGGAAATATTTATAATAATAAGTATACAAAAATCACACACACACACACACACACACAGACACACACACACACACACACACACACACACACACACACACACAGACACACACACACACACACACACACACACAGACACACACACACACACACACACACACACACACACACACACACACACACACACACACACACACACACACACACACACACACACACACACACACACACAATCGTTTGTTAAAGGATAAATTTAGATTTTATTTGGAAAACATTTCACTATTGACAGATATTGGTTTACTCATGATTTAATTGGTATTTTTTATCGTTTTGGATTTTAAATAATGTGTAAAAGCTTATTTTCAGATCTTGACTTATGATATGAAATTCTTCGTAAAAGAGGGCCTCTAGGGTTTAGTTTTCAGAAAAGTAAATTGCTAAAAGCGAAGCCTGAACTTTCTATTCTAAAATCCCACTTGTGATGCCCCCCCCCCCTGGCGCAAACATTCATAAGCACACACAAGCCGCTTGAAATATTTTTTCCCTTTACGTCTGAAATCTACGCTCGAGTGACAAAGGAAATGAAATTCCTCTTCCGATCTTGGCGTCCGAACTGTTTGATCTGCTGCGTCATTCGTCGCCAAAATTTTATGCGCCGTGGAATTCAGAGCATTTATTACCTGAGCGACTTTTCTACTTCGATCTAATATTCAAATTCAATTCCATTTCGCTCTCCTTCTCATACAACTGTAGGAAGAGAAGGCTCTGAACTTTGAAAGTGAGGATTCTTACTCACAAGAAGTTATTGATTATGGTGAAGATTTAAATCGATTTAATCACTTATTTGAAGCAGAACTCATTAGTAGAATATCATCGAACATTTAATGAAATTTAAATGGTAATTTTAAATTTGTGACTACTTCTTCACTTAGAAAATACACACACAAAACTGTCAAATAATAATTACTTTTGGTAACTTTCGATCATATGGTTTTAAAACAAAACTTCTGTCTCAAAGTTTTAAAATTCGTAGAAAGCGATGTTGATAGCTGTGAGCTGGTATCTATCCTTAAAAATTCCAATTATATGTATAGGTGAAAAAGACTCATAGCAGCCTAGTGTTAGAACATCGCTCTTCGTGAAGTCTCGGGTTCTATCCCAACTACTAGAGAACAACAGGAAATGGATATTGCGTTTCTCTGCCTGTACATACACGTCTTTCATATGTGAATACAGTCCATAATAAGTAAAATGTCTTCGCTTAAGGCAATTTACATGTCGGATATTAAAATGTATTACAACAACCTTCAATCTTTAGGCTGCTTTTTATACGTTGCCAAAACAGGGAAAGAAATATATATTAAAATTTTTCAAATCTATAAATACTTTATTAATGTGAGTTTTTTATTTGTAAAGTCATTCTTCTTTTAATCATTTACCAATCGCAGTTGAAAATTCATATAAAATTACAATTGATATAAAATGTCATGAAAAAATCCCAAATAATTAATAAAGTTTATGATAGATAATAAATAAAGTAGAAAATATTTCAAAAGATAAAAAAAAATATTTATAAGAAAGAACTTATTACTTAAAAAAACTAATTTATATAAATTTTATAAGCCTGCGATTTGTATAAAATCACTTCGTAACAGTGATGAAAACAAAAATTTTAATAATAAGAAAATATCTTAATTTTTGTATTTTTGCTTACTTACAGACACTTTTGGGCAAAACGTAAGCAACAATATTAACTTTAAGTAGATAGCTATGGCTATGAAACTGCAGGAAAAGTGTTCTTGTGACGAGTTAAGCAACATCAACTTTAGAAAAAGGGCCACACCTAATATAAATGTTAGGAACGCTAAGAGATATCAAATGAGAGTAAGTAAAAAGCGTGTGATCGGTGCGTGCAGCTCAAAATTATTAAAATAGGAATGGTGAAGATGTGAATAAGGACATTTTTTGCAAATGCAACCAATTTCTTTTTGAAATATGGCTAAAGGAAATCATCTGGACGACTTCACACTTGGAAGAATAACCGTAAAGATGTTAGGAAAGCATACTTTGGGATTCGGTGTAGATTCGGGTATCACTTGATTTGGCGATACATTTTGGCGATAAACCTTAATTTATGGTGATCCTGATAACCCCATCTTCGTATAGCGACCATTAGTCAGATCTTGGTATCTATCTTGGCGTCAAAAAAATCGCCAAAGAATCAAGAGTTACTGTATTGTAAACTTTTATCCATACTGTGACCAGTGCAGCCTGTTCGGAATAAACAAACGTGTCATTTCACCTGCCTGGAATGCCTTCTAAACTATAAGTACAGCTATTGTAGTGGTTGTTAGTGATTGCACTAAGAAAAAAATTGCAGTAGATGACCGATATATTGTGCAGCAGGCAAAAAGAGTAAGAACTCAGTCAAAAGAACCACTACCCAGAAAGTGGCAACAAGTATTGCAAATTACAGTGTCCAGATGTCTTCACAAAGGTGGCCTATATGCCCACCGTTTTGAAAGTAAAAGCCGTACTAGAGTTATTAAAGGAGCACGAAAAAGCGGGATATCTTATCAAAAGAGACATGCGCTTTCTACGAAGAAAGTTCAGCACTACCAGCGATTCTAAGCAGCAATATATTTAAATATACAGAAGATGCCTTGGAGGTCATTTTCATCCCAGTAGAATCACGGAAAGAGATCATTGCAATAATCCTGGAATGCTCATCTAGAGATACATTAAGGTGAAAGGATTGACTGAGTTCATATTTTTAAACGCAGGTTCCATGAAAGGGGACCGCTATTGTCAACAAGTGATCCTTTATCATGCCTGGTTCATTAGGGCTATCATTATCATTATCAGAAGGTAGTGAGTTTGTATCCCGGCTTAGCCGAAAATCCGTCGTGTTACTTAAAGACACTGACGGCAGACGTGGCAGACGAATGACTGGAAATCTTCTGCTTTGTCCCTGCTGTAAAATCATGAAGACTCCACCTGGCTGCTTCTATGTAGAGCCCAACTCAACTCTAGGTACAGAGAAGCATGCATCTGCAACAGCAACGTTGCAGCAGTCATCGTTCTTGTGGATGAAAATGTACGGCCACAACCGATTCTTGCTGTTTAGCAGTTATTGGAAAGGGAATATATCAGTCGGAAGGATTGACAGTGGATTCCTTTTATTTAAATGCCATAAAACATGTAAAGGGTACTTTGGGCAGACGCTTTGCGGTGTGATCATACCCTCCTGGGAACACCCAACAACTGAAACACATTTTGTTGTTATAGGTAATCATTTTCTCTATCAGAAGGCAAATGTTGAATTAAAATTATATCATTTTACTCAATATTTTCAATGAAACTACGGAAGAAAGTTTGACTTCGTTTAGTACTACGAGAAATTTATAAGCTTATACCATTTGATAAATATACAATTAAAGCTTGATAACATTTTTTTACAGTAATTTGGAACATAATCGTCGAAAACACGTCGTAATGAGTTTCCATATAAAAATCCCTATTGTTAAATGCAACAGATTTTTGATTTTCTTCAATAAACCCTTTTGTAAACTAAGCAAATATGTTTAATCTTGCTAAAACTATTTAAAAATAAAAAAAATTGTTTCTGTTAAAGTTTGTTACAATGAACAATTTTACCTATATTATACCTACAATAAACAACCTGAATACCATTGTAAAAATAAAAGGTCTCTTTAACAGAAAGCCATATTTCAAACTTCAATGCAGAAATTCAGAAGACTTTAAGGAACTAGAACCACATTGGAAAGCAAGAGATCCACGTTGAAGCCCCCAAAACAATTCCACCTAAAACGTATGGTCTTAACCTTACTAGAAGGAGCCTCACGGGACAGAATTCAGACGAAAATTTACTGAAGATTGCAAACTTAAGATTTCGACATCAAATGTCAAAATGCTCCAGGTGTGTAACATACTAAGTCTAATTGATAACTGAAACTACATTCTACAAATTCCAGAACATTTTTGCAGCACTTTGGTTGTTCAAAAAACAACACTTATTTGTGGTCATTAAGAGCCACAGACTTACAATTACAAAAAGATGCCTGAATTGTTACGATCTGAAGCATTCTGCCACTAATTCTAATTGTCCTCAAAAAGAGTATTTCTGCGTCAAACATGAGAAAACAAACGTCAAATAATCTCCCTACATAGGAGTTTAAATTGTCTAAATCTTTATGTATTAACTGCCACATATCAGACAAACATAATGAAAACTTTCCTACAAATTATACCACATGTGGTAAATTATAACAACCATCATTTCAAACTGATTTTAATCCTAATTAATATCAATAATGTCCGCTATTAGCACAAAGAAATCTCTTTAAACAGATACTCAACAGACAATTAACTTAATGGTTTTACATGAGGTAATTTTTTATGATTCCATATAAAGTGTAATATATTCGATAAATATGAAACAAGTAAGAAAACCCAGATTATATTAATACAAGAGCCTTACATTATCTCAGAAGTGATCAAAAGCTTACTCATGCGTTGGAAATTAATCAGTTCCATGAATACAGACAGACCAAGAGCAGCAATCATTGCTAACACTCCTATTAATTCCATAGTTGCTTTCACAAATAGAGACACTGTAATAGTGCAGTTAGTTGTCTAGCTATCCTCAATAATTTTGATAATTCTGTACGTTATACCCTACGAAGTATTAGAACCATCTGATAATTTTAATAATCAACTATTCCAATTTCTCAGTAATAACAGAAGATTCCAAAGCATGTAGCACATCTAAACTGCCCTATCAATAACCACCTGAAGACTGCTTTGAGAAGAATTCCTAGATCCGAACTAACTCAACATCCACAATGCTCAATATTATTTACCAGCTAACTGAATTTTTTTTTAGTTGGTCGGGTCTCACTGTTTCAAATGAGCTTGCTTTTCTAATCTTTCAATGATGGCCAATTTTTAATGCTATTTCAGGGTCGGTGTACCAATAAATTACTTTCACGTAAAACTAACCACTTCACAATCATGTTAACAGAAGGAATAAAATCTTAAATAAGCAGGGCATTTTTTTAAAAATAAAAGACCATTACTACAGCAGCTATATTCGAAACTGCAGCATAGATGTATAATAAAATACATTGAAAACATCACAGGGTAATTTCTGTGAAAGACATTTAACAAAATTTCCAAAATCTCCTTTTTGAATAAAAATTCTAAAAAAGTCGTATCAGCTATTACGACATACCTCGAACTCAGATCATTGAAGAACAGAAGATATGATCTTACAGATGCCAAATGAAACAATCGACACTTCAGGTACTATAGAAATGAATTATACACATAATATAAAGAAACCTTTTGAAAGAGATCTACAATAGCTTTTTTCAGTAGTTCCATTCTATCGGTGAATTACAAAGCTGGATGAACTTTTGTTCAAACAAATACAAGACATCTTTCACAAGCATTCCACAGCAAAAGTACACAAACACAACTTCATACTGTCAGAACGCTGCAACCTAATGCCCTGACTGTACTAGTTATTTTTAAAGACATATGCATTTAAACATGTCGAAACAGGCTGCCAACTTTCTGCTATTTGACGTCTGCACAGAACATGAGCGAGCAAAAAGATCCACCATTCAACATAATGAACTTGGATTTATGTTCAGAAAGAAAATTCCAAAGCACCCAGCAAAGTTAAAAGTTTCATTACAAATTTTTCATAAATTTCAGAAATACATTTCAATAATAACACTGACTGTATTAAAATCAAATATTAATTGATTCGCGAAAGCAATATATAACTAATCTGTTTGGTAATAAGATTAATCTGTAACTTGTATTCAACCGAATTCGATACTTTTACAAATAAAGCTATTATGAAATAATTAAAATTAATGAAGTAATTGAGATTAAGTAACGCTAGTGTAAAATGAATTCAAGTTCTTAATTGGAGAGTAGTTCTTCGCTAGTATTTCAGTTATTCAAAACTGGTATATCATATTAATTTTAAATCTATTACATTTCAAAACATCAGGTTAAGTTTTCCATAATTCTCAGTTAATTGTAGACCATCCTATTATTTCAACTTTATATTTACTCAATGTGCAGTTTCTTATGCAAAAATCGCAAAAAGTTGCATTTAAATTAAATATTAAAAAAAAAAGTATTTTTAGATGTTACAAGAAACTATAGAGGAGAATTAGCTTATTTAGAAGGAAAATTTTAACATTTGAAAAGTAAAAGGGAAAAAGCGCATTATTAAGTTGACTAAAATTTTAAAAAAATAACAACATTTGTGAACATATCAGCTCTGTATCTCAGAAAACAAAAAAAGTTTGACTTAAAAAAAAAAAGAAAAAGCAAAATGAAAAAAAAAATATCAGCTATTTTTTGTGAACTGAAATATTTTTTCTTAAATATGAATTTTTTGTGCAAGAAGGTATTATTAGACTATGTTGTTGTTGTTCCCGTGTGCCAGCTAGGCTGGCAAATTGGGGTGCGCTGCTCCACTTTACTAACTGAACCGTATTTGGTGTGGAGTCCGACTTCTTCAGTGCACACACACATGCCAAAGGGACTCATTTATAGGGTGGGCAACCATTCACATCTCATTCACACACAAGGAAAGGACAAAGACAGGATAGAGAGAAAGTACATCAATGCCTGAACCAGGATTCAAACCCAGAACCTCCCTATCCGTAGTCAAGCATGCTGATTATTAGACAAGTTTTCCGACTTTATAAGGCAATAAAACTGCAAATCAACAAAATTAATTTATATTCCTTGTGCATCGTAATTTCATTCTTGTCATTTTAACTAAATAAATAATATAACAAATGTAAATAATAAAAGAATAAAGTTAAGTTTAATTTGCATTATCTGATGACAACCTGGGATATAGAAAACAAATATACATGAAACTGAATGTATTTGAAATAAAATATAAACTATCTAATTGAAACAGTTTATTTATCATAGTGCAATTGATATTGTTTTAGCAACAGATGCTCAAAACAAAATTTCCAAATAAAAAAGAATAGAACCTTAAATGTTATTAATTATTTGGTATTACCTTATCCTTTTTTGCAGAAAAACCATGATTGTTATTTAAGCTGAAATTTATTAATTGCATTTCAAGAAAACATATTTTATCATTAGATTGTAACTAAAGATTACAGTATCTCATTTCCAAATATCTTTTTTTTGGCAGCTCTGATTATTTCTCTTACTAGATAAAAGCAAGACATTTCGATCAGAAGAAAAGTTGTTCATATTTTAATGTTAATTAGAACTGTGTCAAATTTTCTACAAAAACAGAAAAAAATGTATAGTGAAATTTTAATAAATATTTCAAGTTATATCATAAAATATATTCTTTTTTAATTTAAATCTGAAGTAAAAATTTTCCATTTTCTAATTCAAGAAGATTTTTACAAAAACCGAAAAAAAAATGAAAATTTAATTTTAATATATAGTATCACAAGTTATTTATAAGTATACATCATAAAATAATCTCATTTCTATTTAATGCATTATTTCCTGAGCTTATATTATTATAAATGCTACAATTGAAAATTCCAAATTATTATATTATAAGTGAATACTATATAACATTTTACTTTATTACATAATACTATATAACATACATTATAACATTTTTATTTAAATTAGCATATTATTTTTCACAATTTCTCAGTTTTAAATCTTTAATATAAAAAAAAAATGAAGATGCATATGATATTAATAAAATATTCATGATAATATGTGAGTAAAATCCCTGTATATTTCAGGATAAATTCTATGCATAATGAATGAAGTAACAAATTTATTATTCAAGAAAATAGCGTGAAATTTTCAAAGAGAGAAAAATGTCATTTTTGAAGTAATTTTGCATTTTATTGTTCTTGTGAAGTTCTAAAATACTTTTTCAAAATTTTCCTCGGATTATTTTGTTGATCTTGCCTCAATGAATATTTATAAAGATATAAATAAACCTGCTTTAAAAATAATAAACGAAAAACTGTGAAAGAAATTTCTCGTCGAAAAATAAATTTGACACAATATAGATAATCAATATATTTCTTTGAATACTTTAAATATCTGACAGTAACTTTAAGTGGCATTTATTCGTCCAATAACAAATATTTAACATTTTGGTGTGAAAAAAATTTTTTTATATGCTGAATAAAAATTTTCCCCATCATAAAAGTTTTAAATATCTTATTAAATGCATAATAAAAATGAAATTTTATTTACTGAGTAACTTATAAAAAATGTTTGCTTAATTTAAACGCAATAAAATTATTCTAAAGTTTTAAGGATGTTCAAATTGAATATTTTAAAATTAAAAGAGAATCTGGAAAATGAAATTCATTTCAACAATGGCATTTTGTTTAACGTTTAAAAAAATGATAGTTATTATCATTTTCTTTATCTGAAAGTTGCTTCAAATATTTTAGAAAATTAATAATATTTATCATTGTTTGCTAAATTTTTCTTAATTTGCCTCAAGAGGAAATTTTATTCAGTTACTTATGTTGGCAACATTAAAGATATACGCTTCAGTAATTGTAAAAATCTTCTAAAAAATTATATAATTCTGCAGAACATTAAAAGTAAACCTTATTTAAATAATTTTTATACTCTTTCATTAAAAGCATAAATTTTTATAGGATATCTTAAAGCCAAAAATTTCATAATTACAAATTAAATTTTAAAAATAATAAAAATTGTTAAAAAAAAAGTTGAAAATAATGAAATTTTACATTTAATATTTACTATATACCGATAAAAGCCAAGAGTCCAATAAAAACATATAAAGCATAAGAAAGTGTATTTTCTAAACGTGTACTTAATTCCTATTTTCTTAAAAACGTGATCACAAAAATGGGGTTTGTTTTACACATATTAAAAATTACTGTAATGGAAATGATATTCTTAATTGATTCTTATATTTTATACTTGATTTCTAAACTATATCTGTTTTTAATTGCAAATATTTAAACTTTTAGAATGTATATAATAGATTTTAAAGAGCACTTTTAGAAATTAATATTTTGACACAGATTAGTGGATGGGCATGATCACCGCAAACCATTGTAAGACTAAGGGTAGTTGAAAATTTTCTGTACGTTGCTTTCTAAGGAGATTTTTCAGAGGTAATGAGCTGTACACATCTGTTGCAATGAATTAAAATGAAGAATTTTCAAAGCACAAGTACCGACAGTCTTAAACACCGCGTAGTGGACAGCTAAGCACTCCAAGTCTTTTCTAAGGTATCTTTAATATTCATTGTGTTAATTCCCACTTGGGTGACTTATTCACTGGTAGTAAACATGTCAAAAGGCAGGAAACCCACAACTCCCAAGCAACCTTGTCAACATCCTTCTCCCATTGCTTAAAAGTGGCTAGGAATGAACTTGAAACCTTTTGTTCTGAAGAATAATTTCTTATCAACAGACTTATCAGACAGAGTCTTTTAGTAAACACAAACAGATCGTAGCTGTTGTTGACTCAGCTGAAAAGGGAATTAAAATCTCCAACAAAAGCTGGGGACACTTTCTCTTACTACAAATGATTAAGTTCCGGACAACTGAGATATTAATAAGACGATATATTAGTATTTAATCGTTTTATTAATATCTCAGTTGTCCGGAACTCAATCAGTTTAACTCAAAATCTTTCGCCATCAATTAACTTGTTTCTTTTCTCCATGTTCTCAAAGATGACGTCAACTCGGAAAAATTCAATAACAAATATGAAAATTAAAAAAAAGCTGTTCTAATTTAATAATATTTAAGCCAATATTTGTACATTTATCATTAAAAATTTACTAAAGATTATAAAATTTTAGGCAGGTTGAAATATAAAAGTTATACATTAATATACCCCTTTTTTGTTATATTCATAGTTTTCAAATTTTATTATTATAATATATATATATTATAATAATAAAATTATTATTATTATTATATATATTTATTTATTATAACATATTAATATAATTTGTATATATATATGTATATATATATATATATATGTATATATATATATATATATATATATATATATATATATATATATATATATATATATATATATATATATATATATATATATATATATATATATATATATATATATATATATATATATATATATATATATATATATATATATATGAAATATTGACTGTAGTAAACATTCAATAGTTGGGCAACTAACAATAAATTTTACAATTTTACTCTTTTATAATCTTTATTTGATAAATATTTATATATAAAATCATATATATATATACATATAAAATCAACGCAATGATTCTTTCTAATTCTAAATATTTTGCTTTATTCAATATATTTTAAATGATTTTTTTCAGTTTTCAATTTGTTTAAATGTTATTTTTAAATATAATTATTATTTTAAAAAATGTTTATATAAAATAATTTTTTGGCTAATTTCTTGCTTTGAATTCAAGTAATTACATAATTTTGAATGCCTTGTTGCCTTGTAAGCGCGATATAGTTATATATAATATATTTGTAATTATACAATAAACAAAAATAAAACTTTTTGCTGTAGGAAAATTGATACAAAACTAAATAAGTAAAAAATATATAAAAATAAACTGTTAATAATTATAAATACAATGCAGTATACACAATGCAACGTCTTTAATAAAATCAACATTAAATTATTGTAAATCCAAGTGATGTGATTTCTCTGAGGTGCTAAATGTAAATAATAAAAATTAATAACCCTAAAGCCATTAAAAGTTCAGGAATTTCAAGTTTAATTTCTCCGTCACAAAATCAACAAAATTTGCAACTTTTCCTCAAATATAAAACTTTCGGTACACTGTTTTTATATTATCTTAACTGCTTGCGATAAGATTTGTTGTTGAAATAACAGCAAACCGAAACATGAAAAGCTCTAGATAATTTAATAAAAGAATGCATAACAAACTACCCAACAGAAAATTACGTCCAAAAGCTAAACAAGCATAAAATAACCATAAAGCTACGGTATTTTACCTTAAAGATATCGCCAAAGTTTGCCAAATTTCCTTCACTTTGAGTGAAAGTGAGTAATGACAATTACTGCATAAAATGAGAATAATGTACTAAACAAACAATGTTTTCCTTAATTAATTTTGTTATACCGAGATTTTCTTTTCTGTGTAATATTTTTACCTTAGGTGGTGTTTTTAAGATGGTAGATGATTTGATGGAACTGAAAGTTACGGGGTTAAGAGACCATAATTTTTTATATTGACATAGAATGAAGCAGGAAATTATGCACTTCAGAAAATGTAAGAACTTTTTTAATATTTTATCTCGCCCCCTTTTGTTTTGACATTATAAAAATGATTTGAAACTGATAGATTATATGACTATATTCTAAATCAGAATAAAAACTTTCTGTTTAAGAGATTCTTAATATTAATGAAAACGAATAATTAATTATTTAACACACAAATAATTGAGCGTAATTAGATATTTTTCATTCCACAAATATATATATTCCGGTGGTATTTCTTATAAAATCTCATTTAAGTCAATGAAAGATTTTCTTTATAAAATTTGCAAAAGGAAAATTTATATACAGCCTCTGATTTAATAAATATTTTCATGGAAATTTCTTGAAAATTTATGCAAAACCAAAAACTCCATCTTTCTACTACTACATTTAAGTGTTGAAGTATTAAATGGCTTACACTAAATCAGCTTTTTTCACTAGAACACATCGTGCCAAAAGACTTCTAATGGACAGTATTAAAATATAAGAGGAAAAAAAAAAGATCAATTTAAAATTAAAACTTTTCCTTAGTTATTTCTTGTACAAGCTGCATACTTAATATTTGCAATAAACACTAAGTACAACAATAAATAAAATTTTTAACATAAAATAAAAGTTAATCAATCAAACGTTTTTAAATATTTTGAATGTAGCCCACGTGATTTTTTGTTACTGTCGCTTTATTAATATGAAAAAAAGAATTATAACATTCAACACTTATAATGTGGTTTATTATAAAGCAACACTTACTTTTCTAATATATCTATACATTGTTATAATTGCAATATTAATTTGCAATATAAAAAATATATTTCATATAGGAAAGTCTTTATTGACTTCTGTAACTTATAATGTTGACTGATTTCTTCAAATTACACTTTGTTGTATTTGTATTGTTGTATTGTTTTGTTTATAAAAATAATTAAATTTTAGGGAATAGCTTAGAAATATTTCTGATATCTGAAATATATATATAATGACATAATATATAATGATATCTGAAAGACTGATGAATTTGTAAGTATTTTTCTAATTGACTATTTGTTTGTAAATGAATAACCATACGTAGAACAATAAATAAACTAAATTAATTTTTTAAACTGCATTAAATATTAGGATAATAAAAGTATTTTTTATGAAAAAGAGAGAGAGAGAGAGTTCAGAAAAGTTTCGAGATTTGAAAGAGATTCAATTTTATATTTTCATTCAAATCTTACTCATTTTGAATTTTTTTTTACATTATTGATTCTTAAAATTCAATTCTTTGGACTATCTCGAAGAAGGCAAAGCAACGAAATGGAGGTAGAAGATAGTATTGTTATTAATTGAATTAACCCTGCAGAGAATAATAAGAAAAATATACGATTCAAATCATTTAGTATGTACAGAGTGATTCTAAATTGTTTTTACAAATTAAGAAAGGTGACAGTACCTATCTATTTAAGTAATAATTACAAAGGAAAATAGGGTTGCATTCCACTCTGAGAGGAAGAAAAGAGGAATTCTCACATGACAGTGTTTGCACCTCACTTACAACAGTATTAGGTAATCGAATAAATAAAAACAAAAGTTTCACAATCATATTTATTTATTTAGTGAAAACCTCATAGCAAATGCTCAAAATGCCGTCCATGCGTGTCGTTGCACAGTTGATACCGGCGAAGGAGCGACTGTCACACCCTCTCCAATATTCCTGGTTCCGTATTGATTTTGTCCTTGGTAACAAAGATTGTGCCCACGAGATCTTCAGGTGATTATTTCCCAGGCTTCTCCTACACTAAAAATTTCATGTACCCCCGGAAGAAAAAGCCCAGTGGGTTAAGGTCCGTGAGCGAGGAGGCCAAGAAACAAGTCCGCTACTTCCAATCCATCGTGCGGGATACGTGGCATTCAAAATATTATGGACCGTGATGGAAAAGTGTGCTGGGACTCCTTTGTGCATAAGCCGCATGTCTCTTAGGATGGGGAGTGGAACAGCCTGCAATAAACTGGAAGAAGATACGGAATGCTGCGTTGGTCAAACGGTTTGGTATGATGTAAGGGCTCAGCAGATAATTACCACGAATAACTGCCTAGATGTTCATGGAAAGTTTCTGCTTGTGTCTACCTGGTACAGTGGGTATTGTTACCTAACAAACGTGTGGGCATTGTAACATATCTCATAACAAACGTGTTGATTGCGCGTTTTGAAAATGTCTTCTCTGTTAAATGTTGGCTCATCATTAAATAATACTAATTCAGGATATCATGGCTTGTTATTCTTCATTTCCAGCATCCACTAAGCAAAGTGTGTCCGGCGGAGATAATCATTTGCCTGAAAAGATTGAATTTTTGAACGAAGTACGGGTGCATGTTTTTGAACGAAGTACGGGTGCATGTTTTTGAACGAAGTACGGGTGCATGCATGCATAAAAATTCCTCGTGTAAAATAACCCGCACAACTGGCTAATATACATGCATTTCGTAAGTCACCTCTCATGCACTTGTGGAAAGAGCTTTTTATAATCTTGTCAAATATTGGTCTTCTATTTCTAGCGTTCAAACATTAATTCATGTACATAAATAAATATTTTTTTTAACTTTATAAGTGAATAAGTAAATTTTCCTTTTGAAAATTTACTTTGTTGATTGAAATATAATGAACCCTTAAAGCACTATTTTTTAAAGATTTCAACTATTTTTACTTTCATTTAGAAGAGCATTCTGAATTAAAGACATTAGTTCAATTCACCATTTTATTTTTATAGAGGAAACGATAAATTTCTGAAAATCTATATTTTATATTATCCATAATATCTACGAAATTATTATTTTATTTTTATAGAGGAAACGATAAATTTCTGAAAATCTATATTTTATTTTATCCCTTATAACTACGAAATTACTCAACAGAGCAGTTAAAAGAAAATGTCTATACTTGATTTTATTATAAGATTAATCATTTTATAAGAAGTTGATTTTTAATTCTTATATTATATTGATCATTGAATTATAATTACTATAATTCACAAATAAATATAAGATACTGAAATTATAATTTTAATAAACTTTTTATTTAAGTCGTTAATTGCAATTTTAATATTCATTGTTTCCAGATAAATTAAATTACCTTAATGTTTACTTATAATATTAATTCGTCTTTTCAGTTGAAGATCAATACACACACACACATACACACACGCACACACATACACACACGCACACACATACACACACGCACACACATACACACACGCACACACACACACACACACACGCACACACGCGCACACACACACACACGCACACACACACACACGCACACACACACACACACGCACACACACACACACACGCACACACACAGACACACACACACACACACACGCACACACATACACACACACACATACACACACACACACACACACACGCACACACATACACACACGCACACACATACACACACACATACACACACGCACACACATACACACACGCACACACATACACACACGCACACACATACACACACGCACACATATATATATGTATACATTTATAATAGTTACTTTATATATACAATGAATAATTACTTTAGGGAACATCGAAGCATATGTTACATTTAAATAATAAAACTTTTTTTGTTCTAGATAAATGAAGTGATCATGATTTCACTGTTTATTTATTTCCCTCTTCAATTTAAAACATTTAGAATTCATATTGTATTTCGATGAAAAGTACCATGAAAATATCATAAAAACATGATTTACAAGTATCAAAAATCTGTCTTAGTATCGCCAAGCTTGAATTTTTGAAAATACAAAGTATTGTAATGGATGCAATTGTACTAGCAAAAAGCATCATTTCAAAGCTGAGAAATCAATTTCAAATAAAAAGGACTGTCAACTGACCACCAGGATAAAATTGTTCACTTTCTACCACAAGAAATGACTGATATTTCTTCTTAAATTTGATAGAGAGAGAACAGACGATGCGGCTCAGCAGCAATGAAAGTTATTTTGAAGCAAATTGAAAGTTCTGTAGTTAGTATAGAAAACATTGATTTCATTCTGTTTGTTTTTGAACATATATGCGAAAAATGTGCAATAGTTGGTTACTAGATACCATGTGAAACGAGGATGAAAGGCTTCTGAATGAAGAATCATCAGAATTATGTTCGATTCTCTGACGAGATCGGATGATACTGAATTCAATTCAGATTACAGTAAAACAATACAAAGAAAAAGGAAATTCAAGATCCGTTTGGGTGAGATCACATTACAGAGGAGATTACTGGAAAGTATCAATGGTGTCAACTATTCGGACAGGTAGAAAGGTACCCAAAGCAGATAGCCAATAATCATGTTGTACCTCACAATTTTTTTTTGGCACTGGTGATTTTGTTGCCATTTAATTAATGTTAATGCTTCATCTTATATACCTTATCTTGAAGAACACATTCTTAAATTTAAAACAATACATAAAGCAGATTACCAACCTTCCTGACCTAAACCGATCGAGCATATTCAGGAAATACTAAGACGAGCTATTGTAGAGTGACAAAGTCCTTTTATTATTCGGGAATTAGTAAACATGTTGTACGTTACACTATTGCCATTGGTTATTTCTTTCTTTTAATTAATAAGTTGATCTTATGCATCTTGATATGAAAAGAACGTTCTTAAATTTAAAACAATGCGTGGAGTAGCTAACCAACTTTCCTGACCTAACATTTTCAGAACATACTCAGATGAGCTATTTCTTCGAGACAAAGGATTTCTTTTACTATTCGAAAATTAGAGGTTGAATAACATTTGAAGAATAAGACATTACCATACCATGTCTTATCGATAAACTCATCTCAGCCAAGAAAAATAAAAGAGAAGCAATTCAAATAGACCACAAGCTATTTTAAACATGTCTTGAATCATATTAACATTACAGATTTTACCATACACAGACAACGGAATAATCTGCAGTATTTTTTTCATGTTTTGTTTATTGTTTATAAGAATTAAAGTTATTACATAATTTTTCCTGTCTTTCTCCACTAAGTCCGTTTCTCCACTTCCATACTTTCGAACACTAAGTTACTCAGGTATTTTTTATTTTATTCGCCTGCATGGATATCTCATTAAATATTCCTTCATATCTTGTTTACTCTTCTAAATGTTTTGACCATTATCCTGTAATGTTTAAGTAATATACACGCATAAATAACTATAAGTAATTAAATTAGTTTTATTGTGATTTGATTAAAAGTAAAGTATTTTATATTAATTACCTGAATTTTAATAAAATTAATATATATTTCAGTTTTTATTTAAAATAATCAATTACTTATTTACTGTATAATATTAGAAACTTATGATAATTTATTAACGACAAATATAAGTATAACACAGGTTGGTTTGGTTGGTTGGGTTGTATGGCGCAAGGTCCAAATTTGGACATGCTGCGCCAATAAGTATAACACAAAATATTTATTATTATAATACTCGTTTTAATAATATTTTTTAACAATAATTACAAATTATTTCAATAAATTTTATTTACTTTTCCATTTAAAAATATTCTCTATAAAAAAGTCTTTCTCCTTGCGCAAAATAAATAACTGTTAGTAAAAAAAAGTATTAATTTTAAGGTCTCAAAAAAATGTCCACAAAAGAAATAATTTCATTTCATGAATAATTAATCTATATATTTTTATCCTTAATGTGTCAATAAATTAAAACGAGGCAATTGTTTTTCATAATAACAGTTGTATCTTCTGTGACAATAAACAGTAAAATAAAGTAATTACTACTTATTTCACTGATTTCTGTTTAATTATTAGAAAAACTATTTTACATACAAAAAATCAATTGAAATATAAGTAAATCAATTTTAATCCTGAACAGAAAAAAATGGTGCTAAAACAAGTTAATTAAATTATTTTTCCTACTAAACGTTTCATTAATAAAAAATCAATATTATTCAAATTAATTTTCTTCTTTTTAAAAAGTACTGCTTGAAAATTTAAGATTACAATTAAAAACGTCGAATTTCTTTTAATTACTGACTTTCTTGGTAATTTTCTGAAATATTAGCTTCTAATAACATGTCTCTCTCCGAAAAGTTTTAGCTAAACTTTTATCACATATGTAAAATCACGTGAATTATTTTGAAAAAGTGACGAAATAATTGTTATACTGTCACACATTCTTTTTAAAAACAATCAATATATTAGCGTTTCTAAAAGTGTTCTTAATTGGTGTAGAATATGCATTTTAAGATTAATTTTTCTTTTATAGCTCAATTACCGTAATTTAAGAGTGACTAAAGCACCGAAATTATTTCGATCGCAAATGATTATAAGCTTATTTTAACTCAGACTTAGTACACGGTCGAATGGCAACAGCTTTATGGACGAGTGAAGTGCTTGAATCGGATTAGGCTTAAATTTCGATGGATTGCATTTAAGATTTATGCGTTTAGTGATCAGAAAATAAGGCTCAAATACGTTGGAAGCAGATAATTTATCTAAGTTTAAACCTTCAATTATTCCTCAAATTTGTGAAAATAGTATTAGTTAGCAGAAACTATTTTAAACACATCGTTACTGTAGTGTTCTACAATTGCAGTAACAAAAATTGTAGTAGCTAAAATAAATGCAGCTAAATAATTAAGAGAGATTGGTTCAAGATTTCTTTACATTAGAAGCATTTTAATAACAACTTAATAACTTATAAAATTAAAAAGCTTTATAACAAACTTGGAACAAAACTTATTATCGTAATTATTTATTATATTTGATGAAGTTATATTAGTTATCATAATTTTTAATGATATTATGTTAATATTAATTTTATGTTAACTGACACAAATATTAAAATAATGGATAAAATATTCAGAAAATATTTGCTTCACAAACTCTCAAAATAGCTACTTTTTTATAAAATAACATATTCAGTTAATTTTTTAAGTTTGAAGAACAATAAAATCTTATATTTCAGAAAAAATAGTTTAATAACTATGACGGAGCAACTTCGAAAGATGAATTGAATTTCATTTTGTCTTAAACCTTTTATAGAATTAATTGAAATTTGATCTTTGAATAAGGCAGAGTTCCTTATTTGTTTAACTAAAAGGCATCAAAAACCCCTTATGAAAAAATGGATTACGTTCCTTCATAATATAAAATTACAGCAATGGAGTGATAAGAATGTGAAATATTTATTATATGAAAATATATTTTTGACTTTAAACATATGCTCTTAAAAAAAAAGTGTAAAATAACGAATTATATAGAATACCTAACATTTTTTCGCCAAATATATAATTTATGAATTATTGAATTCTTTTTCTAGGGATTTTATAGAATAGAAGATGCTATTTTGTGAAATGTAAAAATGTTCATGATAAGGCGATTATTTTAAAGATATTTATTATATTTAACCACTTTATTGACTTGTTAAAAATTCCACGTTGATGTTAGAAATTTTAATGCAGTGTCATTAACTTTCTTTCATTTAGACATTTCTACAATTATATTGATTACAAATAAAAATATAAATCAAAATAATAACAAATTCCCAATATTAATATGTCAAAAGTCTATATTTTCTGCAAATTAAATTTAAATTAGCAGGTTGGTTTATTTGATATCTATATTAACTTAACACATTTTAATGTTACCTTATTGAGATTATTTTTGGGCTATAATTTGAAATCTCTAAACCAAGGATATCAATTTAAATTGTAATATTTGAATAAATTGAATAATTTACAATATTTAACTAAATGAATAATACGTAAATGAACTGAATAAAATATCAATATTGAATACCTAAAACTATTATGATAAAATAAAATACAATGCAATAAAAGTTTCATATCTGTATCATTCGTTTAAATGGTGCAAATTTATACGAATTTGATAGGAAGATATATTTCATAAGCATGAAAATTACTCCCTTGCTTGCTATGAAATATATTTTCCTGAACTGTTGAAAATTGCTTAAGCACAACATTGAAATATAGATAGAGGCTAATTAAAAATTCTAGCTTCGTCTTATAATTTCATTGCAACTAAAGATATACACTCTATTATGAATAAAATATCATAATACGATATACAAAACATCATTTTTTTTAAATAAATAGAGTTGAATTTTAGAGAACATAGAATTCTTAAAATATAAAAATAGGTATTTTACTTAGAAACGTGAAGGTCCAATACTTTTTCCTATTAAATCATCATTTTTAATAGATAGCAATTAGAGTTTGAAGAATGACATAAGTCTAATCTAATTATTCCAATCCTGAAATCCATTTTCAAACGATTAATGAAAATTTATATTGTTTAGACTGTTGATAGTAAAGTAATATATATATAATAAAATAACATTTTAAAGCTATTTTTTTCAATAATTAAATTTGATAAGGTTAAATTTAAAATATATTACTAAAGTAACGCTACAAATATAAATATTCAACAATGGAAAAGGATTTGATAAACTTGAATTTTAAGTGCATTATTTACGTACATGATTATATTTCTTAAACAGAAAAATCTAGAAAAAGTGTTCCTATTTTAGATTAACAATCTCGATCTTTTTAGATCATATCATAATTGAATCGAAATATGAAGAACACATCAACTTTAATTTGAAATTATGTTAAAAATCACATTATTTGTCGCAAACACATCCCTAACGTCAATAAAATCGCTGAGAAAATTTTGCATCTCACTGTAAAAATAACTACTTTAATTCTGGAAGCACAGGAATTTCAATATCTGTCCCATCAATTTCAGAAGAAGCCCAAGAAAGCTGCCTGCCTTTAATAAGCTAAAATGCGGCTGCCGACTTAATATGTGGAACTGAAATTAATACTAGAAGCCCCACTCACAGCTCCAACAGTGTTGTTTTAAAGGTAAAAGCCTCCCTCGATTTATGCTGTCAGAAACATGATTAATTTTTCAATTTGGCGAGAAAGGGGAATTAAGAAGTCAATACATCGAGTCTTTTGTCTCCTCCAGGAAGAAAATGCGTGAAGTATTTCCATCAGATAAGTTGTTTTCGTGTCAAAATAAGGCTGAAAACTTAAATCTTTATCATAAAGAGAAGTGAAGTTTTTCCCAGCAGTCAAAGAATATAAAACTCTTAAAGGTCCTCCTTCCATACTAAAAATTTATAGTTAAATCTAATTAAGTTCTTTAATTAATTAGAAATACATTATAAATAGCTTTGCTGTCAGTTCTTTCGGAAAATAATTGCAAAAATCAATATATTTCTTGCGTTTAGCTTAGGGCTGATTCGGGGGATAACTGAAAATATTTTTTTAACTTTTTACGAGAGTTTAATTAATTGAAAATACGGATTATATGTTTATTTTGAATAACAATGAAATTAGTAGTTTAAGTTTGATTGCTGAATTTTAAGATCCGTTTAATTGGGTTCATATTTCTGAGCTAACATAATTAATTAAACGTGAAATCCTATCATAACATTTTTTGTTGTTGGTAATAATAAACACCAAAAAATTTTCTACAATAATTCATGATTCATCAATTATGAAAAAAAATTAATTGGTTAATTATATATTTTGCTTTATATAAAATGTACGTGAATTATTTACTTTGTAAATGATGTCATTGTACTATTTAACAAAAAGAGATATCAATGAATTTATGTTTGATTCAGTTTAAATTAAGGAAATTAATGTTATAGTAAAGGACAGTATTTCATGGTAACGATTCATTTTAAAACTAGGTGATACAGGTAATTGTGTGTAGTATTTCAAAACTTATTTTACACCACATTCAAATTGACACATCACATTTAAAATTTGACTAAAACTTTTTTTCATCATTTATAAAATAAAACACCCTGAAAAGAATCATAAAAATTAAAGGAAATTTAATATACAAACCAAGCAATTTTGTTTCAAATAATTGAATAAATTTCCAAAGTAAAATGACAATAGTGTGTGAAATTTATGTTTCGTGCAAATAGCAAATTTTTCTACAAGAATGTTATACCACATTGCATAGTATCAAACAGATTTTAAACATCTGTATACCGAAGAGAAGACTATAATGTATGAATTCATATCAAAAATTCATTGTTAGATTGTATAAGACGTGAATCGAGAGTCATTCTTTGGTTGAAGTCGTCAACCAAAGAAAGGCTACACATGCTTAATAAATGATATATTCAAGCAAAGGTAGAAGATATGCATGTTTTATCAATGAGTTTTCTAACAACAAATATTATCATATTGAATAATAGCTGCAATAAGTTTTTGAAGTAAACGAACGTCTTCGAACTATAGTACTTCATTAATGCAGCTGCTGATAATAAGATTAACCACAATTTCCAGGCTGCTGAGATACACAAACGTACTCTCAGATCATAACTTCTACGAAAACGTTCGATAATTCACCCCAGAAGATATTGTTCAGCAGAGGGGTGTATCAGAAGAATACGGCCATCAAAGTACCATAAATTAAATAGGGATTTGTTAGAAAGATAAAAAAGCTTGTTTGAAAACTGTACACCGCACTTTATATTTAAAAATTCTTTAAAAACATAATTATCACTTCTTTAACATAATCTTTGATGTAGCAGATGTTGATGAATTGACGTCACAGACAGTGATACACATTTAACTGTTGACAATTTGACTATCAATCGTCTAGACGAAGAGACTATGACTTACTACCAGGTCTCTATCATCGCAAATTGTGTGTGTGACGTCATATTGCAATATCTTCTACCAGATGCTGGCACTATCTGGTTCCCATCGGTGTATTTGTTATAAACTTGCATTACTGTGTCGCTGTTACTGACAAACTCCTATTCAACGTTAGGAAAATCCTTCTTTACTAAAATCCATGGTTCTACCCAATTTTACTTGCACATTTTTTAAATGACATCCTCTTTCTTCCGAGAGGGTTAATTAGGTCCCAATTACTGTTCACCCCACCCCTTGTAAAAACTAGAACCTCCTTTATAAGTTTTTATTCGCAGTTCCCCAATTATACTGTTTCACCTGTGGTTCGGATGTCATTACTTAGCTTGTATGCTTACGATTTTAAAACCTTAATCAGGTATATAATACACTATGATTTTTATTAGCTGAAATTTTCATCTGAAACATTCATTCTTTCTCCCTTTTTCCAAATTTAAGTTAATATATATGTAAGACTTTATAATGCATATATAATTGTAGATTTATTATTCACACACACAACGTGCATCTTTTAAAAGTCTCTAAAAGAATGAATCGTAACAATATATACATCATTTTATTGAATTGCTTGAATTATATCTGAATATACACAGTAAGTTTAAGGATTTATATATATATATATATATATATATATATATATATAATTATAAAGCAAAAAATATATACATATAGCAAAAAATATAAATATATATAAGAATATAAATATATATAAAAATACAATACAGAATATACAATACAATAGGAAATCTAGCCAGCAAAAGCAGCTAAAGAAAAGATTTGCCAATATAAATAAGAAAATATGAAAAATATGAAATTGGAAAAACAGTGAAATATAAATAAAATAAAACATGAAAAATATGGAAAAGCACTGAAATATATGAAACAGATGAAAAGAAGAATACATACGTCTTCATCAGGAGGAGATGGCCAGCTATGCTAAAGAAAGAACACTCTCTCAGAAAGAGTGTTCTTTCTTTTAGCATAGCTGGCCATCTCCTCCTGATGAAGACGTGGCCCTTATGTATTCTTTCTTTTCATCTGTTTCATATATTTCAGTGCTTTTCCATATTTTTCATGTTTTATTTTATTTATATTTCACTGTTTTTCCAATTTCATATTTTTCATATTTTCTTATATATATATATATATATATATATATATATATATATATATATATATATATATATATATATATATATATATATATATATATATAACAGTTTTAACAACGCAATATTTGTTGAAAGAGTGAATTATTTGTAATACCACTCATCGTGAAAATGAGTCAATTGAAAAATGCCTTTTTTTCCTCTTTTTGTCAGAATCTCATTTTTTGACAGTGGAATGATACGTCCTGTGTAACATTATTGAAATGTAAGCATCAAAATGCAATTACAGAAATGGCAGGGAAAACGGGTTCTTTCAGTTGAACTATTTTTTCCTGATGTATGGTTTTCTATTTTTATTAAGGAAGAACGAAAGTACAAATACGTCTTTTATATTAGAGCACATTGAATCTATATTTCTCTTAATTATGCAAAGAAATTTTACGTAAATTCAGAGGAAGATTTTGCATAAATATTAATTTGGATTTTAATATTTTTTTTAAAACACTTTTGTGAAAAATCGACATAGAATATATTTTACGCTCTTTTCCATTTGGATTATCTAGTGCAAAACATAAAATTTTATGAAACGTCTAATGAAGAGTTTGAATTGTAAATGCATAATAAGACCCTTCAAATTCTGAAACTAAGCTTTCCAGGAAATATTAAAAATTACTAAGTTTACATTAGTGATATTCCGGAATTAAAAGTGAATGTTTTTTCTCTGGTTTATTGAGTTTTTATTTAGTTTCAAATATTAGTAATCTTAATAGCATCATTATAATAATTTAAAAATAATAATTTATAATATAAATTTTTAATGTTTTTAATAGCTACTATGTTTTTTATGCAATTAGTAAAGATATATTTGTCATCTTACTTTTAGAGGTTTTAATAATTCTCTACTCAAAGAAATTTAACCAGTTATCAACTTTGTGATGTTGTCTTACAATTCACTAGTTAATTCAACTATGAGTAAATATATGATGGAGGTATTAATTGATTGAGATTGGTTGTGCGAATTTAATTCATTAGGGTGCGTGCTTCGTTTTACGAGAGCACCACGAACGTAGAATTACGACTTTGCTCTAAATTCCTCTGATAGATGGCACCACCAGAGAATCCCTGGGTTTCACTATGGAAGAGTTTCTTGAGAAACCTTTCCTTTTCCTCGATTTTTTGAAGGTTTACGGCCTCATGGATCTGATATAGCGGAACTATACCACATGGGATTAGTAACACAACAACCAGAGAATCCACTACTTCCTTTTTACAATAATCTGGAGGGGGAAGAAATTT
This sequence comes from Latrodectus elegans, assembly GCA_030067965.1. Taxonomy (NCBI): domain Eukaryota; kingdom Metazoa; phylum Arthropoda; class Arachnida; order Araneae; family Theridiidae; genus Latrodectus; species Latrodectus elegans. The sequence continues at coordinate 17,904,898 of CM057815.1, read as the reverse complement.
TCTCCAAACCATTACTGGTAATTGCTCAACGACCGACCACAAGACTTACGATTCCACAGATTTTACGAGCACATAAATCGAGTGTACTGTTTGAGTATTCAGAGGCATTAGAAAGTCGAACCCAGTCCTTTCGATACAGCTTTATAATTAATATTAATATTCCATATCGTGAAAAAAAAAGCATATTAAGTGTTACTGAATCCTATTAAGTTGAAAATGAGGAATATAATTTTTGTAATTTGCCAAGTAATTAGAATATTTTAACAATGCAATAACCTAGATTTCATTTTAATATTAATAGAAATAATAAGAATCGCAAATAATGTTACTGCTTATTATTAAAATTTAAAATATTTTATACATCCACATTTTATTTCAAAGACTTGGATATCTCAATAATAGATAAATCATATACAGTTTTATGGGGAAAAGAGAATATTAGGTCGATTTATAATCGTAAGTTCTGAATATATTCTAATGAATAATCTGTGTATCTAACCCATGAATAATAGAAATAAAAATTATAAATAATTAATTGAAATGAAAAATTTATTTTCCTTATATTTTATAATCTAATAAGATAAAAATATTTAATTTGTGTGTATTATAAAAATATTTAGACAATATAGCTTACTATTAGTTTCCAAAGGTTTTGTACTAAATAAAAATTTTTTAATTATATTAATTTTATTCTAAATTGTCTCTAGAATTATTCAATTAAAATGCGATAATTTATATATTTCCCAATATTTTCTTCTATTTAATCCAGTTTTCTTATTATCCCATTAGAATTTTATTGTTTTATGCAATCTTATTATAACTTATTTTAATTTCTAACTTATCTAAGATATATCAGCAAAACAAATTTGTAGAAACAATTAGTTTTCCGATGGAATCTTGATTATTTTTCTTTACTTCTGTAATGTTGTGTATTTTTCTCTTTTTTGTCGTATATTTCTTTCTTTTCATGTTTTGCTAATCTGGAATGTAAAAATTTAGACACCTCTGATAGGTTTTTCAACACTCTGAAAAGACCAGACAAAGTTTTCGGAAGAGATTAATTTGTTAATTACTTTAATTAAATCCCGGAACACATTTTTCAGTAGAGATAAAGTAATTAAATCTTTTTTATATTGCTTTTTGTATTTTTCCCCTCTTTTTTTCTGAATGTCGTCTCCCAATTTGAGCTGTACATACTGAACTAATGAGAAGAGCAAAAATCAACATTTCTTTTAAATTTTGTAATGCAGTTTGTTTTTTAAAGAAATTTTCTGTAAACCTTTTTAATTAACCGAGTTTAAATTCCACTATTGCTATTTTTAGATTAGATTAAAACGTCAAAAATAAACATTTGCGTAAAAATATTTTTTAATCAAATCACTAGCAATAATTATCTATTCTAAAGAAAATATATGAAACGAGGTTTCACTTGTAGAGAATTTTCAAGTTAGAAACCATAATTTTAATTATTTATTAAAATCTTTTGTTATAAATATTTATTTTATAATACATGTTATACACTAAAATATTAAAAAAAAAAAACTTTGCTTTTCTGATAAAAATTTTCATTCTTAAAGTTTTTTTAATTTTATTTTAATGTATATATATATATATATAGATATTTATATATATATATATATATATATATATATATATACACATATATATGTATATATATATATTTGTTATTTGTATATATATATATATATTATATATATATATATAATTGGCTAATTAGCTAGTAAAATCTCCTGATATATCAATAGATGGTCAAGATAAACTGTAGAATCAAGATAGATTGTAGAATCAAGACAGATTGTAGAATCAAAATAGATAGATGTAGAATCAAGATAGATTGTAGAATCAAAATAGATAGATGTAGAATCAAGATAGATAGTATGTAGATTCAAGATAGCTAGACAGTAGAATCAAGATAGATCGACTGTTCTATACTCATTCCTCCCGAATTTTAAATCAGTAGATTTTGAAGATTTTTAATCTCACATTTTTGTGAATTTTATAAATTATTTTCAGTTTTAGTATATCAATTTATTGGAAGCAAATTATTTAATTTAACGCACTGATACTTAATTAATTTAGTATTATATAAAAAAATATCTCTTTAAATTATCCCCTCTTTGTGATTTTCTTTAGAACTATTTTATATTTTTAAGTATCATAAGTTCAAAATATTATAGAGTAATTTAGTTTATGATATAATCCAAGCACATTAGGTTAGAAACAAGTTTTTATATCATTTTCTTATGAATATTTTTATTTACAAGTTTGAACTAATAATAGCCTATAAAATTTCTTTCTATATCTATTCTTATGTTACATATAATTTTTTAATCTATCCACATATTCTTCCTTATCCAGCTTTGAATGTTTCTCATATTTACTCATTTCTATTCTTTAAATGCAAAAACGGAAATCCCACTTCATTAAGATCTCAAACAGGAAGTTTTTCAACTGTTCCACGTTGTTTTCTAAAACAGTCACATAATGGCTTTTTTTTATTTCTTCCCAACGTTGAAGCCATGGGTGATGATCTATTTAATATTGTTAACACCACAAAATTGATTCCTAAGGAAAATGGTATATATATATATATATATATATATATATATATATATATATATAAAACATTAAAAATGTATTCTCATGCGAGAAGATTTACCAACTGGAGAAGCATTGAATTTTCTGATTTTAGACAGTATTTTTATTTCTTTTAAATATATTAAATCAAATTATTACTGAGAAACTAGTTCAGAATAACTTAATTCATAGTTAAGAATGCAAAAAAAGAGGTATTAGTTTTAATTTATTCCTTTTTCTACATTGTCAACTTAAGCTATATTTTTTTAACCTTTTTGTTTTATGTATTTTATGCAATTATAAGAATAATATGTGAAGTATAGAGTCTACATATGGAAATATATGAAATAATTGTAAAAATCTTTTCTCGAATTGTTTTTCACTTAATAGTCATATTGCATTTTTTAAAATATATTTTTTTTATATTATTGCAACTTTTAATAGGGGAATATTGAGTGGAAAATGGCTTTGTTACATTTTAACACAACATGAGGCTTTGTTAAATATATTTTTCACATCATCATATTTGTATTTAATATTCCTATTTATTGTATGTATTAAATATATTTTTGAGTGAATTTTTTGAAAATCTTAAGTATTATTTAATTAAAGACTGAACATTAAAGGCTAAACATTATACTTTAACAATTTTACATCTGGAATTGTGCATCTACAAATGATTGAAATTATCATGATAAGGATGAGCCTTTAAGCAAATGAATTTTCTAATTTTGTAATGACATTTTTATTTGGAAAAAGACGTAGATAATTATTTTAATGCGTACTCATATGTATTAAACAGTCTCTTTTGATTCTTGACATAATTCTTTTCTCTTAAATGTTTTATAATTACAAGACCCTATATTTTATAAAGGAACTACAGTTAGACGTTATCAATGTTGAGATTCGAATGCTTGTAATTTTTTGTATTTTCCATTTCAAATAATTATGCACATTATTTATTTAAATAATTTATAAAATTATTATAACATGCATTTTTAAGTTATTGAATGAATACAATACTTTAAGAGTCTACTTTTTTAAATATTTTTATTACTTGAACTAATTAGCGAAATTACTGCTTAAAAGGAGTACTTAATTTTCATTAAAATCAGAAAATATCACAAAATAAGGGGGAAAAAAGCTATGAGTTTCTTTTTAATGTTAAATTTTTTACTAAAGTGATTTATAATTTAATGTATTTCTAATTATTTCAAAACTTTTCAAAAAATTTATCTTTTAGGAAAACAAAAACATTTTAGTTGGAAAGTTAAACAAGGATTTATGAATATCTTAATATAATTTAAGGGATACCATGAACTTCGGAAGTTTACTTTAGCTCAAAAGTAATGAAGAAGAGTTAAAAAGAAATCTCTCATCAATAATTCACGCAAAGAAAAAAATTCCCATTAGACTAAGCAAATGTCAAGCTGTGGTCACTTGTGGGAGCTTTTACTGCGGAGCAACCAACTCTCGGTATTTTAAATTAATAATTATACTCCGTAATATTAAAAATTTTGCTTATATAATATACGACCAATTTAGAGAATGTTTATTACAACCATGTCATGAAAATGTAGCCTTAAAATATATTACATTTTATAGCTAAATTATTTAATTTATAATTTATTAATGAGAACAAATCAAAATGTGTCACTTCTTCATTTGGTTACTAAAATGCTTTATTATCTGCTTCTTTTAATGATTAATGATTCTTATTTTAATTAATGATTGATTGATTGATTAATGAATGATTGGTTAAATTTTTGCTTCTTTGAAATCACAGTAAAGAAGAGACAATAAGGATTTTAGACCAATAAATTACGAATTGGTATTTATTTTTACATTACTTAATTTAATTTTTAACTTGTGTATAGTTTAATGGTCAGATTTTTCACATGAAATCTAAATAGACTACGAACTACAGTTAAAAGTGGATTCCAAAATCCCATTATATCCATGCCCCCACCTTAGATATGCGACACACATAATTATTGCAAAACTCTAACCCACAAGCTGTTGAACCGAAGATCAGAGTGATAAAAGTTCGGCTAACAGTTCGCTTAATGTATGTACCAATTATGTGGTACATACATTATACATTAAGCCTTTTAAGCATTCTTATCATATAAAATGAAATTTGGAGATCAAGGAAAAATTACGAAAGCAACAACTAATGAATATTTCTTTTCAGTATATTTTTAATACTGTTTGCAAAGCGATGTTGTGTTTGGAGTGAATTGAAAATTATAGTTAATGAACAAATATGAAAATGAAAAATATATTCATTGAAAAAGTTGGCTTCAAGAAATGTATTATACATCTGAGAGCCTATCTTTAGGATCCACCAGTCGACTGTGTTGTTGGAAGATTTTTCATGAATAATGGGCATTATTCATGAAGAAATCCAGTAGCATCCAAGCGTCTACCTAATAGAAAAACATGCAAGAAGAAAAAATAAAAGATTCCATTATTCCAAATTTTTTTCTTAACTTTTGTTTTTATCACAATTCTAGCTCCCAATTTAAAATGTGATATTACACCCAAATTAATATTGTATTTTGATGGGGAAAATTCTTAGTAATATATATATATATATATATATATATATATATATATAGTTATAGTTATATATATGTATATGCATATATATACTTACATACATACATATATATCTATATGTAATTAGTGAAAGTACTGTTATCGTATTACTTTCTAAAGTCGGTGTCTATCTCAAATTTAGGATGGTAGTTTTCAATTTTGCTAGCCTGGATATTGCAATCTTGTTATTATGTCCCCAAATGTTATTCCGGTAACATTTGTGGTGACATTATTACCTAATGTGTGTGTGTGTGATAACATTTGGTCACATTATCAAATTAAGTGATAATGTCATCAAGTGTTATAAGTAAGTTAAATAAAATATCATAAACTACTGGTTTTACCATTATTATTTTTAATTTTTTTACCTTTTACAAACATTTTAAACAACGGAAGAATATTTGTGCCTTCAAAATAAATTTTTTTGACTAACAATTAATATGTTTTACGTTAGTAATTACTAGTCGAATTGTTAGTTGATATAGTTAACAAATCAATTTATCTGCTTTAATGAATTGATACCAAAATTGTCAATAGGGTAAAATATTCGCCGGGGAAATAGAATAAAATCTTTGCTTGATCTTAAAAATCGGCAAGAAGAGTTACAAATAAATCAAAAGCGACAGCCAACTTTTGATATATTCTAGTAAATTTTATTACAGTACATATAAATCGAAATAATATTTATGGTAGTAGAAAATATGTACTTGAATTTTGATGTATTACAAATTCAGTGTTAAATACAATCGAATTCATTTATTTCAATTATACTAATATTTTTCCTAGAAACAAATAAAATAATATAGTAGTTTAATAAATATACAGTGAAATTATCATTTTACTTTTGCTAATAATTATTTAAAGCCATTGATTTTTGGTTAGTTATATGAATTATTACAATTTATCAACAATTCAAAATATCGTCAGAAACATTATTTTCTACATGATTTTTTGTCTCTATTATTTTAAAATTATCTAACTGATTTTTCCTTTTTGGGAATATCACAGAGATATTTAGAGAATTCAGTTGCTACAGTGTATATTTAAAGTATCTTAAAGTTAAATATTCATAAATCATATAACCTTATGCCATTTTATAACCATAATATTTATCTTTACATTATTCAACACTTCTCACGATATCTTATTTACAGCGATTACGCAGATGACCTCAATAATTGGAATTTGTTTTGTTTATCTGGAGAAGTGGTGAGAAATAGATATTTTATTAATAGAAAAACTTTATCTTTGAATTCTATGACATCTCTCAACTGTTTACTTCAAAATCATTTTTTTTATATTCTAGTTTAATTATCTGGTTAAAGTTATATTATTGGTATTCTTTTTTTAATAAAATAAAATTATATGTATTAGAAATCTCTTTTTGAAAATGATAGAATTTAATAATAATCAGAAGTTGAAACTTTCACACTGTACATATTTCAAATAATTATGTTTTTGTTTTCAAAATCACACAAAAGATGAGAGTGATCAATCACACAAAAGATCAAATAATAATTTATGATGCAACGTTTGCGTTTCAACTTGTCTAGTGGTCAGCGTTCCTAACTAAGGATAGGGAGGTCCTGGGTTCGAATCTCGGTTCAGGTATGGATGCACTTTCTCTCTCTATCGGTCCTGTCTTTTTCTTGTGTTTGAATGTGGAGCAGCGGACCCCAATTTGCCAGCCTAGCTGGCACACGAGAACAACAACATGTTGTAACGTTTGAAATTTATTTTGTTGTGGATAAAATTAATTTTGATACAGATGTTGTTGTTTTTTCTAAAATATGAAAATTGTAAGGGTTAATAATTTATGAAATGATAGACAACTTTTTTCTAAGATATTCAAAATCTAATCCTGTGGCATGACCTGTGGCATATGGGTCAAGGTTTACACTGCCGATATCTGTTTTACTGACCATGAGACATAAGATATTTCGATAATAAAATATTATTATTCAGTAGTTGAGAGGTATACTACTGCAATTTATATAAAAATTTGACCAAATTTAAAAATAAATTAGAACTTTTACCTCTTATAAGACATTCGTTACATTTATGGTAATCATAGGCGATATGAACAATAAGATTTAAAATAAAATAATCAGATATTTATAATGAAAAAAAAATGGGAAAAGTTTATTCAGTTCATTTGGCACTTTAAAAATACATTTTGCGAAGGAGAGCTGATTCGACTTCAAGCTGGAAAAAAAAAATTGCATAAAAAATTAAAATTTTTCAAGAATAAAAGGCATTTAAAAATGAACAAAAACTATTATTACCAAAAATGTAATCAACATATTTTTTCTATTTTTCTGAATATCAAATCACAAAAAATATTTCGGCATTGATACAATAACCTAAAAACTGTCTCCAAATACTTTTCCTATTGTTAAATAAAGTTTATTTCAAGGCAATGTGGAGTTGATATGCATTATTATTTATATAACTGTAAATGGCAATGATATAACGGCTGATGTAAGAATAGCTTAGCGAAATCAAAAATGCAAAATATTTTCGTCTCGTATACATACCTAAAAAACATATTTTAGAAAAAATCAAGACCCACAATGTTATCATTTTTTTAAAATATTATTTTTAGGTCTCATTTTAATTAGTCCTCGTGTATAAAATATGATCAAAAAGCGTAAGCAAACCTTACACTTTACTTTTTCTCACACTATGAACGATAAATTCCTGTCTAATTAGTCCTCATGTGCATTAAATGACCACTGTGCAACAGAACTTATTACATGGCTTTGTTAACTGTCGATTAAACTTGTGTTCTTTTTTAAGAGATTTAAAGCTCCAACTCTCATGAAATTGAATTGAAATGTTTTGTCATAAATATTTAATATATAGTCATGTCGTCATCTACTAGTGAAGATTATGAACGTCATATTGAAATGTTAAAAGATGATATCTTACACAGTGGTCCGTTACAAGACAATGTTCACTATCAGAACTATTCATTAACCAATCACTGATTTAACAAAAAATTTTGTGAAATCGATTAATTCGTTCTAGTGACCCTAAAATTTAAATAAAAATATCTATAATTTCTTATTAAGTTTATTACGAGAATAATACATATAGTCTTGCGTATTAATCAGTCCTTTTATATTTTTGTTTATGGGATATTAAAGAACACGTCCACTGTCGATAGTTTTTCTCTCTTTTTTAAGACTTTCCGAAAATGATTAATAGAAATGTTGATGTAAAGGTCTCTAACATTACTGATATCTGCTTGGTTAGGGTGTCATTTTGAAACCATTGCTCTGACATCCTCCCACTTGTTCAACGAATAAACAAGAGGGTGTGGGTACTTAAAAATGAAATCAAAACCAAAAGTGATGGTCTACTTTGGTTATAAATATTCCATTGGGGAATATTTTTTCCAATATTAAACTTTGAAGTTTAATAGGCAAGCAACAGAATTCAAGAGAAATGAAAAATGATTTTTGGTCCTTTGGGTTTGGCAACCCTGCACATTATGCTCCGAGAGCCAAGAAGTGTTCATTAGAATTTGTTTTTGTTCGTTATTCGAGTATGTGTTCGTGGTCTGAACATAAAAATCTTTCGTGAAAGTGTTCTTAGTTCGCAGTGCGAACTGTTTGTGAGCCGATTACACACTGTATTACGGAAAAAGAACAAATCCTTATTACAAAATCATAACATACTTCCAAGATCTGTAATAATATATTCATTTCTTTACGTTGTTAAGATAATGATTTCTAATTGTAAAGTTAAATACTTTAGTCTCAAAATGGTTAAGAATGTGGGAATTTGTATGCAACTCTCCTTTGTTCACATTAATTTTTGAAATGATTGTGGGGAGATTGTACCTATCATGCAAGACATTTCTCAGCAATAAATCTTAATTAGTAGCTGTGTGTTAAACTTTTTGATAGTTTTAACAGATTGGAAGTTCGGCTCATTAAATTGTGGAGTGGTTAAAATCTATTTTAAATCATAGATTTTAATTGAATTAGTTCAGTTTCTAAGAAAAATTGACCGTAAGCGTTCAGGCATCATAATTTATTACTAAAGAAACTCCATTAACCATTCTCCCAAATAAACAAAATTAAAAAAAAAAATCCGTTTGTTAAATGGAAAATTTATTATTACTTCTTATGTACTGATTAATAGTGAGTTTATACAATTTATTGTCATTCCAAATTTAAATAATTGAAAAAAAAGTTATTTATATCAAACTGAAATAATAAAGAGCTGGAACAATTGGTGGAGAAAATAATTTTTAAATTATTTTTCCTCAATTTATATCACATAAAAGTTTAAATAACTCCATCGTATGGATTAACTAGTGAACATTCAGTCCATAGAGCGTAGCGAATTCAATAGTAAAAATTGTTCCATTTCGCAAAAGTCAAATGTACCGAAATTCTTATCTCCCGAAATCCCTTCAACTTTTGTTGCTGAAAATCAACTCAACTCTTCTCACGAGCCCAGGGGTGATGAGAGATAGGAAAGTATTATTCCCAGAGAAATGTGGAAACTAGAAAAAAAAAAAAAAAAGTACCCAGACGATAAAGTTTCCCGTTCTCCATCTTTACCTGGGCACTAGATGAAATGAAGTGAAGGGAGGAAGTAAAAGAATGGGTTTAGTTTAGAAAAAAATGGGCTTCTCCGTCGGTGAAACGAAGGAATGACTGTTGCGTGCTAGAATTTAGTATATTTGGTCGGTTCTGTTCATCAAAGATAGGCCCTGCTTATAACAATCTTTCCGCTGAGTTGGCGATGAGAAGCACAGTAAGGCAAAAATAGATAAATTCATTTGGGGGGTTCAGAATCCTCTAGGAAATGCCTTGCTTCAGCACATTTCATTGTATTATCTGCAAATATTTTAATATAACTACTTTAGAAAGTTTAATGTTAATACAAGCATTTATTGTGCGACAATTATTATTTATAACCATTCGTTGCAACAAAATCTAAAATAATAAAACACATTTTAAATACTGATGCAAATTTTAAGCAAAAAAAAAAAACTTATAATCATTACATTTATATATATATATATATATATATGTGTGTGTGTGTGTGTGTGTGTCAAAATGAAACAAATATTGTAAAAATAAGTTTAAAAAAAAGCTTTGTCACCTTTCAAAAAATATAGAATGTGTAAGCAAACACAACAATATATTACTTGTGTGAATGAATGTATTTTAAATTTTAGCTAATATTATGTAAGTATATGCAGCCTATCAAGATTCAAAAGTTGGGCTTCAGCTGGTATACCATATTATTAGGTACATTTAAATGGATCTGTAAGACTAATGTCGACTCATAACAATATATAATTTCAACATATACACTTCGTACAATGAGTTCCGCTTGAAAATGGCATCAGATTAATTAACAACTGTATTCGATAAAAGTGTCTTTTATTCTCAGGTTTTCGTAAATATCAAATAAATATATTTAGTTGCTTTATTAGAATGAAACGAGCATGTATATTTCATGAAATTAAGATTTTAATTTGGAATGTTGAAAATAATATTTAGGCGGAACATTTAACTAGCGAAGATTAGATTATGGACAGTAAATGATCTAATAAAGCAATCATTTTTACCAGCCCATAATATAAGTATTACATTTAAAATTAGTTTAACTAGTATTAGGATTATTAAAGCAAATGGATAAGCATTTTGTTCGTCACTGATGGTTAAGTGAAATTAGCTTACAAAGAACGAAAATTAGAGCTTATCGTTTTCTATCAGTTTCTAGTATAGTCGATCAAATAACGTCTAATTAAAAACAATGTCGCCCATTCTTGACCTACAGATGTGAACATATTTTCTCATCGCAAAACCTTTGTAACGAATAATATGCACAAATTGCAACTATTGTTTATTTTTTTATGTTTTCTAACCAATTGTTCTCTTGATAGATTAATACTCATGTTTATGTTTCCCCATTAAGTAAGGAAACATTTTGCCCAAAGTTCCAAATAATCGACCACATAAAGATAATTTTCCATTGTATAATTCAGTGTGTTTTAAGTACAAAAATACAGAATATTCCGTGTCCTATAAAGCAAACATCCACTTTTACATTTCATGTAAGATTGCATATAAGATGGCACATTAATATGTTGGTATCTTATTTGGTTAATTGAAGCACTAGACCACAGGTTACCAAAGGGATCCATAGGAGACCACACGGGGGTCCACCTATATGTAAAAAAAACAGGGGTTCACAAGTTGTAAGCGTGAATCCACGAAAAATTTTTTGGTTTTAATAATAAAGAAAAAAAAGTTTTGGCTTGGATTTACCTATGTACGTAGGAGGTAGCATCATTCACTAGGTAGATACTCAAAAATATACGAAAATCAGTTCAAACACAGAACTGAATAGAACAATAGATAATAGTACAAGTATTATTTTAATAAATAGTGTAGTATTTATAATTTTTATTATATTATTTTAATAAATAGTACACAAAAGAAAATGTGCTATTTTTTCATCGTAACATTTCCAATTTAGGGTCATATTTTTTAGAAGTTTTGGGAATACAGTAGAAATGTAGTAGCAGGGGGTCTACCGAAAGTAGTAAAACTTTGAAAGTGGTCCATGAGAGAAAAAAGTTTGGGAACCTATGCTCTAGACCATGGGTTCCCAAACTTTTTTTTTTCTCGTGGACCTCTTTCAAAGTTTTACTACTTTTGGTAGACCCTCTGCTGCTAACAAAAAGTACCTAGGTACATAAAGTTTAATCTTCCCTGACTTTTTGATCTTTTTAATAGAAGTTTAGAATAATCTCTAGTATTTATAATTTTTACTACATAACTACCTACTACACTCAAGTAGTAAAACAAATATAATATGATCGATAAATTACAATGTACAATAAAAATATGAATATGACAAATAGGCAGATACTTGCTTTTTCCGGCCCTGCAAACTCTGACATCGATTCACTCACAGTCACACTTGTATGTTCAAAACCCCGGAAACAAATGAGTAACGTTTTGTTCTTGGCATTCGTATTTATACTATTGTATATTGCAAGAACAGCATTTCATCCCTTTGCAGGTCTAAACAAGCATCCTGGACGAGCTGGCGCACGGGCGGCACTTTGCAAGTCTCGACATGTGGAGTACTTTTGCACTATTATCTATTGTTCTATTCAATTCTGTGTTTGAACTGAGTCTTGAATATTTTTGAGTACCTACCTAGTGAATGATGCTACCTGTGTACGTTGATAAGTAAATCCAAGCCAAAAGTTTTGTTCTTTATTATGAAAATACCAGAAACGTTTTCTTGTACCCCCTTTTACAACTTGTGAACAACTGTGTTTTTTTCATGTCTATGTAGCTTCCTGGGGGTATACCTGGACCACTTTGTGAATCAATACTGTAAGCAAACATAAAGATAAAGTTAGTTTTGTATTTGTTTTCTGTTAACGTTTTTCTGGTTTTTGCGAATCTAAACTATTGCAAGTAGCGCATTGTGTAGTTCTATATAAACGGTACAGTTACAAAACATAATCCATTTATTGAGCTTTTAAAATGTTAAATGTTACAATTATTTTTGCCAAAATTTTTATTTCCCGTGTAAAATTATCTAAGTTATCAGCACAAATGATTTGTTATTATATACCCTTTAAGAATTGAAATTAAATGAGTTCAACTTTTCAAATTATTGACTTAAACTCTTATGAACTATTTTTTCAGTAAATTTGCCTTGTGGCATTGGTCCTCTTTTATGTACATACTCGTATAAAAGTTATAGTTTTTATAAATGAACTTGTGAAATAACATCAAAATGGTCTTCAAGAACTATCATTGGTCTCAAAGCTCTTACTTAATTTGTTTTAACTATAATTAAAACTTATAATATAGTCTTTAAAGATAATTATCTACTAAGAATTACTTCTTAATATTTTTATTTAAGTATCAAAATCTGAGCTGGTAATTCTTCTCAAGCGCATCAAAAATAAAATTTACTGTGTGTGTCAGTAAATAAATAAACTTTAAATAAAAACTAATGAAATTTTAGATAAAGCTTGCGAAAAATATTTATTTCAAAGCGTAAGAAATAAAAGTTGTATTAAACGGAAAATATTTTATTTGAATTTTAAGTAATATTTAGACTTCTAAAGAATAGAATAAATTTAAAATTATAGAAAACTCGAGCACTCTTTTCTGAAATGTAATTGAACCAAGCAAATTAATTTTTATAAATTGCTATGCATATCGTCTAGAACTCTTATAACTTTACTAAACCAATTTTTCCGTTCTAAAAATTGAATTTTCATAGAGCTAATATTTTATTTCCCACAATGAGAAGTAATTTTATTTACGTCTTATAGTTTTCCTGTCTGAGAAAATAGTTGTTTGTTTTGAATAAAAAACGCCATTTTTTTAAAGGTTTCATATTTCAACTACAGATAATTATGTTTATCTTATTTTATTTTATTTTGAATATAAGAATAATTCTAAATCCCTGGCTTAGTTTGTTGTTAAAATTACGTTCGATTCTTTCATTACTTTATTCATGAAATTTGCTGTAGCTGTTTTTCGCAATTTTCCTCAATTTTATCATCTGTAAGAAAAATAAATACATCGATAGGATAGACTGACATTTTCGAAACTATCTTCTGCGGAAATATCGTTTTGATAATTTATTTTCATTCTTAAACACTAAATTATTTCTCTACAGTTTCGATTTCAAATTTAAAATATTATAAAAAAGCACTTATAGATTCATTATTGAATGATAAAATTGTATCAAAATAATTGAAAATTTAGCTCTTAAAATGCCATTTTACCATTCTTCTTGTACTTGAATATGATAATTTTCGACATAGATTTTCTTAATTTTCTCAATCTTATAAAAATAGTGATCAATGTCTGGTACATTACGGTTTAATTTAGAAGTTTTCACAATTTCATACATACAACTGGTTCTTGAAATATAATTTAAAAGTTTTATTTATTATCTTTCTTTTTTTCATAGTTTCCTTAATAATTCTCCATTCAATTGAATGTTATTACATAAATGAGCTCAAATTAAAATGATTTAAAATAAGTAAATAATATTTTCAGTGATAATTTATAAGGATAAACTGACATTTTCGAAACTATCTTCTGCGGAAATATCGTTTTGATAATTTAATTTCATTCTTAAACACTAAATTATTTCTCTACAGTTTCGATTTCAAATTTAAAATATTATAAAAAAGCACTTATAGATTCATTATTGAATGATAAAATTGTATCAAAATAATTGAAAATTTAGCTCTTAAAATGCCATTTTACCATTCTTCTTGTACTTGAATATGATAATTTTCGACATAGATTTTCTTAATTTTCTCAATCTTATAAAAATAGTGATCAATGTCTGGTACATTACGGTTTAATTTAGAAGTTTTCTCAATTTCATACATACAACTGGTTCTTGAAATATAATTTAAAAGTTTTATTTATTTATTATCTTTCTTTTTTTAATAGTCTCCTTAATAATTCTCTATTCAATTGAATGTTATTACATAAATGAGCTCAAATTAAAATGATTTAAAATAAGTAAATAATATTTTCAGTGATAATTTATAAGGATAAACTGACATTTTCGAAACTATCTTCTGCGGAAATATCGTTGATAACATAAGAGAATTCGTTTCAGCTTAATAAAAGTAAATCTGGAGAAAAGGAAGTCAGGTTTTAAATAATAAAATATTATCCTTCACTGATGTCTATTTGCATGTTCATAATAGTGTTCTGACATTATGTCCGTCCTAATTCATTTAAATCTGAGTATAAATTATACTTTAGAAGGAAATCTGGTAAGAACTTGATAAAGTTTCTCTTTGGCGAGTTTAAGATGGTTGTATCGATTAATTCACCTATA
Source organism: Latrodectus elegans (assembly GCA_030067965.1). Taxonomy (NCBI): domain Eukaryota; kingdom Metazoa; phylum Arthropoda; class Arachnida; order Araneae; family Theridiidae; genus Latrodectus; species Latrodectus elegans. Next base: position 17,889,823 of record CM057815.1, on the reverse strand, counting down.
TATATTCTGCACTTCCATGAATAAATTATTTCGCCATGCATCGCTCTAAGCTGACAGTTATTCAACTTTAACCTCTTTATTGCTCAATAAATTATTTTTAAGTACCTTATATTTTATTAGTGCTATATCTTAATAAAATTTTTCTTTACTAAGATGTTCTAAGAAATGAAGCACAAGCAACTTATCCAAGTTTCAAAATTTAGAGGTGAAAGAGGTTTCGAAAAATTATAAATTTTGTCACACACATATCTTTCCTTTTCTTTATTATAGTACAGTTTATTTTGTATGCAGTTTATTTGAACAGGATATTTCTTTCTTTCGGAAGAAAAATTCACTTGAATTGATAATTCCAACCAAGCTTCAGTAATCCGTATTTCATTAGGTGCTAACTGCAACTAGAAATCTCGGATTATCAAAACACCAAAAGTCCATAACCTTAATTATACTATTAAAAGTCCAAAATTGGTGGAAGAAGCTTTAAAATGCTTGTAAAATAATTTAGAGGATTAAATCTTTCATAAAATAGATTTTTCATGTGTTATTCTTTCTTTTTCTATTAGTTTCGTTTTTTTTTATCTCAAAGTAAAGCCTTTGAATTTTGCTCTAATGTAAAAATTTAATTTAGAATAAATTTCAAGGCAGTTTTTAACAGCATCCTGCTAGTGGTCATGAATTGTTAGAGCTTTAAGTGTATAGAATTTCAGATCTTTTTAAAAAAAATGTTCATTTAATCAAAATAGCCTCCATTTGTGATTATATATATATCTTTAAAACATATTTTATTAAAGATGGTTGTTTTGTAGAAACTTCTGAATTATTGAATTCTGATATAGAGACTTTTAAATTGGATTCATTTTTATTCTGTTAGCTCGTAAAACTTTTCTTAAAAGTTTAAAAACATAAAATTGGTTAGCAAATGGTCAGTAAATAAAATAGATTCTGCAGAGCTTCATATTTTGATCAATTTAAAACCATTTTAGAACAAGCAACAATTATTTTTCAAACAAGTAAACAAACAAGTAAGTAACTTTATTTCATTTATTAAAAGCTAACTGTGCTATCAGCATTAAAATTTAATAAAAAAAGGAATGGTAATGAATATGGAAATCAAAGAAATAACTTTTCCAATGAAATTTAATTTCAACCAGTGAAGATATTCTGCGGTACTAAGTGACATTATCAAAACGATAATAAACCTTGCTTATCACCAAGGTTATCCCAATCCAAGAGACTTTCAAATTAAACATATGAGAATTTCTTCAATATGATTCTTTAAAACTTGCTTTTGTTAAGCGTTACCAAATGGAAGTCATCTTCTTGCTTCATTTCCAGCTTTTCTTAGTTTGATTCGGTTATTCATTTAGCTGATATATTTTTAACGAAAACATTTAAAAAAAGGGAGGAACATAACTTTTAATCTTTTTCATAAAGAAGTTTCGAAAAGAAATTATTGTATTTAAAGGCCAAGCAAACAATAAGAGGATACGAAATTGATTGATCAAAATAGTATCTAAACTTTCAAAACTTGATGACAGAGGCTAGGAATATGACTTACATTTCAGAAAATTTGGAAATAAGCTTTTAAGACAAAAATAAGTTAGTACGTTCTTGATTGGCTCTAAAAATAATTAAATTTTAAGACTTAGTACAACATTAATAATACATTAATAAAAAAAAATTTGCCCAGCAAGAATTTTTTTATATACTTAATATCAATGTTAAACAAACATGAAAAATCAGGAAAAAGGATTCTAACATATAGCCCATAGGGCAAAACAGGAAGCATTTCAGATATAATAATACAGCCTGATTTCTATAGCGCTGCAGCAACATCTATTAATAACTCTTTACAAACATGGCATTTGCTTAAGATAAACTTGCTTGTTGCTTTAGAGTTCGGGATACAAGGGTTGTCATACAAAAAGCGAAATTCAAAAGGGTACCCCACATCCATGAATCCTCGTCTCTTCAGCCAATCTCACTTCCCATTATGACTCAAACGGATACAAAAGATAAAAAAAAGAGAAAACCGGGAAAAGATTTTTCCTGAGAGAAATAAAAATATCGGGAGTCGGAGTCATTTTACCGCGCTTTGTGGTAGATTCACAGGTCAATGTCCTAGATAGAGTAAGTTTTCATCAACTTCTGAATAAGAGGCTCTGGGAGTTATTTTTATGGCGCCATTATCGTTTAGGAGGCATACGATAAGAAAAAAAATAGCCCATTATTATTATATACATATATATACAATGTATCTATACTCTCGATAAATGTATCACTGTGTAAATATAGAAGGTATTTATTTAAAAAGGAAGTGACTTATATCTATCATATATATATATATATATATATATATATATATATATATATATATATATATATATATATATATATATATATATACATATACATAGATATATAATACTGGAAATACAATACAATAAAACAGGAAATCTATCATCATATATAAATTCAATCTGATTTGCTGACTTTGGTATTATGTATTTATCTTTTCTACTGTACGTATGTTTCATTTACTGAGAGAGTATTTCTATTTTCCTGTATACCTCTTTATTCAAATTTTTTAACTAAGTCTTTTTAATATGAACATTCTTCGGGGGGGGGAGATTACTCGAAGATATTTAGACATTTGTCCTTCGAGCATGTCAGAAAAGAGTGATCATTTTGCATTGCTGGCCATCTCCCTCCTGATGAAGACGTGGTCCCCATGCTTTCTTCTTTTTATTTGTATCGTGTATTTAAGTATTTTTTCAATTTCATATTTCTGGTTTCAATATTTTTCATGTTTTATCTTACACACACACACACATACACACACATATATATATATATATATCACTTCCAATTAAGTAATGTAATTATGGAAGTTAAATACTTCCAATTGCGAAACAATAAGACTGCCTAAAATAAAGTTTAAATTGTCTTCATGAAGTGGATAAATTTTGTCAGATAGCTGAATGAATGAAGGCGAAGGGAATTTGCATCTTATCCTTGACACGGCTCATAATGAAGGGCAATGATTAATGCATGAAATGAATGATTGATCTTGACATCGCTGAGCAATATGAACAGTCTGGGAAGAGGATTATCAAGTACAAGGCTGACAGCAGAAAATCGTTGACGGCACCGCATTTGAAATCCATTCTTACGCAAGTATAATATTATAAAAGATGTTTTAAGTAAAGAATAGTGAGAGCAATTAAATATCTTTTTGGATGTAACATCATGTTTCCAATTAAAATATGAGTTGAGATGCGTGAAATTTTAAATTTAAAAATTTCTTGGTTTTCAAATAGATGTTTGGATGATGAAAAATTCTGAGTGATAATAATGAGATTTATTTTTCATATGAGCAATTTTTTTATTGATATAGGCAATGTTCTTTTCTGATGTTTTCGAAATCTTAGATATCGTCATCTATACTATTTATTTTCAAACATCATTTATTAATAATTTTGTTTCCTAAAAAGAGGAAAAATTAAATCTTTAAATTAAATTTAAAAGCGTAATTAATTAATTTATTTTACTAAAATATTGTAAAGAAATAAGATTTAAGTCATTCAATTTGAAATAAATAATATTTATTTATTCCACTTATCAATTCTCTCTAAGGCTAGTTCATTATTGTGAAACGTTACCTATTGAGTACCTAAATACCTAATGAGTTATTTTAAAGTTTGGTTCAATAATTTATCAATCAAAATTTAATTCCAGTTGCTTTTCATACCTTATAACTACCATTGCATCACATAAAATGTATGAGTAAATCTCAGTTTATCTTAATTTAATTTTAAGATGTTTCAGTAGATACGAATCATCAGAAAATCTATTAAAGATCTTTAGAATATCAATTAATGACGTTATCTCATTTTAAAGCATGCTCATTTTACCAAGTCAAGACCTGAGCTGAAATTCTTGTTGAATACCCATATTACGTAAGAGATTTTTAAATTTCGCGTACATTTTCTCTCAGATTTTCGCTTTTCCACATAATCAGATAGGGAACTAATTAGTTTTTGAACACATTAGAGACTGGAAAAATCATCTGATACCAGATGTATCTGATTGTGCACACAGTTCATTTTAAACTTCTCAGATACATTATGATTGATAAAATTTTATTGAATAAAACAAAAGGATTGAATATGAATGGTTATACCGATAAACAAAATATAATAAATAAATGAAACTATAGAGGGTTGTTATTTTGAATACAATTTCAGGTATCTGCTTTTACACCATAAAACGATAAGAACTCAGATCTATCCACACTAGAACAGAATGGCACTGAATGTTTTCAAAGATATAGAAAGCAGATAACTAAAAGTGTAATCCAATAAGCACGATATAAATCTTCATTTAATGCCATGCAAACAGTTATCATGTAACAAATTACAGCAAAAAGTGTACATTCGAAAATGAGGTCGGTTGGAGAGTTTCGATATTTCTGACTGTTTCAGATTTATTTATTGTTTGATTTAAAAAATTAAAACAGTTATCGAGTTTGATATAATGTTTTATTCTTTATATAAGTTTTAGGTTTTTTATTTAGAAAACTCTTTTCTGAACTTAAGAGATAAATTTAAAATACCTCTTTAATTTTGACAAATAAACTGTGTCACACATTTAATCGTATGGTTTGAAATATTAATGTGAATGCTTCTTAAAAATCGTTCGTCTTAATTCTTATTAAATTGCACTACTAATAAAGTTAAATAATTTGGTGTCAAATAGGCAATATTTGTGTCAAATTTCTTAATGGATCAGATTTTACACAAGTCCCAACAATTCTATACTTTTATTTCTTTTTTCTTTTATTTATGACTACTTAATAAATACAGAAGTGGACAATAAATTTATCCGATGAATGTAAAGTCATAACTTCACGAGGTGTGCCCATTAGTAGCACAGAAACGTGCATTATTTGTTCCGCGAATTTGATTTCAAGAACACTGGCAAGGAACCAAATCATCGACGCATGCAACGTGACAGAACGACAAGAACAAACAACTCGCATGTGTTACAATCCGTCAGTAACGTGTTTGGAACAAAGCCAGAGATTGATGCACAGCTAAAAAATAAGAATCAAGAAAATGAGTATTTTTTTTACCAACACAGCCAACTAGCGAGGGTGAGAAATTTGCTGATGGCTGTTTTCTCGCGTTGCACGTCTAATATCTGCAATTAGAGGATTGTTGAATTTTTTTTCTTTACTTCCTCCCCAACATTCTTTCGAAGTTTCTGAAGATTATTTTATAATGCTTCCCGCCATTAATTCTCGAAATGGCTTCTTGAATGAATTCCAAAGTAACAGCACCTGTTCTTTTAATCTCTGTAAAGATAACTTTGCTTAACGCTCCGAGAAATTCAATTTTGTTTTTATTCTAATGTAAGCACATTATGTTTCATTGAAAGGGAAGCATATGCGCTGTAAGTGGTTTTCGAGGAAGCATTTATGCTTAAATAAAAATAATCAAGTAATCAAAAAAACAAATTTTAGGTCTCTATGTATATTTATCGTATAATTTATACAATATAATTTTTTGACTTTGATGATAAAGACAAAGAAATATTTATAGTTATGAACAAAATTAGCCTGCTTGCTAGCTTGCTCTATTGGTTTCGTTTATGACAACTAAAACTGCATTAAGCATGAACAGAAATATTGAAATTATAAATAATATATTGTAACGAAATGTACCTGAACATTCTCTCTCTTTTTTCTAGAAACTTCCACAACATATCTTAGATATACATTATTAAATTTTTGTCTTTAGAAAGTTTTATATAGCAACTTGATGGTTTGATTTGCTTGTACTCAACTCTCAGTTTTGTTTTTGATCACGAGAGCAATTGGACTGGACCTACAATTCAAAATATATTTCCTACCGCTACGAATATCCATGCTCAAAATGGGAATCGAATTCACGAGTTGTTGAAACTATGGCCAAAGTTCTCACCAATAAATGCCAGCTCGTCAAAATTGTGTGGTAAATCAGCACTATGTAGAAGTAAACGTCAATAAAAATGATTTAAAAGAGACTTGGTATAATTAACCGTTTTCAGTATTTTTACTTAATTAAAAATTTTTTTGCCATTATTATTATTATTAAAAAACCCATTCAGGTGCTATTAATTTATTTAACTTAAAACCGAAATAAAAACGATTACCATACACGTGATTATTTTATTACATAATATAGTAAAGTAAAACAGATCTACTAATATAGAGTAAAATATTATTTTGTTTTAAGAAAAATTAATATTATGTAAGAGAATAACTCCAAGATCAAATTGAATTTGGTTCAATACATTTTTCAAAAATTTTTTCCTGTATAAATTACTGTAAAAATAATATTTTATTGACTTTTAATTTGTAAATACTAACTTTTCTTTTACTTTTTCATTCAATTATTTAAAAGATTCTCTTTATAGAGATATATCGTAATTCGTATCTTAACAATCTTGTAAAGTACTTTAACATTTAACTCGCCAATTACCTTTCTAGAAAACTTTTTAAAGAGTGTTAGGCTTACCTGCGGATCTCAGGAAAATAAACGCTGAAAACTTTCAAGCACTTACCCCAGAATAGCGTGGTAGGGACACGTCATTTCCTGATTTCAATAGCGCTTTTAAGTATGTGGAATCAAATTATCTTTCTAAAGAATACTGTCTTATAGCTAACTCATAGAATATCACTTGCATAATTTTAAATGTAGAGAATAATGGTTATCTTAATTTAGATCAAATTGTTAAATGCTTTTCGTTTAAAAATTATTTATTTGAGAAGGATTGCTTTAAAATTTGTATACGTTGTACAACGAAACATTTTCTTTCACTAATTTTCACACGAATCAATATTTATTTATATTATTATTATTTGATTTCGAGTCAGAATTTTAAAAAAAAAAAAAAAAAAAAAAAAAATTAAAGAGCGAATTCTACAACCTAATTTATCTGAATTTTACTGTAAAAAAAAAATAATAATAAATAATTAAATAAACAATATCATGCTTACGCCTTATCATAAGTGTTTAAGCTATATTTTTATTCACCAACTACATTAATTAGAACGTGTAGCACTCGCAGAAATTGAATCGAAATGACATTCGCAAACGATTGTCAACTGCTTCCTATTAAAGTGACGTCATTTCCTCCTTTGTTAATACATTCGAATGGCTATCTCGCTCTGAAAGGTTGTTGCCAGATTCCTCATTTAAATATTTAATTGCCAAATTTAGACTTCCGAATTCCTTTTAACACGTAGCTATTATTAGGCTATTTAGCTACGAAATTAGAGTTAAATTGTTGAATTTCGTGGAATTCTCCAGTGGCTTATTAATGCTGCAAACAAATTAATTTATTTATCCATAAAATGGGAATTAAGTGCTTAAGAATTTCTTGATTAAATATGTGTTTCCAAATAACATTATAGGCATGTTTCATAGTTATTTTTTATCAGGTATCATCATAAACGCAAAATATACATTGGTATGAGAATATATTATGAGATTCCATAAAAACATGATTTATAACTGCAATGATGTTAAAACATCTATCATATATAATTTCATTTCATAACGGATTTTCTAATTTTAATAACTATTCTAAAAAGAGCTTCGTTTGAGTTTCCGAAAATTTTGTTGCACATTATGCAAAGTTTTAATCAGGAAAAATGATTTCAATGTAACTCAAACACTTAACTGAAAGATTTTCATCAATTTTCGGGTACTGAATTGACGATCATAAATAGATTTTAAAAAGAAATAAGGTAGTATTATATTGAACATGTTTATTTATTTATTTGTAATGCCTGGGCAAATAATTATGTGCTATTAAGTTCCACCGTTTGCCAAAGGGGTCTTGTAGAGTAAGGCATTTAGTGGGTGTGCCATCATAAATCCAAGAATAAATGTGTCGTTATATTTTAGAAGCGGGAATCAAACAAAATACCCTCGAACATGTTTTACCAGTTTCAAGGATATCATTGAATCTGATGACATTGCAACCATGAATAAACTGATTTTACCAGAATTAGCCACTATTAACAAACAGAAAGGATATTATTCGTTTGGTTATAGAACTTACTACTTATCAGTTGCAAGTTCAACGCCCATCTCAACTTGGATTCCGCGCATTTTCTACTTTGAACGCATAAATAAATGAAAGCATAGTGAAAACTAATCCATTGAGACTTTAAGTTTTTACATCCATCTAAGGCTGACTGTATGTAAAATTATTTTGAATATTATACAACATTTTGAAAATTTGAAGCATCATCAATTTAATACATCAATATTTGAAAAAGTAATTTCTAATTGAATCTCCTTTCATCGTAAAGAATCATGAATTTCCATCCATTGTAAAGGCATTTTTTCCTTATTGCTCTGATGCCCTTAGGAATTTAACCCCCTCGAGTGATGCAAAGGACGAAGGTGATGGTATCATTCATTACTATCAGCTGCTTGACTGATCTGATATTTCTTGAATTATATCCAGAGACATTGCTCTTTACTTTCTTCAAATTTAAGATCAAATTAATTTTTCACATCAGAATACATAAAAGACAAATACATCCATACAAAAAATTGCCTTAATAAGGGAAGCTAAAATTGTTTTACTTATTTATTGGTAATGTCTGTCATTGTCATGCATCGCATAAGTCATTGTATGTTGATAAACGACATGGCGAATTCAACATTCCTTTTTGGTGTAAAACTGCTGAAGCTGTTCGGTAATAGCTTCATATCATCCATCAAATTATTCTAACAATTATTGGCTGTTGATCTTTGGAGAATGATGCAAAATTAAACTGACTTGAAGAACTGTGACAAATGTTTAGCAATGAATGATGCACCATGACTCAGTTTACAGTTTTCAGTCTGATGAAATCAACCAAAAAGTCTTTCATCCATTCATAAAATAAATCAGTATGTAATAGAAACCAAAAATGATATACAATCCATCCGACGCTTTAATTAGTTCTGTATTGTACATCAATAGAAAACACAGAATCTAGTTTTTTATTTTCAATTTTTATCATTTTCTATTATTAACTGCATAGGTGTTTAAGTATCATGAAGCATAAAGGGAAAGATAAATATATTTAAAATGAAAAAAAATCAATATATTGGCTATGTATATTAAGCTGAGTGGGGCGATATTATAGTTAAATTTAATGTGAAATATATCCCATTAAGTCTTTTGTGATTTCGAAGTCTGAATAGGAAATTAATGTTGTTTATATCCTTTCTGAAGTACGTTTATAAGCTTGATTCATGGGAATTATTTAAGACTTCTTTTTTTTCCCTTGAACAATGAATAGAATTTGAAACACTAGATAACGGATTTTCTTTGAAAATTTTAATTACCAAAATTTCATTTAATACTTGTCATTCTGTTGGACTTTTGGCTCAGGAGATGGTGGGTTCGATTCCCATCTTAGGCGTAAGTATGAATAATGATTTGAAGTCTATTTTAAATTGAAGGTTCTAGTTTGATTAGCCCTCGTGAATAAAAAATTATGGTAGCTATGTAAACATTTCAAAGAAACAATTTTCCTTGCAGCTAGAGTGATTCATATATTAAAAAACGCTATATAGTAATTTGAAGCAATCTTTATGAATAATGAATACTAATCAAATATTGCTGAGAAAAGACCAAAAAACTTGTAAATCCATCCTGATACTCATAAGAGCATTAAATAGAAAATTAATATGAATATATAGCGTTTGTTGTTTGTATGAGTATTTTAAATCGGTAATTTCAGATTTTAAAAGAAGCAGCGTGCGCGTGATTTAATATTTCACTAGTAACGAGAGAGAAAATTAATTGTGATAAAAAGATTAGTATGCTGGTCTTATTTCCCTCTATTCCTATTAATTTTTATTTAGAGGAATTCATTAAATTGTATTTAAAACTGAAAAAATAATAGCAGATATTGAAATAAGTTATTTTAAAATAATTTGAAATTCCTACATAAGACACTTCACAGAAAGATTAGTTGCACGCGTATTATTTTATATTTTTTATAACTAAATACATATATTTTACAAAAAATACTAAGTCAAATGGAAATTATAAAAACTATAATAAAGAGAATGTTTCGATTATGGAAAAGTGATTGTTAATAAGAAAGCAAAATAGATATAATGCATTTAAAAATCCTTGTTTTTAAAATTGTTTCTATAAATTTCAACGTAAAATAAAAAAAATATATAAGCAAAATATTCTGGGACAGTACACTTGATTCAAAACAAACTGATTAATTTCACTATAGTTAACAATTTTTGGTCTTGTCAAATATTCAAGAAAAAAAGTTTATGTATCTGAGAAATCTCAAAGTAGGTTTTAAAAAAATCAATACACCTTACTCGTTAAAGTTATTAGATTAATTATTAATTATGTAATTAGTAATATTTATGTTTCTTTTAAACATTTCATGAAAATGGTTAAAATAAAATCAAAAATTTTAATACGTAGGAATTGCGAAGAGATCTTTATTATGAGTGTTTTAATTAAACTTTAAAAATCAGGTAAAGCTCTGCTTTTACATTAAATTTCAGTGCGAGAATTCACATTTAAATGAATTATATGAACAAAAATTATTGATTTTCTGAAAGCAATCACGAAACAATAATCCCTAAAACAAATATTTTCACTTCAATTACCTTTGCTCTCTCTTTCAATTTAGAATTACAAACATGAAAGGAGAGAGAGTGAATAAAATCGATTCCTTAATATCCAGTTATCGTTGTTACTCAGAAAAATATTGATTCGCATTAATTGAATTTTCCTACGGAATACTAATATTCATAACAAATTTAATTAAATTTAATGCGATTATTCTTAATAATGAGCTTCCGAAAATAAACTCTAGAATTAGATTCTTTGAATATTAAAGGTTTGAATTCCACACCGAAATGTACGCCTCGAATAAAGACATGAATAAAAGCAAAGAAAATTGTTTTGGCAATTATTGCAACTTGGCTCATATTCTTTAATTATTTATGCTCTCAGAATGCGGAAATACTAATTAAATTTACATGTATAAGAACTTAAAGCATGTTGGAAACTGTAAAGAAATTTTTTTGGGATAATTACACGCTAGAACAGTTACAGAAAGCTATGATTCAATGTATATTAGGTGTTATTCTTAGGTGTAATTCTTAGGTGTAACTGAAGACAATGACTATGAATTTTAATCCATAGTCAAATGACATGGTTGAGATTAGATCTTGCCTTTTCTTCTCTCACACTATTACATAACCCAAAAAAGTTTATCATACTTGTGATTTTCATCCCCAAGACTGTATGCACAAGAGTGGAACATTATTTTTTGATTTTTAACCACTGCATTAACATTTCTAATAAAGATACCAGAGCCTATTTTAATACAATTTTTTTAACAAAAAATTCATGAATGGAACAAAAGTGTATCTATTATTAGAAGCGTTAAACGAAAAGAAGGAGAAAAATGGATTCTGATGAAAACGAAGTGAAAAGATGTGAAAAACAGAGTGAACAAAATAATATAAAGTTTTATTTATCAGTGAAAATTTAAAAAGTGTGTTAGTTGTACCAAAAGATATTGCATAAGCTAATTTTTAATTGATTTGTTTGTCCTTTATCACTTATTGTACTTCAACGGTTGTTCGAAATGATCGACTGTTTTAACCTGATTTCCTAAACACTATGAGCATTTCTCATCGAGATGGCTTTAAAACCCACGAAGTTTTGAGCGACAGCCTTAAAGGTAATATAAACTAAGATATTTTTTTGAAAAATTTTAAGAGTAGTTTCCATGAAATGTTCTTGACTATATTGAAAATAATAAGTAAATTTATTATACAGCTGACATTTTAAAAACAATCGAAATAAAATGCAACGTACATTTTACAAGGAAATAAGAATAAAATGTGTTTTTGTTGTTACTTATGACAGATAGACAAGCCAAGCTCACTCTGCCATTGGCCATTTGAATTTAATTCAGTTGGGTGTTTCTTTCATTTTTAACTAGAGTACTATGAAAGTGAAAGTACGACTTTGCTTTCAACTCCTCTGGCAGATGGCACCACTAGAGGATCAACTCACTTAATTTTGGCATTGATCTGAAAGACGAGGAAGTTTTCTCTATACCATTGCACCCATGGAAATTGCTCAATGACCGAGCATGCATATCACATGTACTAGTTGGATCATTAGCGGCTTTGGGAATCGGACGGAAGTCATATGCACTAACCACTAGGCTACCAAAATCCAAAAATAAAATGTACATGATGCATCTAAAAAGTTCGTTGAATGAAAGGGGACATCAGTATGAAATGATGAGCATACTATCTTTTCTTATTCTGTGATGCACTTATTGACCAACGTGCAAAAAGAAACAGGAAGACACGATGATTAAGATTTCTTTGACACGTGTGACCAAAGTTCAGCATTTCTGCAAACTATTGTCATTGATGATGAGATCTGTTACAGCCACAACGATTTGGAATCAAAACAGCAAACAGCGGAATGACCCTCACAAGCTTTTCGACTCGCTCACAGAAGTCCAGAACCAAGGCAATCTTCACTGCGATGTTCAACAAACAAGAGCATGATTCACTAAAAATTTATCATGCAAGAGTAAACTGTCATTGTCAAATTGTATGAGGCATTTTTGAAACGTTTACTGGTGTCTATGCACCAGAAATGTAAAGTGAAATCTGCTGGAGGACAACGCACACCTACATACTGTGATGCAATCCATATACACAGCCTTTTGGTACATTGTTATGTTACTTTTATCAAACTCCCACCATATTCACTTGTTCTGCTGTTTGCAGGCTTCTTTCTGTTAACTAGTCTCAGTTGGTCACTAAGGCATGGGACATACAAGCCATTTGATCACGCGCGATAGTTTGACACAGTTGATCTTAAAAGAGACGTTTGCTGACTAATTCTAGCAATATTATCAATGATTTCCTAAGTGTATTATGGATAAAGGATGTTATTTTGTAGGAAATAAATGGTTTAACATTTCTATGTTTTGTTTTTTCAGTTGTATGCTTTCATTCACCGATTTTTTTAGACTCAACTTATAAGATGAATGCTTAAACATTGTGTTTATGCATAAGTGCAAACTTTGTGAAACAGCATAGAAAACTATTAGATATTCTGGTATAATTACAGATTCATTTAGAGACAGCGTGAGATTGACTCTTGTCTAAATAGTCAAAGAGAATATGATAAGAATTGAATAAAATTGTATGCTAGCTTGAAGTAAATGGTAAAGTATAAATCTTTATATATTTTATATATATTTATATATTTTTAGGTGTATACACCTAATTGTACATTAGAAAAGAGTTTAAGGGTCGAGGAAATGATAAAAAATTTACCTTATTTGCAAATTTTTCATTTTATGAGTGCACAGAAATCTTTCCCAAGTAAAATAGTTTGTGTAGGGATTCTACACAATACTGATTAGTTAACAAAATAAGTTTCACACACACAATCTAAGTAAGTAAGTTAACACAATTTAACTTTCAACAACTGTTACAATGACTAGTTTCGCTTGGTATTTTATATATCGCATAAGAAAAATAATATTAAATGCAATGAATTTTTAACATACGCGTAGACTCTGTTCGCATTAGAGTGGATTTGTCCAAATAAGATTAAATGTGATCGATTTCTCCACTAATGATTTATAAGTTAAGATTAGGAAAATATAATCAACGTCACATATGAATAGGTGTTTTACTTATCCATATTAAATTTATGTACATTATCTTCTTTAAAGAGACATTTTATAAACTTGATTTCTCTGTGTTTTATTTTTGCATTCTTTCATGGTAAATTACAACACATCATACTGTATATTTCAAAAATTCCAATCTTGTATATTTTTGTTGGAAAACTGTACGATTTCTTTGTTTATCTAGTTTGTTAACACAACATTTTTTTATCTGCTGCTATTTTACTCAGATATATAACATTTTTGTTATAGATGATATTTAAATGAACTTTTAGAATACTGCCACCATATAGCTTTCAAAATTTGTGAGAAATAAAATTTTTTGATGTTAATGTTTTTGGGATTGATCTCTACAAAGAGGATGCCAATTCAAGTATCAATTTCACTTGAATAGAGATCAAAGTGAACCATGAAAATCGCAAGGGATTCACTCAATTTTAAATATATTAATAGTAGACAGTTTCAAGCATTTGTTCCTATATTTTGCTATGGCAAGTGTTAGATGGTTTGACAGATTATTATAACTTTTGGTCGTTTTTTGTTTTGAGGCTAAGAATCAGAAATTTGATGTTAATTCTTAATCTCAAAATACCTAAACACGATAAATATTACCTGCAAAATAGCCATCTAATTTATCCCAAACATAACAAGGAAGGTGTCAACACTGGTATCCGATTCGAGATGAAACATTGATTCAAAACCATAAGAAATGGAAGTATGGTTTGGAGGAATATTGGTACCGTCGGAATCTCTCCTTACTGTTTCTCTTTATATGACTCAAATTTACAGAGTATTGCTTCCAAATGACTATTAAATTCCATATCATCGCTTGAAAGCTATCATGTGAATATGAATAATAGGAAACTTCAAAGCAATATGTGGTTATAGCATAATTATAATCATAAACGTTTTTGATTGCAACCAAACTTTTAATCTTATATTAGTTAACATTATTTATGTAAACTTCAGTAATTCATTACAAATTTAATTTTAATAAATATTACTAATGGAATGGTAAAAGTGAATTCTGTTTCTGATCAAGTTCAATAAAAACATTTTGGGGTGATGTTGCATTTTTATAGAATAAAGTTATCATGGATATCACTATAAGCATGAATTAATAATGCATTGATAAAATCAATTATACATTCAATGAGATAGAAATATTTCAAGCACGTTTAATCGAAATCGTACACACACACACACACACACACACACACACACACACACACACACACACACACACACACACACACACACACACACACACACACACACACACACACACACACACACACACACACACACACACACACACACACACACACACACACACACACACACACACACACACACACACACACACACACACACACAGCTTTTAAAATTATTAATTTAAAAATGATTTCATGATAAGTAAAACACTGAATTGCTTTAATATTAAATTCAATATATTTAATCGAAGAACGTCCACGAAATTGAAATTTCTTATCAGTTTTTATTTGAAGACTTGATATTTTAACGACGTGGAATGCTTTCATGAATAATTCAATATTTGTTTGAATTTATTTCTATTTATGCATTTCATGAAAAATTTCTTTTCAGACTTTTACTCTTCACTTAAGCTGCAATTTAATGAAAATTCTCGTTTCTTCCTCAAGTATTAAACACAGTATTTACTTTGAACGGAATATATAATCATAAATAAAGTTAGAATACATTTTATATATAAAAATTATGTATTTATACGTAAAAAAATTAAAGTTAAAGTTAAATTTATGATAATTCTACTTATTTTTTTTTAAATCAAGTTTATATCGGACTGAATTTAATTCCCTTACTCCAAGCTTCCGTCTTTTAAGGACTTGTTTAGCTGTTCTCTTTTATATATATATATTATTTATTATATTTTGAAATATTAGTTAAATTTAATTGAAGAAAATCAATATTTAGCTGCATCGCTTGAATATAGAAACTGTCTGTTTCTTAGATTCTTTAAATTACGTAATTTATCACATGTAAACTGATTAAACACGAATACTACTAGCTTTTTAGATACCATTTGCAAATGTTTGGATTACTAATAAATTTATTTGCAATGAAATAGTTTTATTTTTAAAGTAATAATTAAACTATCCAATATATTATTAGGATTTTATTTTTTAACTATATCCCAAAGTATTATTTGCATATTTGCAAAGTTTTAAACAAGGTGTTCCTTCTCCAACATTCACTCTACTACACCAAACCTGTTCCCCTATTCTGCTTATTTACTTGCAAAACTAGGGCGAAAATCTTAGCGTAATTTATCAACCGAAATTTGATTATATAAGGACTAAATGCACAACGTTTCTATTGCCTGCTGAATTTTTTTATATTCGTTCAGTTTTAGTTTAACTGCTTAACTCTCCTATGTGTTATAGACCCTCAATATTAAAGATTATTTTACTACTTTTTTCACGAATAATATGAAAAAGATGGTGTTCGGTAAGAGCTAATAGATAACAAGCGATGATTTGTACGTTACTACAGTCAATTAAAAGGCATTTTTATGAGAAAGAGAACTGTTAGAATATTAGAAAACATTTCATATGAGATATTAGAAAACATTGTGTATGGGATTATATTAGAAAACATTATTTATGGGAGTATTAGAAAACGTTGTATATAGGAATATTAAAAAAGAATTTTATTTTTTGAGGTTATCTTACAAAATAATTTTTAATTTAATATTATACTTGCATTTGTAGGTACATATCTTATTATTAAATTATAAAACAATTTCCAATTATAAAGTAACTTTATGTTAATTCATGTTTTTTTTATAAATATCAGAAATAAAAATCCATTCTTTTAAGCATATCATTCAAAATCAAGTCAAATATTTTAAAGTAAAATATCTAACTTGCATATTGAAAACGTCCAAAATCCAATTATGACAGTATGAAATTCGTCTTAGGTCCTACTTTTTCGAACTGGAATGGATATTCCCAAAGAAAAATTAAGAATAATAATTATAAAATTTTAGTGGAAAGAAATTTATAATCAAAAAAGAGATAATAGGAATAATTTAATGATAAGAAAAAAGAAAACTAAATTAAAGTAGAGAGAGAAAGAAAGAGAGCGAAATAAAGCTAAAACATAGGGACAAATATTCGATGATTTTTCAGCACAAAAATAGGGGGGGGGGGATTTTTTACACATTGAATATAGCTCAAAAATTCATGAAGACATGCGTAATAACCAAATTTCTGGGTATTTGTAATAAATTAATATACGCTTGATTGCTAAAAACAGTTTGCCAGAAATAGATATACAAATAATTAGATTAAATAACCAAAGCGATCCATTGGCAAAGCGATCCTTTGGATAGCACCTACAAATGCTGTTCGATTGTTCATTGCTACAACAATGATAAGGTATGATTTCAGTGATTTTAAGCAAGCGTCATAATCGAAGCATGGAAAATTCGACATGGAAACTTATAGACAAAAATGGATGATTTGTATATCGATTTCTGACAAGCTGGATTTTCACATGTAACCATTATATGAATGTATACCATCAACTACCTGATTCATCAACTCTCACTGATACAATTTCAGGTATTGAATATAAAAATGCTGTACTTTGAATGGACGAGACTATCAACCTTGAAAGAACGTAATGACCAGAATTTTTGAGCGAAATAGGCGTAAATACTTCGTCAAATCGCAGCTGATTTCAATGTTGGAGAAACAATTATCTTCAGCCTGATATATAAGATTTATTGGTACAAACCAATGAATGTATGAGAAAAGGCTGATAAACCAGTGGTAACTTTAGGTCAATAGTGTCTTCTTTATGCTGGTGACTTCTTCTATGATATAAATATGTGGTGTGGTATGATACAAAAGCACTGGTGCTTCAGAAGAGTGACACAAAGAACAACTCTTACGAACTTTGTCATTTCAAGCTGGATATTTTTGCACTCAATATATAAAAACTTTCTTTTGAGTGTTTTGCCTGATCATTATTTTTATTTAAAAAATTCCATTAGTAATCTAAATCTACAGATGTGAACAATTCTGAGCAAATGTCTTGGAACATGCCATTTAGATAAGATCTTTACCACTTCACACACTTAAAAAAGTTTTTATTTGCCTTGTAGAATCTTTGGCATAAATTACCTCTAAGTTGTATTGAGACATTTTTTGATCAAATGGTACGCCTCGTTGGAGCATATTTACAAATTCACAAAGGTTTAACAAGCACTTGAACGTATAGATATATATTTCTTCATTCAGACATCTTTATAAGTAATAACAAAATAGGAATTTGTTTTATTTGAGAGAAAATTAATTAATCCCATTGACAAAGTTTTTAAGTATGTAAAAGAAAAAAATTAAAATAATAGCGTGATTTTTAATTTGAGTGGTATATCAACCTTCTTTACATTTTCATTTATTCTGTTGAAGAGCGCATAAATTTTACAGTATAATAGTACTTTCCATAAATTTTGAATGAAATCATAAATGCAAGTTAAGCAAATTTGCTCATGAAAACGTCCCTTACCGTTTATTTGCAACTTTCTTTTGAAAATGAATTGTTACAAAAACATTATTTCTTTGATGATGTAAAGTGATACAAGCACATATTGTAATAATTTACTTTTTTCCTACATGGGGTAGAGAAGTACACTATCATGTTATTTACACTTTTAAATTAAATTTGAGCATTAAATATCTTAAAGCAATGTCTTTGTATCTTCCGCACGTTTGCATAATTTTAAGAAAACATTTTTCCTTGATTAAATTATTTTCTTATTAATATTTTATATTTTCTGGCTGCCGCGATAGAGTTGTTTATATAAATTTAAAATTTTTCTTCATTCCATTTTTAGTTTCATGTATTTTTAATACAATTCTGTTTATTTTGTTTCAGCCATTTGATATTTATAATCTTTAAATATGTATATTGTAATTATTTCTGTTATATAGAATGAATATAAATATAACCATATTTCCTCATTGTGATCTTTCTTTATAACCTGTCAGGAAAATAAGTCTATCGTTAGCTTAAATGCTAAAGTTCAAGTGAAAGCCACTAAAAGTTTGTGTATAAAATTCATTAGTTGAAAAAAAGTTTCAGGTGCATAAATTCGTTTACAATGTTTACAATTAATGCTTCTGTAAAAATAAAAATACTTTTTCAAAACCCATCATAATTGCTCTTCATAAATATTTTACCAGGTAAACTTAATTTATGTACAGAACTGAAAATTGTATATTATATTTATCGAATCATAAATTTTGAAATTTAAAATGTTTATATTTAGACATAGATTCGATGACATCATTTTGCGATTCTTTTATTTAACAATAATTATTCTACAAATATCAATTTCATTAGTAAGCAACTTTTTAGTGATTTAGATAATTAAATAAACAGAAACAAAAATTACCATTGTTGAGATTGCAATAATGCCAAGTTTAGCTGGCTTGATTTATACTTAATTTAGTACAATCAAGAACAAATCAAACTGATATACCTGTTTCAAAATCAATAATTATGCTAATTTATTTATTAATTACTTAAAAATATCGAAACTAAAAATTTTTCCACATTCGTATTTTTGAGATTCACTTCTTCGATGTTCATTAAAAAATACTTTTCCACATGTTTATAACTTTATAATATAATTCTGCTTGCCGACTAATTACCAACCAATGGCTAAGAGGTTAATGTTCCTGATTTCTGAGCTGTGTGTCCCGGGCTCGAATCCCAGTTCGAGCATGGATGTTACTTTCTCTTTCTATGTCTCTCTCGCCTTCTTCTGAGATGATGTATGAATGTGGCGAATGTATGGCGTGGGTAATGCTACTCGCCTCCGTGACTTGGTTCACAGTTGACCACTGGGTAATGATAAATGATAGCCTGTTTCCGATCTTGTTGTAACCAAGGGTTTGTCACCCAGGGCCCACAGTTAAAAAAATAGCATGTTTCTAGTGCGCATTAATTCATTTATCCCAGACTAGAAAATATAGATATTTCATGATATGTGTATTTAATTACGACTTTTAATGAATATTAAAGTATATATATATATATATATATATATATATATATATAAATATATATATATATATATATATATATATATATATAAATATATATATATATATATATATATATATATATATATATATATATTTATATATATATATATATATATATATATATATATATATTTAGCATTAATATTCTCATGTTTTGCCAAACAAACTTTTCTTGCAGATTTCTCCTACTAAAAACACTAACATACCACTGATTAATCATATATGTATACATCTGTATCTCTCTATATGTGCATATTACACATATAATAAAATGTGCATAAAAAATAAAAATATATATAAAAATATTCTGAAAAAATAAATAAAAAATAATACTTTTGAATTTTAGATACCAGGAAAATAATCTTCTTTTTAAGTAGACATATCGTACATATTTTAAGATTCCGAAAACTTATAAATAAAATAAAATTTTATATAATAGATATATTCCATAAATAAGTAGCAGTTTTTGAAACACATGTCGCCATCAATCAAGAAACGCATAAATTTTTTCATCCCGCATAAAAACGGAAAAGTATTTCTAATAAATAACAAAAGATAAAGCCTGGAGAAGTTCTTTTCAGAAGTCCATTTCACACTCCATCTGCTATATTCAAGCGTCAAATCCCTACTTTTAGCACGGAAGGGAAATCGAAAGGAGGGGGTGTGTATGTGTGAGAGGGTGGAGTGGAATACTATGCGAATTGAAGAGGTACCAGTTCCGAATTTACGTTGTTCCGTTTTCATTTGGAAGAAAGCAAATTAGATACGGAAGCGCAAGTGAATAATGGAAAAATCAATGTTTCTTCCGCAACGGTGTTCAACGTCTCGGAATCCATTTGGACAAATGAAGATGTTTTCAGAAATTGTTTCTGAGCTTTTTTTTGTATATGAAAAGTGTTGAAGCGATTTTTCCTTCGAGATAAATCTGTTGATACGGTGAAAGCCTGTTGCGTGAATGTGAATGTCTTCGAGTATTGGAAAATTGAAAAGGAACTAAATATTTAATGGGGAAAGTTTGTAATGGATGTATTTTGCTTCTTAAGGGAAGAAAGTGTTACTTCCCGTTTCATAGAATTATTAGTTGCCTTTCTATGAAAGTTGTTCAGATGAAAATTATTCAATGATTTATACCAGTGAAAAACGAAAACAAAGTTGTCACATAAATTTAAATGGAAGATTAATTATTGACAAGCTTTTGTGTGGGGTGAAATATTATTTATTCCATATGGACACGGTAACAAAAAAAAGTTTTGAATAACAAAGTCAAATACCAATGTTTTGAAATGGAGCAATATCTAACTGAATAACTTTCTTCGAGTAAGTAGATTGCTAAATTGGAGAGAAGAATATTATCTCCGAATAAAATTTCGTTTTATTTTCCCTTTCATAAAATTGTCAGTTGTTCTATGAAAGTTATTCAGATGAAAATTATTCAATGATTTATACCTATGAAATAAATAAAAAATTGTCACCTAAAATGGAATGAATGTTGAATAATTGGCAAACTTTTGTGAGAGATGGAATACCATTTGTTCCATATGGCAAAAAGGTTACAAGGCAAAAAGACGCCAGTTTTGCAATCGCCTGGTACCAAAGTAATGAAATGGCACTATATCTAATTGAATAACTTTCTTCGAATAAGTAGATTGTTAATTTAAAGAGTAGAATTTTATATAGGAATAAGATTTTGTCATTTGACTATAGTTTAAAATTCTGAATTATTTTCAAACTCAATTTTTTTAGATTAAACTTAAACGGATTTGGAGCATTTTTATGAGGAAAAAAGACGTTTGAATCCATCACATATGAATGAGAGGAACTTTCAAGTCATTCTGAAAACTTAAATTTTAAATGAATATTTAAGAAAAATTAATTTCTCTTTATATTGATTATTTGTAAATAAGAATTTTAAAATGTGTATAAGAATGCTTAAGAATAACTTAATTTATAGTTAATAAAATAAAAGTTTAATATCTTTGTTTCCGTTCTCATTTGACACAAAAATACCAAGCTACTTTTTTTTATATAATAAAAGGTTTTATATGTGTAGAGTAATAAAAATATATAGTTATAAATAAAAATTAGATTTCAATTTTTACACTGTTATTCTTATTTATATGATTCCAAAGTTTCTTATTATAGATAATTTTTTGATAAATCTATCATTTTTTAAAACAAATTTTGAAGTCAAAAAATAATTTTATTCATTTGACAATTCATTATGATTTCATATTTTACTTAAAGATTACTAGGTTATGAATCATGTATTTCTAATAAATAAATTAAATATACAATAATCTTCAAAAAACATCTCCAGAACAATATAATCTCTCTCTCTTACTTCCTTAATTTAATATTTTAATGCACCTTACAGCAAATAAACTTTTCTTTGTGAAATATAAATATTTATTTCTATACTTATATTCATTTTATGTGTAGTTTAAAACACTTTTTTCTAGTTTACATTTTTAAAAGTTAAAGCACTTTTTTCTTGTTTAATTATAATAACTTTACATTTTTAAATGATTAATTTTATTTACTTTACTTTTATAGTCAGATTCAATATTATCAATTCTTCAGTCAAGATCAAGCAACGATATTAGTTCATGATCTGATAAATTCCACTAAAGCATAAGCTCAGTGTAATTTAGAATGATATATATATATATATATATATATATATATATATATATATATATATATATATATATATATATATATATATATATATATATATATATATATATGTATATATATATATATATATATATATATATACATATATACATATATATATATATATATATATATATATATATATATATATATATATATATATATATATATATATATATATATATATATATATATATATATATATATATATATATATATATATATATATATATATGTATGTATACTGTGATATACGTGCCCATTAAATCCGTGGAATTGAAAGTCGATTACTGAGCACTTATCCTGGGTGCAATGGTCTGGAGAAAATTCCTCCTTTAGATCAATGCCCAAATTGAGGTAGTGGATCCTTTGATGGTGCCACCTATCGGTGGATTTAACTAGAGCAAAGACGTACTTTCACCTTCGTGTGTGCTCTGATTAAAGAAAGCATAACCAAGGCATAGGGAGTTTGGCTTGTCTAAGTACACAAGTAACAATATATATATATATATATATATATATATATTTAACGTGCTAAAAAGGCGAGGATCAGTACAGCGCATGCGCCCAGATTTTGCCACCCTCCTCCTTTCGGCTTATATTGTTTTTTGTTTACTTTAGTTAGAAAAGTGTATTCTTAGAGAGACAACGCACTAGAAGTGCGCTTATGGCGGTGTCCGCCAATGACATTGTCTTGATCATTAAGTGGAAAATTGTTTTAAAATATTTGTAAATAGTAAAAATTATGTATATACTTATAATTTATCCTCATCAATAAATTTAATTTAATTTAATTGAAATCGTCATCAATTACCTTGCCACCTCGGTACGCTACAGCTTTAGATGGTTCCATCGGTGCGGATAGAACTGTTTCGAATAATTCTGAAGAATTAATGAGTGATTCTAAGTAAAAGTTATTTCTGAGAAATGTTGTCATTCCGACAGCAGAAGAAAAATTGATAGCAACCTGCTATTGATATTTGTTGAGTTTGATTTGATATTGTTGATATTGATATTTGTTGAGTCAGAAGATTTAGCATCCCGCTATTTTGGAGTGGAAAGAAAAAAGGATTTCCAGTTAAATTCCCACCTGTGGAATAGAAGAAAAACGGTTAATTATAACACTTGGTAAAAGAAGCATCCAGCTTGAAGTATTAATTCAATTCGTAGCACCCTGCTATTTTGATGTGTTTCCTATTATGCTTTATTCCATCCAGTGGAATAGAAATATTCTGTTTTGATTCCAGCCCTTGGAACAAAAAGAAAATAGCTTTCTGTTTGTGATTTAATTCCATCCGAAATTTTGTCATGAGAATCTTAGAACTATTGCTCTACTTCTGATTTTCGAATCCATCCTGTCCAAGTATACCGTTTCGGAATTATGTATTGAAAATTCCTGTCCCTGGAATCAAGAAAAGTGTGATAATCAAGATGTGTTGTGCGCGTGTGTTTTTTTCGGTGAAATCTCGAAAAAAGTGAAAAAAGAAAGTGAAATTTTGTGTGAAAGTGAGAGTTCAAAATCGAAAATAAGTGAATATATATATATATATATATATATATATATATATATATATATATATATATATATATATATATACTTAAATATAATTATTTCACTTGAAATATTGATGTCATTTGATAAGAATTATTTTTGGGTTTTAAAATAACCGAAAAATAATGTTTGTTATTTTCTAAACTCAGTTAAGTTTCGTTTTAAATGAATAGTGAAAACATTCTTATATTTACATTAGTGTTTTGTTTAATAAAATTGTATATATGATATATAATTTCATTAATTTTATATATTGTTAGTTAAAATTTCTCGCACATTTGCAGAAATATTTGATTAGAATTATTTTTTTATTGGGAACCCTATCCTGTTTAGTTTTGAGTTGTGATGTTATAAATGAAAATCTCTCTAGTATTTTCGTTTTATTGACATATAAGTTTGAGTAAAAAATAATAGTTGATATATATATCGTATATATGCATACTATTACTGTTAAATTTTGATACCGAATTTCTTTATTTCTTAAAATTCGTATATTTAAATTGCTATTATTCTTGTATGCAAATTTTTTAGTCTAGGTCATGTTCTAAGTGTATCGTTGACTACAGTACAGGTTTGTACGAATTTTAATAGAATTAATTTCTGCTAAGAAAAAAAAATTGATTTTTAAGATATATGATATGTTTTTAAGCCAATTCTGTTTCCAAAAGTGAAACAAAATTATTATATTAAGTATTGAAATTTTATCCTAAGTTTGAATATAATATAAAAGAAATATTATAAGTTAGATATTGTTTTTGAAATATTTATATATTTTTTGTGTGCATAATAATGGTAGGTTACTTTTGTTTTCCAACTGAAAACAAAAATTAATTTATGAAATATTATAATTTCATGTGAAGTTGAAACAATCAATATTGTTAGTTAAGTATTTGGGTTTTGTTAGAAACGTGTTAAATTAGGCTTAGATTAACCATTAACTATGTCATTCTTGGGAAAAGGTAAAAAGCAGGACTTGTTAGTTTTAGCTTCGGAGCTCGAGGTAGATGTTGACTCAAACTTATCTAGTATATCTATTAAACAAGCTATTATTAAGAACCTTAACTATGAAGAGGACTTTGTGAAAGAATTATTCCTTTCTATAATCGATGAAAGAAAAAAACAAGAACAAATTGAGAAAGAGAGAGAACTTAGAAACGTTGAAATAGAAGCTGAAGAACGGAGAAGAAAATCTGAAATAGAAGCTGAAGAACGGAGAAGAAAAGCAGAAAGGAAACATGAATTAGGAAAGCTGAGATTAGAATCTCAATTGAAATTTACAAATGGATCCCCCAGCGAAGATGCGCAACATTTTCGTAAAGATCTTCAAGGAATGATCCATAGATATGATGTAAAAGAAGATATTAGTCTATATTTAGTTCTTTTTGAACGCCAGGCATGTCGTGCCCAAATACCTAAAGAAGCGTGGGTTTCATATTTGTTAGGCTTACTGCCTTATGAAATCACTCAAATAATTGCACGTGAGCCAGAAGAAGAAGCACAGAATTATGATTATATTAAAGAGGTTTTATTTAAAAGATTTAAATTGATCCCAGAGAAGTTTAGACAATTGTTTGTAAAACATCAAAAGGAAAATGATGTTACTTGGATAGATTATTATCATGAAATTTATAATTATTTTTATGGGTGGATCAATGGACTTAAAGTTGATACTTTTGAAAAGTTAAGTGATTTAATCCTAACGGATCAGATTAAAAAGAGAGCTCCACAAGAATTTAAAGAATAGTATTTAGATGAATGGGGTAGTATAAACAATCCACTTCATTTGGCAGAGAAATTAGAAGAATTTGAGGACATTAAGAAAACTATCAAACCAATTAATGTGATAAAGAAGAAAACTATTCAACATCAAAATTAAAGGTCATATAGCCCTCCTCACAGGTTTGTGAAACGTGATAATAATCATAGG
This sequence comes from Latrodectus elegans, assembly GCA_030067965.1. Classification (NCBI taxonomy): domain Eukaryota; kingdom Metazoa; phylum Arthropoda; class Arachnida; order Araneae; family Theridiidae; genus Latrodectus; species Latrodectus elegans. The sequence continues at coordinate 17,863,808 of CM057815.1, read as the reverse complement.
AATGAAAATTTTAATACAGAGAAGAAAGATCTTAAGGAAGGATTTAAAGATAAAAGTTTTGAAAAAAGAAGACTATTGAAATGTTTTGAATGTAATTCTACTGATCATTTGAGACCACAATTCCCTTTAATTAAAAGACACGCCCCTAATTCTGTAAATAACGTAGGAGAAGAAATGGTTAAGGAATTACTCAAACCATATACAATTATTGGGAAAGTGAATGGAAGTAAATTTGAAATTTTGAGAGATACTGGAGCCACAATAGATATTGTTATTAGGAAGTATGTGTTGCCTAATGATATGACTGGTGAACATGTTTGGGTACAACAACCCTTAGATTTGAATCCCACATGTTTACCAATTGCACGAATTGTGTTGGAGTGTGATTTAGGAAATGTTGTTAGAAAGGCTGCTATATTATTACAAATGAATTGGATCGTGGTAGATACCTATCAGGAAACCGAACAACCTTATTAATAGAAGAAAAGAAGGAAAATAAGAATTTGGCACATGAGATAAATAATGTGCAGACTAGAAGTCAGAAACGTATAGAAAAGGAGTTGAAGATGAACTCAAACAAAACAAAAGAAGGTTTGAATACAAATTCCAATAAAGGGGTTGTGGATAAGGAAGACTTAACAGTTTTACCAAAAGCTCAGTCGGATGATCCTTTTGTTTCCTTACTTAAAATTGATAAAGAAAAATTCAAAGAATGTCAAAGAACAAGTGAGGATCTCAAACCATTGTTTAAACAGGCTGAGAATATCGAGTCTGGAGAAGTCAATAAAACAAATTATGTAATAAAAAATGAACTGTTACTTAAAAGAAAAGTAGATAAATTAGGACATGAAAATTGTTTATTTGTTGTTCCTAAGGAGTTCAGAGAAAAACTAAAAATCGCTTGTCATGAAGGTACATCTGCTAATCTTGGAGTTACGAAAACAAAAGACAGACTATCTCGTAATTTTTACTGGCTAAATTGCTACAAAGAATTAGAAGAATTTGTAAGGTCCTGTGATCCTTGTCAAAAAGCCGGAAAAGTTGGAGAGAAAAAGAAAGCTCCTATGAAAATAATACCAATAATATCTGAAGTTTTTAGAAAGATAAATATAGATGCTGTAGGTCCTTTGCCTGTCACACCTTCAGGAAAAAAATATATTCTTACTGCTATGTGTCTTGCATCCAAATATCCAGATGCTGTTGCCTTAGAAGATATATCATCTACATCTGTTGTTAATGCATTACTTCAAATGCTTAGCCGAATGGGCTTTCCTAAAGAGATCCAACATGATCAAGGAACCTCGTTTATGAGCGCTTTAACTACAGAATTTCTTGAGAGGTTTGGAAAAAAAAATAATTCATAGTTCGGTGTATCATCCACAAAGTAATCCTGTAGAATGATTCCACAGAACTATCAAACGAATTCTTAGAGTATTATGTTTAGAATCTTCCCCAGATTGGGAGCCGCATATTCATGCAGCTTTGTTTGCTTTAAAAACTATAACTCACGAGTCAACCGGATTCAGCCCTGCAGAATTAGTTTATGGAAAAAACTTAAGAACACCAATAATCTTACTCATGAACACTGGTTACAGCCTGAAGAAGAGCAAAATTCTGTTGTTGAATATGTTTTAAATCTTATCAATCGACTAAAATGATGTCAAAATCTAGCTGTGGGAAAAATGGAAGAATGTCAAGAAAAGCGAAAGACTTATTATGATAGAAACAGTGTTAAATGAGAATTTAAAGAAGGAAGCCAAGTTCTTGTTTTGGCACCTTCTCCTGCAAATAAAGTAGCTGTTCAATGGCATGGTCCAGGAACAATTGAATCTAAAATCTCTGATACTAACTACATTGTCTCTTTGCCTAATAAGAAAGAGAAATCACAAATTTATCATGTGAATTTACTAAAGCCCTATTACAGTAGATCCAACGTTATAAATCTTGTTGAGTTTGATGAAATGAAAGATCCTCCAGATTCAGAAATTGAATTCCCATTTATTGAAAACAACACAAATATTTTTAATTGTTCTGAATTAATTCAAAAAAATAATTTAGAAAAGAGATTAAGTAAAGAACAGGTTCGAATCTTAAGTGGATTGCTATGTAAATATTATGACATATGCTATCTTATAGTTATGTGGTTAAGCTTATTATGTTTTGTTATTAGTTAGTTGAGTATATATATATATATAACTGTAAGACTTTTACTCATGTAAAAAGTCCTTCCGGAGAGGGAAAGAGTTGTAACGTGCTAAAAAGGCGAGGATCAGTACAGCGCATGCGCGCAGATTTTGCCACCCTCCTCCTTTCCGATTATATTGTTTTTTGTTTACTTTAGTTAGAAAAGTGTATTCTCAGAGAGACAACGCACTGGAGGTGCGCTTGTGGCGGTGTCCGCCAATGACATTGTCATGATCATTAAGTGGAAAATTGTTTTAAAATATTTGTAAATAGTAAAAATTTTGTATATACTTAAAATTTATCCTCATCAATAAATTAAATTTAATTTAATTGAAATTGTCATCAATTGCCTTGCCACCTCGGTACGCTACAATATATTTCATTGCTAGACAAAAATGAATTTGGCGTTGAAATTAAATAGTTGAGGAAGAAAAATTAAATATTACATCTTTAAAAGAATCCACCTCTAAGTTATTCAATCATATTTGTTTTGAAAATAGCTTAGACACTTAAATTTAAAAGTGTATCTGCTAAACTAAATTAAATTTAAATACTGGAAAATTCAAGGAACTCTTACATATTGAATGTTTAAAATTGTTCATTCGAAGTAAATAAAACGTAAACAAACAATTTTTAATCCTAATTAATTAAAAATGTTATGATAACAATATTATCTTAAAACAACATAGGTTGAATAACGATCTTCGCAATTTGTGATGAAAAGAAAATACAGAAAATAAAGTAGAGGAAATATTATTTTAGAAAAATAAGGTTATGTATAGATATGTTATTAAAAATTCAAAAAAATAATTTGAGATTTGTATTACTTTTTCCACAGAAATTTCATCTTTGAATTTGCATATTTTAACAATCATTAGAAAAGACGGAAGAATGTTGAACAATGAATTTTTAGAAAAATTCGTATAGATTATAAGGTTAGAAAATAAATTGAAAGTAGAGTTAGGGAAATAGATTATAACTATCCAGAGTAAAAAAATTCGTATTAATTGTAAGGTTGGAAAATAAAGTGAAAATAGAGTTAGGGAGAAATAGATTATAACTATCCAAAGTTTTAAAAAAAATCGTATAAATTGTAAGGTTAGAAAATAAAGTGAAAGTAGAGTTAGGGAAATAAATTATAAATGTCCAGAGGAGAGATAGAGTCTAATGAATACGTTGACTAAAGAATAATTAGGAAAATGTTAAGAGCCATGTGGTTGAGAAATATTCACACTTATTAAATGTATGTTACTTTATTAGAATGAAACATTTTAAAGTATTACAGATTATTTTCCAGTAGTTGTATCTAAATAATTTGAGAAGTATTAAAGGGTTAAGTTCCTATCTCATCTATCTTTTAAATATCATGCAAAATATTCCTTCGTTTAATCTTAATAAGTTCATTGCTAATTCATAAATTCTTTATTATAAATATTATCACATTAAGATAATTTAAATATGTTGTTGTTGTTGCACCAGCATATTTCCCTGTACGTAGCCCTGAGTTGGGCTTTACCAGTTGGATAGAGGCAGCCGGATGCAGTCCTCGTGATTTTGAAACAGGGACCAAGCAGAAGACTCCCAAGACTTCACCTGCCACCCCCAGATACGTCACCTCACCTGGAGAATTTTGTGAGCAATTTTAATGTGCCCCAGCCGTCTTTAGTTAACATGAAGAATCCTCATTTAAACCGGGACTCGAATTCACTTCTTTTTGGAAATGCGAATGACTCTCTCAATAATTTTGACTCCCTGTCCGCAATTTTGGGATGAAATACAAAAATATATAGGATTACAAAGGTACAAAAGTACATTAGATTACAAAATTACAAGATATATAGAATTAAAAAAGTACAAAAATATATAAGATTACAAACTTGCAGAAATACATAGGATTGCAGAGTATAAAAATACGTAGGATTACAATTTATTACTTTAAGAAAAGAGGCACACTGATAAAAATAGAATTTGAAGAGGGGCTCATATATCAAGAACAGTCTGTTGAAAAAAGTCCATTAAAACAATTTGAAGCTGCTATTTGCAGAGCTACGTGATAATTAAGTCTAAGTACTTAAGCGTGGGATGTAAGCAATATACGACAATGGATTGCAGATACTTAAATTAAAATATATAAATGTGAGCACAAATACAATATATTAACATGTATAATATTCAAAATATCAGACAATCAAATTTAAGTACATATTATACAAGATAAACAAGAAAATACTCTCCTTTTTTGTTGTCATTGAATGAAGAGAGAGTGTATATGAAAATTTCTGTATAACGTGGTTCAGATACCGGTCAGTCGAGAGTAGGAATATCAGTCGTTATATAGCAGGTCCATCCCTCACATTTACACTAGATAAGAGAAATAGAAATGTCAGTGGAGATCGTTCGGTGTTTGGGGATAGTGCTGTGAATGAACTTAAGACAAGGTATTGGTTTAAAAATTCAGGTCCGGAGATTTGTCCCTCTGTGATGAAGCTTGTGTTTGGTGGACTAATCGTCAAGTAGTTCACAATGGATGGTTACCAATGTTTCAAACAATCACTGAGTACCTGTTCTCGCAGCTGTTGGAATATGTGAAACAGGCACTGCAAAAGAAAGAACCAGCACTGGTTAAGCGATAGGGTGCGCCTGTTCTTGGGCAATAATAAGAGATGGCATGTCGCAAGGATAGCCAAGTATACCACACAATGACGTTGGGAGACTTTGTGCCATTCCTCTTAATCATCTGACCTTACACCACAAATTACCACCTCTTCCATTCTCTGGATAATTCTCTTCTTGGAAAATCCTTTACTATATATATGTGTGTAATTATGTATATATATAAGTATTTTTGGCGCCAGTGCTTTAAAATTTGGCTAACTTTTCCTTTCGCCAAAAGCACCAACAATCCCAAAGACCGTTCGATAAACCCTTTTGTTGCAGTTCGTAAGTCCACTAAATCTTTTTTGTTAGCTTGTTTGAAAGCGGGTTTTACCGCAATTGTGTGTTAAATCCTAATAAAACTTTATTTGAATCGCATGGAATTATTAAAAAAACATTGCAGTACATTTTATGGTCTGTCGAGACGGATAACCATATAAGAATTATGTCATCCATTAAGATATTAAAATGGAAACGCGCGGCAGTATTCAAGCCAAATTAGCTACACTTTCGTCGAAAATATTAAAAGATTTGGAAGAAACTTAACTTTGTGCAGATCTAGATTCATTGGAAGATATTAAAACCAAATTTGAAGTTATAAAACAGGAATACTTCGAAATAGAAAATGAAGAGGTATTTAAAGAAGCTGAAAAAATTCCGGACAGAATTGACGAAGAGATTCAAGAATTTCAGGTCAGTGCAAAACCAGGGCAAAACTTTTTCTTTACAAATCAATTGAACTTAAAATTAAAAGTTATTGTGTTGCAAAAAATATTGGATTACCTGAAATTTCTTTACCACAATTTGTGGTCAATTTAATAATTGGAGCTCTTTTAAGCAACAGTTTGAATAGTTATATATATATATATATATATATATATATATATATATATATATATATATATATATATATATATATATATATTAAATATTAAAAATCATACGATAACAAAAGCTGGATAAAATTACGGTTTTAAAAATGCTAGTTTCTGTGAGAAATGATATTTACAAAGTCTGCATAAATATGTATTGTGAAGATTTAGTTAAAATAATTCTAAATATGCATCATATATAATGTTGGCTTGATAAATTCGAAGAACATTTTTTTAAAGTGTAATAAATTATCTTGAGGATGGTTTATAATGCCTAGATTTTATCAGACGAAACTAATTTTATGAATAATGTGGCGCAAAAATAACTTTAATAAAAAATAACACCTCTTATCATAGTTAGTTATTGTTTCGCCATAAAAGATAAAAGTACAACGGAGAAGGATACAAAAAACAATTTTTACGACTCGATTCTAGTATTTCCTTCGCCCCAATCTAATGTGAAAAAAAAAAGAAAGTAAAGCAGTGAAATTAACGAGAAGTTGTTAAAGTTTGATCATTAGCGTTACATATAAAGCAAAGTGAGAAATAAAATTGTTTCTCTTTCTCTACGAAAAAAATGTTTCAAACTGAATACGGAAGAAAAATAAACTTTTTCATCCATTAGAAATTTATATTTTGCGAATTTTTTAAAAGAAAATAATTTGTAAAAAAAATAATAAGCTTCGTAAATTGTTCTGAACATCATAATTTTGTCATTAAATCGCTGATGCTTCAAACGAAGCGAAATCAGATAAATATTTTGATAATGATTTTTTATTACAAATAGTAAAAAAAAATTATACTGCGAGAAAAGTTTAGGTATAAAATCCATGATTAGGTTTGGTTACTGTGCTTTTTAAAATGAATAATGAGGGTATACTGTTTAAATGTTACTTTGATAATAAACTACAGTATACCAATTACGGAAATATTGAGGATAATGTGTATTCAACAGAACACTTGCAAAAAAGAAAATTGTTAGTTTTGTACTGGTTTTTTAATATAAAATGTTTTTCGTTGTTTAAGTATATGAGTATTGTTTTTAATTAAATATATGAAAGTAATATTTTAAAATTTAATTCGAAGACAAAAATAATAAAGAAAGAAATTACTTAGTACAGTTATAATTACTTAATTTATTAATTATATACATTTATTAAAATTTAATATAATTAGTTTTTTTAAATCATAATTCGAGATTAATAATATATAAGCAGATAAATAGATAAACATATTATGGAATTTTATTTTAAATATAATATTTTAATGACAACGAAAGTGGGTTACATGTTTTTGAAAAAGAGGATTTTATATTTATCTTTGATGCAATATATTGTTAAAAGATTTAAACATCAAATATTTCAGCCTTTCAATTATAGAAATTATCAGAAAACCAAGTATAAGTTAATTGTCTTAAACATACTTATAACAAAGCTATTAGAAAACTAATCAAATTATAGTATCGAAGAGTAAATTATCAGAACAAATAATAAAATATTCTTACTCATATATTGCCCTATTCATTTTCAAATACTCATTTATTATACACAATCAATAAGATATTCTTACTCATTTATTGCCCTTTTCATTTTTAAATACTCATTTATTTGGTTAGGAAATTGTGCATAGTAAATTGGATATAATCGTAAAAGTTTTTGGAACTCATTGTAGAGACGAACCCAGCATCCCAATGTAAAATAACAAGAACGCCATTGAAATCTTCACACAAAAGCTATGAACATGGTCAAATAAGAGGTATATTTATTTAACAATTTATGAAATGGAATCAAAAATATCATCCATAAACATTCAGTCAAAAACTTCATAAGTGAAAGCAAAGTAATCATGAAAATTAACTAAATGAATTCTATGTTAAAAGAATTAAGTCATCAATGAAAATATGAAAAACATATAAAAACCTTATTACTTTCATCCCCAGTTATAAAGCAAATGTATTTTACTTTTATATATGTATTTTGATGATAATGATTACTTTAACCTTGCTAATATATCTGCAAAACATGTACTTGATTAATGGTCGCAAAACGATTTGACTTGTATAAGGAAAAAAAAAAGTTCATACAGGTGAATATGTGTTACAGGGGATTTATGATGAGAAATGCAATTAATTTTAGAAAAATAAAAGTCATAATTGTTGGAAATACAGATTCATCTCTTTCAAAAGATTTTTAATAACAGAATCATTATATTTATTGTACGTTATTCAGTTTTTACTAAATATAAATATAAATTATTACCTGTTTGAAATACACTGATTTTATAAAATAAATTTCAGAACACACTTATAAATACAGATGTGTATATTGATAAATGTTAACAGTTCATTTTATTAATTCTTTCCTCATTCCTTTCATGATATAATTAAGTAAAAATAAATTATATAAGAAATCTAGTCCTGATAAATACTAGATATAAAAAACTCTTATTAATAATACACTCAAGAAAACATTTCGCTATTTATTGATTTAAATAATGTAACTTTATATAATTAGAATGAATTTTTAGCAATAAAATTGTAAAGTATGAAGAAGCATTAGAGTAATTTTTGGTCATGTTCTTTTATGTGAATACCATTATTTTCAAAAATGTAACCTCCATAAAAAATTTCTTTTAAAATTCACTTTCCAGATAAATGAAACTTTACTGAAAACATCACGGGGTTATTAAATTTATTTAATTATAGGTAAGGACACTGTGTCACATCAAAAAAAAATCAACAATAGAAAATTTTTAACTGTTTATTTTTTTATTTTTGATAATAGTTAATTAGTATTTAATTTTATCAATTTACATTTGATAATTTATTATAGATATTATAAATTTATTATTATTAATGTATAATATTTTATTCTCAAAATTAATTTTTCAAGTGACTTCATGTTCTTAAAAAGAAGAGAAATATTTGTAAAGAAATATTTCTGATAGCATGGTTCAAGAGTAACCTTGGATGAGGGATAAGATGTCGTATTATGAATTCTAATGGATAAGAACTGCTTTGTTACTCAGTAAATATCCAATAATTCTATCCTGCTGTAATAAACTCATTGAACGTCGCTTTCTCTGATGTCTTTTGGTGAATGATGTGTCACATTTACTTGTACCAAAGAGGAATCTCAAAAAGTAAAAAAAGCATTCATTATCACAGATCTTTCTTCATATAATAAGTAATGGCCAAGATCCAACCTGTTATCTTTTACTTCTGTAAACACAATTTCTCGGTAAATCTACGATTCATCCAAAGTAGCTTTCTAAGATTAGAATTGAGCCCAAGTTTTTGATATGTGAGCCAAATTATTCAAGTCTGTTGAAACAAGTCCTTCAGATGGGATACATAAATTATGCAGAATTATTGCAGAATAGATGAATACCTTCATCACTTTTTATAAAATACTCTTCTGAAGAAAAGATAGCAGATATCAATATTGCGTTTTGTAAATTTTTGCTTTCCCAATACATTATATCAAACATAGAAAATTCTGGAAAATTATACGACAAATAGTATCTTAATTTACTTCTTATACGCTGCATATATAATAAACTACTAACAGTAAATTAAATAATAATTAATAAATTGAGAAACTGCGTAAATTTTAGCAAATTTTAAAAAAGCTTTATATATATATATATATAGATTTTTGAGAAATATTTTTAAAAGATATCTATTTATATTTAAATCATTCAAAAAAGTAATAGCTTTGGAATATTTAATGTAAATAAAAAATGTTGAATAATTCCGTTTTACTTGAAAACTGTTGTAATTTTTATCAGTACTTTGCATACCTGGAGAAGAATGAGCAAACTATATTGATATATCATATATGTACTATTTCAATTTTGCTTTTAATACACAAGCTACTAGGAAAGTATTTTAGTTTTATAGCACAAAAAATATTAAAAAAAATGTATATTCTATGATTTTTCTTACGAAATATATACCTTAAAATAATCTGGAATCTGTAATTATATACATAGAAATATATATATATATATATTTAATAAAATATTCATTAAAGCAATTTACTATTTTATGAAAAATAAATTATATATATATATATATATATATATATATATATATATATATATATATATATATATATATATATATATATATATATATATATATATATATATATATATTTCTTTTAATGTATTCTCTACAAATGGTTTTAGTATTACTTTTAAGTGTATTTATTTAAGACTCTTTTTAAATATTTATTAGTATTTTATTTACATATTTAATTATAATTTAATGAGAAACTTTATATGTACACAATTGCGGTTACTTCATATGCAAATGAATTCATTAAAAGTATTCTATTCATTTAAAGTATTCCAGATATACATTTACGTAATATTAAATGACAATACAGTTTAATATTATGGTTCATATTCTACCAATTATTCCATCCTTTCATAATTTCGAAGCTAGCTAATTATTAACCATTCATATAGCTATTAGTTTCCTTCATTTACGCAACTCCATTCTGAAAATATATATGAAGCTCTCATCTTAAATGCTATTTCTCAATTCAAATCAAAATATTTCTAAGAACATTATTGATCTAATTATCATGGCTGAATAGGTTTAAAATAAGAGGATTTTTCATACTGTAAAAAGAAATCATCTTGTAATGTCATTATTTTTATTTCTCTTCTAATGTGTTTGTTATAAGTAAATATAAGGCGATGAAAATTTCTATGTAAAATTATTAAGTATTAAAATCATTTAAGTATTTAGTAATAGGGATAAGCCTTATAATGTCAAAAGAAATTTTATACAATTTTTTTATTTATTTAAAATCGCTTTTCGGTAATTTTTAAGCAATAGAAATATTTTTTAAATCAAAACAAATGAATAACATGGTGTATGATATTTCAATTTTTAAAACTTAAATTATTTATGGTTCTCGTGAAAAAGAGTCAGATGTTCTGCTGTCATTCAGCCCAAAATAATTCTGATATGAAGTATATCAAAATGTGTCTAAAGACAATTTTGTGATAGTAACACTCGAGCCGAAGCCATAAGAGAATTTAGAAAGAAAAAGGTATTAGCTCATTTTTTAAAATTTTTATTTGGAAGTGCTTTAGCCTTTTTTGTTAAGCTCTAGTGTGATATAAATGTATGCAAAAATATTAACGAATTCTTGTAATAAATTTTACAGACTTTAAAAATTACATGTATCAAATAATTCTTAGTATTTCCAATTCTGACGATACACTTTATTGCGGAAAATCGGCTGTTAGTTTGATTTTTTTAAGTTAGATGAAAATAAATTAACCTAATCGGATTTTGAATAATCAGAATTCTAGCCGATACTTTGTAAACCTTTAATTCCCCTTAAATTACCCTTTGTTTAGAAAAGCAACTACCTCTATTCAAAATTAATTGGTTATTATTAATTTTATATCAATCAATATGAAACTGATACCAAGCAACTAATTTTGAACCACAGTCAATTAACGCTTAAAATAAAGCCTGTCTCTTCTCTTCCCTTTATCAAAAAAGAAATTAATTTCAACATATATTAGATAAGCATAAATCCCTTTAGCACAGTGGTTTCTGATTTGATAAAAAAAGGATGAAATGACATCATTTCCTCTTTACATCAAGGTTTCACATTTTTTACCTACAGAAAGTATCTTTGGTATTAGTTCTCAATTTAGGTCTTCAATGATGTCAAATTTCCAAGTCATATACAAATTTTGTTTTTTATATCCAAATAGCAAAGGTTGCCATAAATTATTCTATTACCTTATGACAAGCAATTGGAGTCTCTGCAATTCCACTAATGCTTTTTTACTAATTGATAAATGGCAACAGTCATCCAAATAATATATTTATTTATGGTAATGATGCGAAAGAGTCGGAGTACATTTCTGCGCAAATGGAACACATACTTATTTATCTTAACCTTCCTTTAGGGTTGGTTGCTTAGTATATGATTTTTCTTGGTTTCAATCTGGATATCTATGAAAATGATTTTTTTGATTACATGGAAGAGGGATGTTTATAATAAATTTAATTAAAGAAAACTTAGTTTCTATCATGACAAAAATATCTTCAATTTTAATTTCTTTTGTGTCGGTGTGTATTTTGGAAAAAAAAAAAAAAAAAAAAAAAAAAAAAAACTAGTTTTTAATTTTCTGCTATTATAATAGTTATTTAAATTAACTTTTTTGAAAATGAAACATTTTATTTATTTTCCAATGAGTTAACTTCGAAATTTCTATTAATTTACCTTAAATAACGACTCGCTATTATGGCACAATGAAATAATGGTAATAGGATTTGAAGTTCCTAAAAAGAAACTTTTGGTGAATATTTAATGTATGACTAGATTAAATGCAATTTTTGCGCCACGTTTTTGGGAATAGAACTCAGTTTTATGGGGTTGTAAATGTTGAGGTCACTTACTACTGTAGAATTGTTCACTATTCGATGTGAATAATTTTAAGGTAGTAAGTGTTACACAGGTAGTTACACATTAAGGTAGTTACACATTCTGTATATTCTGAACATATTCTTTAAGCGTTCTACTACCGTAAAACTGTTCACTATTCGGTATGAACATTTTATACAGTAAGTAACACATTCTTTAAGCATTCTGAGCATATTTTTTACATTCTGAACACATTCTTTATACATTCTGAACACATTTTTTACATTCTTTACATTCTGAACATATTCTTTACACATTAACGTCTTAAAATTGCTTTAGTCCATTAATCTTGCTTTATCCAAATGCGGCGTTTTTGTTAATACGATTCTTATTCGGTATATCATTAAAATTAACAATTAATTATAATTAATTTAATTACATTAATTTGTTGCACAATAAGTAATCAAAGTAATAATTTGCGGAAACATTTGCGCTCTATTGAAGCATAGGTTTAGCCATTACAGAAAAAATTAATAAAAGAAAGAAAAAAAAAGTGTTGAACTAGTTATAGCTTATTTCCATAATTTATTCACTTTATAAGAAAGTTGGCTAGCAGAATTTTCTAATTCAGCGAAATCAGATTTTTTTTTTTTTTTATAAAAGATACTGTTTCATTCCAATGCCTAAATTATTTATATGGTGCGCTACTTCAACAGCAGGGAAGTTACCCTAATAGATTGGAATGAATTCCAATCTCCCTTATTACGCCGCATTCACTGCGGCAAATGAGAAAAAATCTCTTCCGACCACCCTGAATTAGGCCGAAGAATGCCCATTGTCGAAGCCATAGCGAGCAATTCTCTCCTTCCGACTGTGTCTAGGTTATTCGTTCTCTTTTTTCCTCTTTTTCTTTTTTTTTTCCCGGGTGTCCCTACTTTTCGTTTATTTTCACACCTCATTCAAAGCATTAGGCGCATTTTATCAATTCCTTCTTCTTCGTTCCTTTTTTATGAACATTTTTAGCTTTTTCGTCGCAGGAGATTTATCGTTCGATGAAAAACGTGGTTTGAGAATCGGAAGTAATGGGATGCCTTTGGTAAAGAGGGTGGAGGAGAGGAGAGAGCGTCTCTTCGCTCCGAAGAAAAACCAAATTGCTTCGAAGTGACGTCGGCTGAAAATGGAGAAGATGTCCATGAAGTTAATCAGTTCGTTTTCCATAAAAGTTTCTTTTGCTTTTTGTAAAAATGTATCTGAAGGTTTTGATTTTTAGTTTAATTTATTGAAACATATTATTTAACAGCTGTGGTAGTAATAATTGAGAAAATGTCAGTTCGTGAGTCAGATTCCTTATATATAATTTGATGAGTGATATTGTATTTCATTTGCTGTAATCTCTAATCAACCTATGCTAGAAATTAAGTGTAGTTGCAGTTACATGTATATCTGCCTACCAACGATTCTGTAAAATAATGGAAAGCTGTTGGTCTCTTATGTAACATTTGTTTCACATATTATATCATATTACCTATGAATCATCTAATCATATCTGTGAGGCAATGATTAGATGATTTTACATTATAATGATAAACTGGAAGATTTTGATTATTTTCCAATTTAAATTTTGGAAGTAATAAATGAGTTGAAAATCTTATTTAAAATTCCATGTCATAGCAATGACAGAATTTGCTATATCGCAATTGTTGTAAATAAAATTCTTGACAATTTCAATACACAAAGCATATTCCGTGAGCAAAGATTTCTTAATAATCATATCATTTCATAAAAAGCAATGATTAATAATTAAAAATCATCACGTTTCATAGAATATAAAGTTAGCGGTTTTTATTCATATGATTAATATAGCTACCATAAACAAAGTCAACATTATTCTCTTAAATTTTCGGATAAATGTGTGCATATTCAACTTTTAACAAAAACATTTTTATTTAAATAAGAGTTAAAACTAATAGTAATTCAGTAAACCATAAATATTGTGTAAAATGTCAATTATAGCAGCCTAATGGCTTTTTCTCAATTATTTTCATTAAGATACACCAGATACGAGATTGATTATACATTGATTGAAGCAATTTACGAAACTAAAAGCTGTTTTTATTTCAATAAATGTATTTCAGACAAAAAAAAGTACAAATAAGAATTCTATTTTCATCCTTATATTTTGTGAAAATTTTCTATCGATTTAAATGCTTTAAAAAAATCATTTCTTCTGTTATATAGTTTAATTTTCTGATTTTAAAAAAGCTTACTCAACTAACAGACTGAGACAATGAAGTCCAAATATTTGTATCATAAATTAAGAGAAGCATTTCTTTTGTTTCTGTTTGCCTGCGTTCATTTTTTCAAAATATTGATTTCCACTATTTTTTTCAGACAAATCAAATTAATAAACAATTTTCTACTAAATAATGTGTTTAACAATATACCAGAAATAATTGAATTATTACTAAGTGTTTGTCATTCAAATCATTCTTTTAAGCCACACATTTCTTGTAAACAGAAAAAAATACTCCAATTATGTGTCAGTCGTTTTGGTCACCACAGTTAATGTTTATTTTAATCTTCTCACAGTAGCATATGAAGAAATTTTTACCTTACAAAACGCGTCAAAAGTATTGATGGAAAAATATATGCTTCACGTTTTTATAGTTATACATTTATTTATGTCTAAGATAAATAAGTTATGATAAACTACTCATTGTAAATATATTTACGGTTAGAGGTACATATAATTTGGGTTATAGCTTAAGATATATCTTGCCGCCAATATCGTTGGATTGCAGACTCAAAATTTAAATAAATCTTGTCAAATTTTTAATAAATCTTGTCAAATTTTTAATAAATCTTGTCAAATTTTAAATAAATCTATTATAAAATTAGCATGAAAACTCATAATGTTGTTTCTTGAATTTTATTCTGAAAATGGAATTAAACTGGTCTGTAGAGTTTTCTTCGGAAACAGCATGGCAGATCTGACTGTCAAAGGTTATCCTATGAGGGTCACTCTGAAATTGTTGAGATACAACTAGGTTTTTAAAGTTATACTTAGAAAATTCAAGGTGTTTTTAAAGTAGTCTATTCCAGCATCAATGCACTTTTGTAGACGAATTTTCCTCAGATTAAATGCCTCAAGTCTTTCATTTCTTGGAATAGATGAAAAAATGCATTTATAGCCACGTCAATCTCTTCTTCTGAATGAAAACGACGTCAACGTAAGTTAGTTTTTTATATTAAAGAATAACTAAATAATGCACATAACTAGATCAGGTGAATACGGTGGATGTTCGATCACTTTGATTTGTTTTTGTTTAAGAAACTCAACTGTTAATTCGGCTGTATGTGAAGATGCATTCTCATTGTGAAGCATTAGTCCCCTAACATTCAGTTTTTGTAGAATTTCTGGAAGACATTTAGTGGTATACCAGTTTGCTGTTACTGTCTTCTGTCCTTCTAACTTGATGGCTTTGACCAATCCCGTACTTCTGAAGAAAGTGGCATACATCACTTTTTTCAGTGCGCGATGTTTTTTTCACCATTGTCAGTGTGGGATCATATTCAAAGACCCATACTTTGCTTTCGTGACGTGTTGGAACGTCAAAAAACGGTATGTACGTTTCATCACCTGTTACAATTTTAGAAATCATGCGGTGCCACCATCATTTAGCAATTTAAGAGTTTCTTTACTGATTCTGACACGCTCATCTTTTTGGTGCTCAGTTAGATTATGGGGAACCCGACGGCAAACTATTTTTTCATATGTAATTTTTCATGAATGATTTTGTGTATGGCTGCGGATCCAATGTTAAGTTCTTTCTGTATTATTTGATAGATACAACAATTATCATCCATTAACATTTTTCATATGACAGACACATTATCCGGGATTACTGCCGATGGCGGCCTTCCTGTGTGTTCTTCACCCTGAAGAAAATTGCGACCTCTTCTGAATTCTCTAAATCATCTGAATACAGTGGCACGAGCTGGAGATTCATCACCAAATGCTAACGGCAACCGTTGAATACATTCTTCTTGATTTAATCCTGGTTTAAAATCGTAGAAAATCATATCGCGAAAATGTTCTCGCGTCAACTCCATTATCTCTTCTGTTTAAAATTTATTCTACGCTAAGCAGGTTGAAGTAAGTCGGTAAAAAATCGTCTTCTGTGTTAAAATACTTTGTATGTTAAAATTAAACTGTTATTTTTATTTTGTAAATTCTCGTCTGCGCGTATCTCAAAAATTTCAGAGAAACCCTCGTATTAAAAGAGTTTATATATGCGTCGTATTAATTTTGACTTCCATTTATTGAACTGTTAACATGATGAAGTAACTTTCTGTCATGTTTGAGGGGAGAAAATCAATTTTTCTTTGTGACTATGACTTAGAAACATGACATATTTTCTTAGTGCAATTTTCGTTTTGTAAGAGGCCGGATTTGAATTGATTATTTCCTCAGTTTACAGTCTTAGATAAATATTAAAATTTCAAATATGTTCAGTATTTTTCCAAATATTAAATTCATGTAGAATATGGAATTAGATTTTTGTATGAATTGATTTAGTTTCTTTTTCTAAACTTTAATTGAGGTTATCTTTAAAATTCACTACATTATTTGTAGTCGTAATGACCTGGTTTGTTAAAACGTTGTTCCAACTGTCAGATGGTAGTGAACTCAAATCCCGATTTAACCGAAGATCTGTCACGATAAGTAAAAGTGGCTGGAGAGCGCTGAATAGGTGGTAGCTGCAATGGTCTTCAAGTGAAGCATTATTTCTGCAGGTAGCACAGGTCAATTATTAAGGCTTTCCTTCTTAATTACTGCTTCCAAATTGCAAAATCTCCCACTCAGAGCCGCCTCATAACTGATAGAGTCCAACTCTCAGGTAATACGGGAAGGCATACCGATGCACACATACAATTATTTTGAAATACACTGTTCAAGACAAATAAAGTATATTGAGGTTGTGGACTGATCTTTTACCTGGAGAACTGTTTGGTTAATTGATACATTACTGACGGACTTAAAAATTAAAGTTATATTTGTGTTTGGCAGGAAAAAATGCGTTTTATTAAGTGTTTGGGTATAAAAGGAGAAACACAATTTATGAATATGAGAAAAAACAAATAAAGACGCTTCTTTAAGAGAAAATCACGTTTAGTGGTTATTATTTACCTTGACGACTTGCAAAATTGAACATCTTTGAGACATCCAGAAACTCAGCTGCATATTATGTCATAAACGTGCTCTTTTGGGTCCATGTCCTGGCAACATTTAGACCATTCCTTCAGTTCGATTCTTCCTCTCAAAAGGAAATCATTCACAGTAAGATGTGTCCTGTAATTGTCCATTCATGTGAAGTTATCTCTGGTTGCTGAAGCATTAGAGACTACAATAGATCTGAGAATCACATTCATAAATTGGTGATAGAGAGGTCTATTTCGAATGATTTGAACAACAGCATGTCCATCAATAGAAATGGGAGCCTAGACCATCACTCCCCCACTGCCAAATATGACTTTTCCTGAACGAAGACAGAATTACTTCTAGTGCCAAGTTCTCTACAAAGAAAAATTACGCTTATTATCAGGATGAAGATAAAACGAGGCTCGTCAGAGAAAATAATATAATGTTATCCATTTCTCTTCCAGTTCACGTGCTTTGTTGCTCAATCCGTGAGGGACCAACAATGTTTTGCTGTTAACATGATGTACACCATTGGTCAGTGAGCATACAGCATCACAACGTAAAGATAGTTTCGCCAATCTGTATATAAACTGGTACCGTTAACCGAGACAAGGTATTGTTGAAGAAGAGGGGCATTCATATTTTGATAATTCCGAGATGTTAAATTTAAATAAGAATCTTCATTGCTGTTCTAAGACCTTGGACTGCATTTACGGTTTCAGATCTAGGAAATCGCACACTGTGTGCAACTGCATTAGTTTCTGCTGCTTCGGGTTGTGTTTGGCTCCTTTCTAACTGGCCAAAGACTCTCCAAGCTTCTGATTCGGTTAAATGACTACTTTGAGATATCGCACTCATTAAAACTACGCGCTAACTGAATATCCATTATTATTTTTCACATATTTTGTCTTTTATTAAGTATTTGCTGCCATTAAAGCGCCGTCTTCGACGTTAAATTTAAAATCTGCATGCTGCAAATTTCGAAAATGCGAAAAATTTCTTCAATTTCACGAAAAAAATTGCGTGTACCATTATTTTATGACTTACAATATTCCTTAACAGTTTTGAGAACTATGTAAAGTAATTGACCGAAAACTTCAACCGCGGAAATTTAATATTCGATATAGCTTCATAAAGCTCACTCCGAACCCATTCTTAACTACTCCTTCCAAAAATTTGGAATATATTTTCGAACAGTTTGGAAAAAAAATTTCGTACAATTTATGAAATCCCACTAAAATATCGGGAACGAATATTATAGAGAAACTTCTGACGAATATTATAGAAAACCCTCTATTTTGTAGATTTCGCGTCCATTTAACCATTTATAATTTTGCATATTGAGTAATTCATAATTTTTTCTATAGCCTAAGAAAAAGAAACAATTTTATACAGATATATTTCAAAAAATGGAAAAAATGTACTTTAATAAACTTATTAATTGTTCGACAAATCTCTTTCAAAGGAAAAACAAATTTGATGGAGCAAGAAAAATTTTCCAAAAATTTGATGAATTTTGAAACAATTATAGTCTGAATTCTCGTTTCAACGAACTTTTTATGCAAATGAAAATTTCATTCAAGTTTAAAATATCCTAGTAGATTATCCAACTTTTCGTAGTAACAAGTTGAAGATTGTGTTGAAAAGGAAATTTTTTCTTTAGATAACATTCAATTTTATTTTAATAGCTAATATCTAGGAAATGTTTCAGAGTGACAAGACTGATAGAAGAATATTGTACCGAGCTTCGGGGTTCGTGTCGATTGAGAGTTGAATTAAGTAACCACTTCACGAACACAATGCTTTTATGCGTAAAAATTCCACTAGATATAAGAAAATCCAGCTGTAACAATCACAATTCGTCAGATACAATAAGAAACAGCTTCCAATCACAGGTCTGAAATACCTCAGACAGAGAACAGCTTCTCTAGACTTGCAGTCATGACTAATCGTCTTCATTCACTGACTACCTTCACAAAACTGCCACACTTCTATGTCTGGCTGCGGTATTTATAGCTGACTTGGTGGAGAAATCTACCAGTTTCGCCAAGTTTCTGGAAGCTTCTAGGCTATCTTTATTGGTCCTAGAGCTTAGGCTATTATTGGTCCTAGAGCTTAGGCTATTATTGGTCCTAGAGCTTAGGCTATTATTGGTCCTAGAGCTTAGGTGATGGATGTTTCCAGATCAGGTGATGGATGTATCTATTTCTCTCCAAGTCGCCAAGTTTTCTCGCCAAAACACCAAGTTATCACCAAGTCTCCAAATTATTAGAAAATCTGCTTTTAACGTAGAACATGCCTAAATACCACAATTTTTGCCCAAAGTGTGCGTATTTCCGATCTGTTGGAGATATTTTAAGACAAATACAATTATTATTTATAAATTTGTAACACTATATATAACCTAAACAAAGTTGAGGAATATAAAGAATTTATTCAAACCTGATTTTAAAAAAAATTGTTATCTCTTGGCTAACAATATAAGCATTTAATTTTCATCACATTGCAGTGTATTTATAAAAACCTACCCTTTTATTTGTAGCAAACAGTTCTTCCCAGTGAAATCTATTTCAAAGAAAAATCGCATTTACACGATTAAAAAAATTGTATTTCAGCACATATTCAACATTTTAGATTATGTTACAACGTATTATCTGTCGGCAATCTGATAGATTACAAATAGAAATTCCATTTTTAAAAAATGTTATTTTTTTTTTTAAAAAAAATCTATCCTTTCAAACTCTTTCAAAAATTTGAAACTTTTCATATCTTGTGTCCAATTGAATTCGAATCCATAGCAACAGATTTAGTTTTTCACACACATACCATGGGTTGTGGAGAAATCCCCTTTTCATCTCTTTCTATCTTCAAACTTAAAGGTAAAAAGGTTTTAACAAAGCTCAAAGTAAATAATGTAACCCCTATATTTTACCCTTTTCTTCTTTTTTTAAGGGGAAAAAACTTTCTTTGTAGGGAAAAGTCTACTCTTTTTCTTCTTCACTTAGTAATTTTAAACTTAAAAAAAAAAAAATCAGCTTACAGAAATCTTTTTATGCAGTGTGATTTCGGACAACGTTGTAACTGTATTCAAACATTGAATAGAGTTAGAAAATACTATAATAGAAAAACAGAGAGGATTTCGGAAAAATATAAAAATGAATAGTTAAAATAAGATTTCTATCACAAATTACGCTAAACCACATTTGTGTTAAAATTTTCAAATTTTCTAAAGAAAAACAATATTAAACAATTTATTCCATATAGGTAAGCTATTTTGCATATTTGCTTTCGCATTTCCAATAATCTGAAATATTTTATTTGTATGTATATTTATATTTTGTTACGCTTTTATACATTTTCCCCAAATACATCTACAAAACATTTATTTAAAAGAAAAATCATGCTAAATAAATTGAATAAAATTAAATTTATAATATCAATGTACTTATTGAAGATGCTAACTTATCAATGATTTATAATTTAAATATTTTTTTATTTATGAAGGTATATCCAATATATTATAACGTGTAACAAACAATGCAAATTAATTATCATATTTTATTACATTTTATAACTGATGAAGAATAAAAAATTCACACAATTGAATTTGAAATTGCAATGTTTACTTATAGTTGATAAGTAAAAATTTACTAGTTTATTAAAATTATTATTATATTTAATTATACTCGTAGATTAATGTAGTTAATGTATCTTATTTGAATTACTACATTTTTACATAAATCCCAATGAACTTAGGTAGTTTTTGAATAAGGAAGTTTTTCTTTAATGGGAATACACCCAATATCTTAACTATTTTTATCATAATTAACATAGATTTTATTACGTATCACTTGACAGAGAAGAACAATTATTCGAATTGTCTTCCTGCAGTCAATTTTGTCTTATAAGAATACTTAATAAATTCAAATATATTCAGTAAGGCTCCACATGTTTTGATTTGAAATTGCATACACTTGTAAGCCTAACCATGCAGTTTTTTCCACTTAAAATTAACTACTGCTATATACAACTTAATGGGGCAACACATTTAAAATGATCAAAAGCATTTGTTTTGTTAAAATATTCATAGTTTCTTAATAGTGTTTCAAATGTAACCCAAGTAATAGAGGGCTTGATATCTTATGAAGAATCCAAGATAAAAGTTTGCAATCGGGAACCATTTGATTTTTTTTTTTTGACACCTAGACTGATGCAAAGATGCGAGTCCCAAGATGGCGGCTGTGGCTTTGCAAAAACTAAACTAAGATAGAATTACCTAGGCTACTATAAATTAAATTTTATCTCCAAGATTTATCTCTAAATTAAGGGGTATCCACTTCTACATCGATCCCGAATTAAGTAACAATAATTATGAGAACACATACATTATTGTTTTTGTATTCTTAAGCATTTAGCGTACAGTTTTTCATAGGCTTTTGTTGTATACAGTTGAAGTCCTTTCAGATTTGAACGTCTTTACACACCCTTGTGACAAAACTTAATAAGCAAAATCATTTCAGACAGATGAATTTGTACGTAGACTCATTTTCTTTCAGATTATTAGTCATAAATAACTCAAGAAATAACATCAACCCATTACATTGTTGTGGTGACCTCGGCAATTTTATAAAACTCCGAGGAAAACCCAGATTCGTTATTTAAATAATTGAATGACAGAGATCAATTCAAAACAAAATACAATAAAACTTAATAATTTATTTTAGCAAATTCATTACAAAGGTATTTACATTTACAATTAAAACATTCTTGATTAAATATTTGAGAGGATTCTAACATTATTATTATTTTTATGATATTTATCAAATAACCATAATGACCAGAGGGAAATGGAACGAGAGATCAGACTCACCCCTTTTAGAAGTAGTATTGTGGTGTCTGAAACTTCACCGCTCTCCGGTGTCGATGATTCTCTTTTTTCATCCACTTCCCATCCTCTACTCAGCATCTCCGCTTTGCATTTCCATTCGCTGAAATCTCTGTATCTTACTTGACTTTCTATTCAGTATACCTCTTTTCAGACTTTGCCACCTCTTCTTCATCTATTGGTCGGACATCAGCATTCCCATTCAGGACAGTCCAGGTAGGACTTCCCTAGGCCAGTGCAATCATACTCCGTTTACTGCTCATCGTTCTTTGTCGGGCATCTCAGGAGCTTCTCTGCCTTGTGCATCTCAGGGACTCCTGTGTGTGAGGACTTTTTCTGTCTCTGTCTCTGTGTCTGCCTGTCTTCCATTCTTAGATGCAGTTTTTAAATTCTCATCTTAGCTCCTCCTCTTTACACCATTGGTTTCCTAAGTTCCATATAATTTCCTACACTCCTATCGGATAGGTCAGAAATCTCTCCCCCTTAATCCCGACTGGTCAGATTCACAAACAAAACATATCATAAAACATAAACTTCCCTTGCCATTTTCTCACGATCATCCATCCCTTCCGAAAGGAAGAATTTATTCCTTTATTGCACTTAGCTCCTTGTGCCAATTTTTATTGCATCCTTTCCTTTATACTATTACAACTTAGTTTGAAAGGAAAAGAGGAAACTCTTAAATTTAAAGTGCAATAAAAATATACATATCCCTTTTCCCAGGGTTTGGTTATGTCGTTTTACACTACGACATACATGACAGCTTAAAAATTATAACATTTACTAAATTTAATTTTAAAAAGCATAACTGTAATGGAATATTTATTAGCGATATGAAGCTAACCAATACTCAATTCGTTTGCTTTATTTATTAAGAAATTGTCAAATTATAAATCTTCTTATTTCTATCTAAAAACTTTCCCGATCGGAAAATTATGGACAAGTACCAGAATTGACTCGACGGATGTATGACTTGTCTGAAATTAACTGTCAAATTGATTTGTATTCTCCAGACTGAGTGAAAACAATATTATATAATGGCTGAAATTATGAATTGTGTATAGATTCCTCAAGGTGATTGATGATTATAGTTATAGGTTCAGCAATATATGACTGCGGCTGCAGCACATATTACAAGTGAAAAGATATTATTTTCCTTTTTTGCTTCTGAGTTTTTGCTCAGATAATTTTGAAAAAATATTTCCTTATTAACAATTTAACTCCAAATTGTGAAATAATTATTCTATAATTTTCTTAGCGATAATTTGTTCAAAATATATCAAACTGTCTACCTGATTTCATTTGAATATCTAGGATAATATTGTCGCATAGAATAATTGGGAAACTCGTAAGCCAAAGCTTTTTATTTCACAGTTACTATTCCTTTTTCAAAGGTGAGAACTAACTTACAAACTGAGCCACTTGCTCTTTTATACTATAATAGAAAGTTCTCGAACACCGTTCCAGTAAACGAAGGAATTTTCTAGAAGAGATACATTCGAAACTAAACTCAAAAAATATCCCTATCACTCGGGCGGGATTTAAACCCTGCCGAATTCAATGGAAAACCGGTCTCATAACCGCTGGAGCCACAACGACTGCGGTAGATCGGCAATATAATCAGCAAGAGATTAAAACAAATGTTTAGGCTAGAAAATCCATAAAAATCGCACATAAAATTGGTTCTTATTCATGTAGGGAACTCTAAGCATCCAATGCAATTAAAACCACTGCTGTTTTTCAAATACTTGAAAATGAGATGCTCACACCACTCGTGCGGAATTTGATATCCTGCCTGATTCGATAATATATCCATTGCCCTAACCTCTGAGCCACAAATACCATGGCAGCAAACCCTTTTAATCGGCAATACAATGAGTAAGAAGTAAGATAAGAAAACAAATATGTTTATTCGGGAAAATCCATAAAAATCGCACATAAAGTTGGTTCGTATTCATGTAGGGAACTCTAAGCATCCAATGTTTAATGCAATCCAAACCATTGCTGTTTTTCAAAAACATAAAAATGTAATAACAAGAAACAGGAAAGTAATAATTAATAAATTGCAGGAGAATAAGGATTAGTGGAAGCCAGGATATATTTAGTAAAAAGTAATTTTATTCAAATTTTACTATTCATATTAATTAGGAACTGATGTTTATTATATTACGAATAAATTGAAACACATTTGGTTTTAAATATATGTTAAAATATAAAATACACGTTTATAATACATTTGTTGACATATATGTATAGTTTTGCCTACAATATTTCGAAATACAGTTATTGTTACGCATAATGTTTTTTCGAATTATCTAGAATATCGTATTTTTTAAACTATTTATTTAATACTGAAGTTTCCTTCTCAGATAAAAAAGATGAATGATTCTAGATAATGAAAAGTTCGGTACTACTAAATTCTCTTAATGAAGAAATCGAAAATCGATCATAGAAATTTATAAATTAGTTACGTATATTGTTGTCAGGTGATTCTGCAAACTGTATTTGACTTAAATGTAAAAAGTAAGTATGCTGTATCTGTAGATGGGCTAACAATAAATTTAAAGTTTAATTAATACAACACTTTGCTATTTTTAGCAAAAATGAAAAAACAAATTTAATATCTAACTAGGCAAACTTTATTCCCGTCAGTTAACTACATCAGAAAATAAAAATATTTAATGAACATGGATTATCATGAGATAATGGTTTCTAATTGGATCTATGATTAATAAAGGTCAATTCATCCACTAGTTGGGCTTCCTCGTTGCCCAAAATAAAAACAACACTCGAAATGCATGGGCTGTTTCTTTAATATATTCCCCTCATAGTTAAAACATGCTCAACATTATCGATTATAAAATGACATTTGACTCTATAGTACAACACATAGAAAAATAAGATGATATAAAAAAGAATCTGGAAAAGCAAATTTTGTTATATAATATGATGATTACGAAGATATGATTAAAACTATTGGTTGCAAACGATAATCTCTAAAACTTCCTTCACATTTTTGAAACATCGAATATTATCTGGATTGTCAAGGATTCACAGTAAAAAATATATAAAAGAGTGCGCGAAAATATTTCTATGATTAACTGCAAAATATATATGGAACAGTGCCTTGAAATATTTCATCATGATAATAATATAAATGCAACCTAATTAATTTCAAATTTTCATATCCGTTGGTTACATGATTAGGCTTAACAAATTGCTAAAAGTAAATTTCACATTGCTTGTGGTTTTTGAATACGGAAAACCGGAAGTAAAGATATAATAAAAAGTATATTTAAATTTTGATGACATTAATACTTTGTTACAAAATTAGAATCTGGAAAGAGAGAGAGAGAGAGAACTCACACAAAATCGTAAAGTCCAATCAATGTTGCAATACATTGATTAAGGAACTTAAAACAAATTATTGTGCAACATTTTCTTTTGGGCAGACATTTCAGAAAAAAAACGAAATTTCTATTTTATATTCTATTCAATTAAAATATTTGTAAGTATTAAGTTAAAAATATAAGTAAGTTGTTTAACAAAACCCTACCAAAACATATTTGAGTAAATAAGACAAAGCAATTTTAATTACAAAGTAATCTTGAAAGAATAATATAAATTTTATTGTTGTTTTCTGAAGCGATACGCATTAGCATTTTTAAAATTATTTTTGTGACTATTTGGTGGTAAGGTACAAGCGATTGTTTTTGCCCAAAAACATTATCAATATTCTGATTAAACTGTATAGGTTTAACTGAAATATCCTCTAAAATCTGTGAAATATATGTCAATAATTTTTTTATAATATGCCTATAAACAATTCAGTTCAATTGCAAGTTGATAGTCATCATCTTTCTATTTTAATTTGGTGTCCTTAAGCATCGAAAAATATAATAGCGAGTAATAATTTCAAAGTTTCTTCCTCGCCATATGGTAGGAAATAAAATCCCTACATTCTTTACAGAATGGCAAGAGGAGAAAGTCAAATAATAATAATAATGTCACGTTTCTTTTTAATCTTTTCCCCATCCTTACCATCTTCAAATCAAGATCTCCGACACATTCAACGATTATATAAATGCAGCATTAGCGAAATTCGGCCAGAAAATACCTGCTCATCTGTCCCCCCGAAAATTTTTCCTGTTTCTCCGCATCATTAGGAGCCATTTGGAGAAGGGAGAACCGTAGTCTCCTCTTTTTTTTCCTTTTTTTTCCCAGGAAATGACTCGGATTTCTGGAAACTTAATCCTGTGAGTAAGATTTGCAACAGTAATGGTTTTTCTTTCTCCGAAAATTTGTATGTGGGTTGATTCCAATGATTACAGATGCAGGAGAATGAATATAGTATCAATTTAATGTTCTGTTTTCAAATAATAATAAACCGTGTCACTTAAAATGGTGAATA
The DNA here is from genome assembly GCA_030067965.1 of Latrodectus elegans. NCBI lineage: Eukaryota > Metazoa > Arthropoda > Arachnida > Araneae > Theridiidae > Latrodectus > Latrodectus elegans. The sequence goes on along the minus strand of CM057815.1, from coordinate 17,837,197 downwards.
TAAAAAATATATTTCACTCTTGTAATTTAAATGGTGATATACGCAAAATATTAGAATTAACATAAACTGTAATTTTAAAGTTAAGTATTACGTTTAATTTACGTATCCAACAAATGAATAATTATAAATATTAAATAAACTGCTCGATGGCGGACGGGTTAGCATGTCTAACTTTGAAGCAGTAAGTCACGGGTTCAAATCCTGTCTTGGGAGTGTATATATTCTTCTCTCTGTCTTTGTGATATTGAGTGTTTCTCTCTCTCTATCCTTTCACTTTTGGGCGAAGATAGCACTCCCACTGGGTGCACACTATATAAGATGAAATGACCTTTGTCCTTTGTAGCGCTGAGTGGGAATTTATTAAAGGAAACAGAACACTAGGAAACAATTATTAAATAATAATGAATATTATTATTATTATTATTTTAAATATAAATATGAAATATATTATTTAGAAATAAGTCTCTTCTGGCCTGGGTTACATTATGGAAAATAATCCTTCTTATAGCGAATCAATAAATGTAATCTATTCTAAGCAATAATGTTAATATGTTTTCAATAATATGTATTTCTATGGCAATTTAAAAGCAAATTCTACAGAATGTTAAATTTAATATTTTATTGCATACTTTTATAGTTGTGAAATTTATTTTTAGAATAGTTTTAAAATGAAAATTTTCATTGTTGTGATGCACGTTAGTTTTATTCCGGAAATTATTCTCAATATTTTTTTTTTGTGAAGTCAATAAAATTTTTTCGTTTTTCTGTATGAGAAAAAAGCTAATGCATATTCCATTCTTTTTTCCATACATAATCTCAAATAAGTCAGTATTCAATTTTATTTATCATATAATTTGTATCATAAGTAATGAATGTTTCATATTTCATAATCAACACTACTTCTAAAGTGTCACTTATACACGAGAAAATGTAACCAATAGTTTTTTCTGGAAAAAACAAAAACAAAAAAACAGCTTTCTGATAATCTGCATCTATAATAATCTGTGTTTTAGATTTCTCACGATGTCCGTGTGTCAGCACTTTATTACAAATTAGCACTTTACCACATCATATTTAATCTATTCATATGACTTATTCTATTCAGATGACTTATTCAGAATTCTGTATACGAAAGAGTACATTATTCACATGAATAATTACCGGATAAAATTCAATTGTTTGTTCAAAAACTAACTAACCAGAAAAATTTAGTTTTACAAATGTGTTTCTTATATATAATATCTGATTTTAAGGGTCTACATTAAAATAAAAAAGGAATAAAATTAAACAAAATATATCACTTTCTTTTAATTTTTTACCTTCAACCATCCAAATGCCTATGGCATATGTGTATTGAGGAAGTAAACTATACCCAAATATGATTCAGTTGGAAAAGTGGAGCAGAGCACCCCTTGCTGTCACACAACAACAATAATAAAACATTTGATTGCTGTGTACTAAATGCACATAAAATTTACAGTAATTTTATATTTTGGTTGTTATTAGATATCTTATATATATTGATGATTAAAATAAATTATTATTGTTAGTTAAATAACAATCATGACACAGAATGTTTTTCTACACTTATTGTAACAAATTTAATTAAGACTGACATGTTTTATTAAATACTCAAATTGTTTTGTTAATAACCTCTATCTCTAAGCAAAATAAATTAATTTTAGAGTATATTTTTCATATATAGAAAAATTTTCAAAAAAAGATCAGTGTTTACAATGTTTGAATGCTGGCGACAACGAAAGACTACAACAGACGTAAAACAAAACATTCGAATTGAAAGTAAAACAAAAACTTCAAATACTGCTACCACTGAAAAGAACCATATATATGACGTAAAAATGATGTAAGACACGAGCAAAATAAAACCTGGCAACAAAAAAATCTGAAAAAGAAAAAAACTTAAATTACCAACAGTATAATCAAAAAAGGATGCTAGGTTTGGCGAGAAATCACTTGGGGGGGGGGCTAATATACTTACACCAAAGTTTGCTATGAATTACGGCTATACCAAAGAGTTAATCATAGATAAATTTAAATAGCTAAAATATACTAAGCTTACAGAACAAATCTCATGGAGATTAAACTTAATCCATAAAATATATGGCCATGTCAATATATAGAAAAAAAAAGCATGATGCAAGTAAGCACAGAAAAGAGAGACTATCGGCAAAAAATAAAACAACTGCAATTCTTTTCACCATAAATGCTTAGATACGGTAAAAACTGCTGTTTTCTATTTGACTAGTATCTAAAAAGATATTTGATAAATTTAAAATTACAATGTGAATTTGAAAGTATCTCTAATAACAACTTTTGGAATTGTATATATATATATATATATATATATATATATATATATATATATATATATATATATATATATATATATATATATATATATATATATATATTGCTTTAAAAACTTCATTGTTTATTTTCAGTACATTAAAAAATTTTCAACTGCTTATGTCTGTTGAACAAAGTGAAGAAGCACATTTGAATATTTCTGAATTTTGTACCACCAAAATCGTGAGCTGATATTAATATTTAAGCTGATAACCTCTTTTGAAAGCTTCTTAGTTGGATAGCCGCATCAGATCTTAGGGATTTTCACATGCACCAGCCTAGTCACTTTCATAGCCAAATGATCTTGTCATGTATTAAATTCCCTACATCTCTTTTAGACATTAGATGATGCCATTTTCCGTAGGAATTAATTTGTTACTATATTGTCAATATTAATGTTCGTATTAAAGTTCGTTAATTTTATTTATGCAATAACGGGGGGTTATAATCGCAAAATACAAGGGTCATTTAATTAGTTCAATGTTTTTAGGTTTCATATAAGGACATTTTTTATATAATATGCCTTAAAAAATGTTCTTTTTTAAATTTTGAATGAGATAATTTTAAATGTATCAGGGGAAAACTGCCTTCATGAAAAGTGAAATTATTTTCATACATTTTGCATAAGGCTGTAAAAGGAAACAATAAAAAATATTTCATTATTTACTATCTGGCTTTTATATTATTCGTAAATGTGTTCCAAATACTTGATGAGTAGGGACAGAAAGGTAATGAAATCGAAAATACAATCTAAAAATCCTTTACGGTCCTTCATGTTAGCGTACGCCAACAATTATGTACATTGAATAATGAGCATAATACTGAATCATTCAACAAAAATTTCTTTGGCAAAGGCATAAAATGAATACAATTTATGCCCAAAATCCAATAAATCTTCCAAAACTCTTTTTGAACTGATGCACAGAAATAAAAGAGTTAGATCAGGAGAATATTGCAGATGCTTCCAAATAGTGTTTAATAAATTATGCAGTGCAATACTAGAATAAAGTAACTTTTCCAAGGAATCTGTTTGTAAGATTGCATAACCTTAGCCCTTGTTAATAACCACATTCATTCTTTTCCTCTAAAACAGTTATCATATAAATAATTGAGTAGTCAACAATTTGATTTTCAGCTTAATAGTTGTTGGGTTTGATTCTCATTATTAAAGCATCTCTGTTTGCAGTAATAATTAGAAATAATTTTAAGTTGGGAACTTTCGACAAATCAGTCATCAAATACAAAATCTGAATACATCGCGATGAAACTAATTAAAGATGATTGAACTCGCTATACGTTAAAAACATTTGTTAATAGACTGTTGGTGCCCCTTTAAGAGACATAATGGTAGTTCCGTTTCATTAAAAGCTTGAATTTGATGTAAACATATATCATTTTTACAGTTTTCCTAACCATTCAACAATTTTTTTTTTACCTTATTCTTCTGTGGTTTACACCAATGGCATCAAAAAGAGGGCGGATCAACAAAAAGTTTGTTCATTACACGGCCGATAGGTGGCACTGCGGTGCCAACACGAAGCTGATCAGGTTGCAAATCAGGTTGACAATAAAACACTTAAATGGACATGGACTCTTCATTTGATGCTGCCACATCAGTAAAAACATTTATTTATTTATTTATTTATTTTGCGAACGTTTGGTGAAGACCGAATGATAAGTCGAAGGCTGTAAGATCAAATGGCCCCCACGATAACCATATTTGACTCGTGTAGATTTTTGGCTGGGGTTATTTAAAACCCCTGGTGTACCGGTCCGCCCCTTCTACACTGGCGGAATTTATTCAACAGATCGTGTATGGGATTCCTCCAGATATGCTGTACTCAGCTGTCACAGGTGTTGAGACTCGCTTTACTTGCCTCATACAATCTGGTGGAAGTCATATTGAACAACTTCAGCTTAAATAAATCTTTGAAAATCCAGAATTGTATTAGTATTGTGTTAATTTGCTTAAAACATTCATCATTAACGCCACCTATTGGTCATTTTTTTAACTAATTTTAAAAAATCCGCCTTTTTTGTGATGCTATTCCTGCAAACCACACTTTTTTAAAATCATTTGTTCTTTTTTAATTAAATTTTAAAGTTTGCACGAATTTATGGCACACCCTATATATATATATATATATATATATATATATATATATAAGATTATATATATATATATATATATATATATATATATATATATATATATATATATATATATATATATATATGCATGTATGTTTGTATACAAAATACATGCCATATCTTCGATTCTAATAATTGTAATTTTGATTTAGCTCCAACTAAAATAGAATTTTTTAAAAAGGAAAGACATATTTCAGTCTTCTAAGAAACATTCCAATTTTAAATCTTGTTATTTAGATACTTTTTCTCGGGACTCATTACAAAATCACAAAAAAGATGCTGACGATATGAGTAGGACGTCTGAATAAAACTAATCTATTCTATGTCATATATATAAAAAGCATTCTAAAATATCTATTCTTTTTTTTATTCTAAAATAGGCACAGTTTAATTTTTCAAAACCTCTCCTATTTACTCATAAATAGACCCAAGCAGAAATCGGACTCTTTATGAAATAAAGTCTGGCGTAAGGAGTACGCTTTATAAAAGGAATCATTTTCCCATAAAAAATAAACTGTTTACTCATGAAATTTTTCATGTCTTATCTTCGATAAAATTTATGAAAATAAAATTTTTGGAAGATTGAAAATATTTATGTTTATTCATATAAAATAGATGAGCGTTGTCATAAATTTTCTATAGTTTTTAGGATAAAAATATGTGTGCCGTAAAATTTATTATTTTGAGCTCCACATTTATATTCATATGTTTTTATAAATTCAGTATTATATATAAGCATACTATTAACCATATCAAAATATTTTTATATACTATTTATTTAACTTCATTTAGTATTCATCCATCTTATAAAAATTTTTAAATTTTAGTATGAAGTTATATTCTTGTTGTATTAAGTAGTATAATAATTTTTTATTTGATAAAATATTTTATCATAATTCCATTAAATAATTTAAAACATTTGTTTCAATTTTCCTCATTTTTATAAAAGAGTCTATTGAGATTTAATTACAAACAAGAAAAAAATATTAAAATAAAGCCAAGTTAAACAAAAATTATTCAAGTTTGCTTTTAATGTGCGGATTAGATTTTCAAAAGTGAAGTTATTACAATGAACAATATTATATTATACTCTCTAACATCTTATTAGAAGGTAGCAATTCTCTTTAGAAATCCATAATATTAAGTATTATGTATTAAATAATATTTGTTATAAGAAGAAATTAATGATGAATAAATGGTAAATGAGCTTTCGCAAACTTTAACGCTTTAAACAATTTACATTTTAGAAAAATATTTTTACTGAAATATTAATAATAATTGATTGCGTTAATTAATATCTACTTGCATTTTATCACACTTTTTAGCTACCTTCTTCTACACTATATGAAACTTCGAATAAATGAAATGGGAATAGATTTTAGAATGTTGAAAAATTATGTAAAATTCTTAGAGCCAACAGCAAAAATGTGGGACTAAATTCAAAAAATTTAAATGTTATGCATTTTTAAATATCATGATGTCTTAAAATCCGACAGAGAAACTTTAATCTATAAATTTGAAACTGATGTGAAGCTCAATGAAGGTTTGTCACAAAATTAACATTTTGATTAGCAGCAAACGTATAATTCATTATTTCTGTATTAACTTAGAAACTTTGTTTTTATGCTTTACTGATATGTAATTTTTATTTTTAAGAAAAATTAAATTGCTGATTTATATATTAAAATTCTCATTGATTAAATTCGCTTTGATTGAAGTTTATCGAAACTGTTTTAAGAAACTTTTATTTCTTTTAATCGGAAGAAACTAGAAGAGACTTTATTTAAAAAAATAAACTCTTAGAAACTTTTTGAAAGTTGCATTTTGATATAAAAAAAACTACTACTTACAAAAATTAATATTACTTTAGATATAATCGATGTCTTCGCTGTCTGTCTTCGTAATCGATATCTGTCTTTCGAGATTATGAATCACTTAGAATAAAAAATTTGAAATTAAGGAATTTAAATTCTCTTGTCATCAAAAAAAGAAATAAAACGATATTTTTACTTGGGTTGCTTACTAGTTTTGAGATGCATGTAAATTTCTTTCAGATTAAGCTTAACTGAAAAAATAACATTTTTTGAAAAATATTCTACAGCCATTTTTATTGTTTTGCAAACACTTTTTATTTATAAAATACTTTGTTATGAAAAGAAAGTTTTGTTTTATTTTGCTTTCATGATAATTTTAATAACTTATTTGACAAATTTTTAGAAGGAAAATAAAAATCCTATTTAATAACTTTGAATTTCAAACATCATGCTAAAATTGATACATAAGTACATTAAAAGCGATAATTGAAGAAAAATTTTCTATTTTTCTTAAATATTAAATGACTATCTTAAAACAAAAATAATTAATTTAAACTCATTATTAATTATTCATAAATTAAAAAGTATAAGAATATAAGAAATTAATTCATACCTTACTATTGATGTAGAAGTTCTTAATTTATTTTTATAAATTTAAAATCTTAGTAAGGGTGTGATGCTTAACTGATTATAATTACTTCGGTTTCATGACGTAATAACAAATTTTCTTTTTGCTACTCTATACTGTTATACTCACTTTTATATACCAAACAGATTTATATGTGAAAAACGTTTGATTCTATTATACATATAATTTGGCAATCATTTCAATAAATTTTCCTGGGGACTTATTAGGCTTAGAAATTAAATAATAAATATATCTTATAAATAGTTTTAAAATGATGTAGAAAAATATTTATCAGAATAAGAAAATTTAAAAAAGTGAAAATAGCTATAAAGATGGTATTTCAATATAATTTAAAAAATAGAAAAACCTTTAGATGAGAGATGTGATTCGGAGACAATTCAATTATATTTCGCTATTTATGTTATTAATAAAATAATTTTAGTAGTTCGTTATTTTAATGGATTACTAGAATCGTAATATATTGAATTATGAGGCTTTGTAAACATGTGTTTATAAGCAAACAGCCCTGAAGCTTCAGCTAGAACAACTTAATACTGAGCTCCGGTGCTATCTGATGCAATCAAAGTAATTAAATATTGTGTTTTTAATATTTGTGAATAACAGTCATTACTTTTTGATTATGAAAATTTTCCACACATACTTTATTGCTTTTCGGGGTTTGAATTGGTTAAGTGTCTATTAAAAATCGCTTAAAATTACAAGACTTTAATTCGCAGCATATTCAACAAAATACAGGAAATTCCAGCAGTAGAAATCACTATTAGACCCCCACAATTAAGCTAATATAACAGGAAATCAATCACAGAAGTCTCTAATACCACAGATAGACAGCAACAATCAAGACTAAAAGTTTTCACTAGTTCTTCTATGCCGGGCAGCGGTATTTATACCTGACTTGGCGGGAAAATGTAAGTTTCTCGTTTCAGAAGTTTCTAGGCTTTATCGTTTAATATGGGTTCTAGAAAGTTGGTCATGGATTTTTCCAGAAATATTTATTTTTTTGCCAAGTTACCGAGAATATCCCGAAAAAGTAACCAAGAATTTTACCAAAAGGTCGCCAATTCACCAAATCATTAGAAATGTTTTCTTTAACGTTTACTTTAAACCTAAATTACGTAATTTTTGACCAAAATCTGAGTAATTTCGATCTATATGAGGCTATTTAAGAAAGAAATATACAATTAATGTGTTTATAAATTTGTAACAATATATTTGTACTGAGCTTCGGGGTTCGTTTGGATTGAGAGTTGAATAAAGCAACCACTCAATGAACACAAGACTTTTGTTCATAAAAATTCCACTAGATATACCAGCTGTAACAATCACAATTACACAGCTACAATTCGTCAGATACAATACGTAACAGTTTCCAGTCACAGGTCTCAAATACCTCAGGCAAAGAACAGATCCTCTAGACCAGCAGTCATGACTAATCGCTTCACTCACTGACTGTCTTCACAAAACTAACTATGTTGGGCTGCGGTATTTATACCTGACTTGGCAGGGAAATCTACTAATTTCGCCAAGGTTCTGGAAGCTTCTAGGCTATCTCGCTAAATATTGGTCCTAGAGCTTAGGTGATGGATGTTTCCAGAAGTATCTATTTCTCGCCAAATCGCCAAAAATCGCGCCAACTATCGCCAACTCGCCAAGTTTCCTTGCCAAAACATCGCCAAGTCACTAAATTATTAGAAAACCAGCTTTTAACGTTAGTTAAATACTCACATTTTGGGCAAAAATTACGGTAACACTTCTAATTACCGTAATTTTTGCTCAAAATGTGAGTATTTCCGATCTGCCTGAGATATTTTAAGACAAATACGATATTTATGTATATATAAATCATGAAACTAATCCAAGTAGAGAGTGTAAGGCCAGCCATCTTTCAACAGCAGACATCAATCTGATCAGAAAATTTTTCGTAACGTTTTGGCTTGTTCCATTGAAATAAAAACAAATGCCAGAATCAGTCTTAGCTGACAATTTTAAAATAGGACATAGCAAAACTGCAGAAAGTGTAATTTTTGGCTTATTATATTACTTCTGGCTAAAATCTGTTAACTTTAGCTGATGTTGACCACTAGTAAAAAAACGTGTATCTAATTTTCTAGTTAAAATGGTTGGTTAGAAAAATAACAAGAATAATAGAAGTTAGGTTTATATTCACATAGTTTTTAATCAGCTCAAATGAAATATGAAGAAAAATCTTCTAAGTATGAAAAAAACTAGCTCTGTTAAGAAGCTATTAAGTTTTGAAATAAAATTACTTTCCTTTACGTTCCAATGCAATTCTAATTGCCGCTGTATTGGCAAAATCGAAAACAGGTTTTCTGTATTATTAAAAAAATAATGCTTTCATTTAAAGTGGAAAGAAATAGCAAAGTACTTAAAATGTAAACTGCGGGAATGTATAAAATGGTATCACATACTGAACACATTTTTTCTCAAATTCCAAAGGTTATACGTCGGCGAATTGCTTAGAAAGGGAAAAGGTCGCGCCATCGTTCTTAAAGGAAGCAATCTCAATATTATTTACATTGAGTTTAAATCAGCACTAATTATATAGACTGTTATTAAATTAAGTCAAAAAAGTTTTGAAATGGATCATAGACTATACTTTAAATTAGCCAGAATCAAACATTTTGAAATAATCTGCATTCCGTCTTTTGCAACAGCTTTCAGTTCAATGCTGTGTAAATACTTAGTGTAAACACAGAAAAAAAGTTATATTGATAATTTAACTATATTTTAAGTAATTTTTTTTTTTAATTTTTACAAAATTAAAAAAAGAAATATTTTTGGTTATTACGTTATAAATTCTTAAAACAGTTTCAAAATTGAATGTGTAGTTACAATTTCGTTGACATCTCAAATATAAGTCCCACTTTTCAAACCCATCTGTTTTTATCTGGAAGGTTGCTTGGTTGGTTTGTCGCTCAACGGTCATATTTTACACACGAGCGCTAATTAGACCTGGACCTACGGTTTAAAGCGGATTCCGAACCACTACAAACATTCATGCCCAAGGTGGGATTCGAACCCACGAACTGTTGAGTTGAAGGCAAGATCGCTAACCATTCGGATGACAGCTCGGCTATTTTTAGGTGGAAAAAATAATATCTAAAATTTTTAATGGTTAACTACTCAGAATAGAGTAAAAGAATTTAAATGTTTATGGCTTGTGATAAATAAATGTTGATAGATTATTTTTTCACGAATCATCGTTTTTCATGCACTGAAAAATTTATTTTGTATGATCAAACATTTATGTTAAGCTACCAATTGAATTCTCATTATCCAGATCCTATATAAAGTAAATAATTCTTTTTCATGGAAAAATTTAAGCAATAAAGAATGTTATGACCGAGTTTTTAACAAATACAACAGTAAAATCTCTTGAAGAAAACATCATTCAATCTATGAACTAAATAATTCTAAGAGCTTTGTAGTTTTAGCAGCATTCTTAATACCGATGGATGACCTCTATCTTATATTCCACTACCCTTGAAGAAGATTTTCAGAAGTTATTCTTTCTTAAACGTTTTCGAAACATTTCATAATCTTTAAACATAATTTGGACTTGTATTGCTTTGATTTCTTAGGTAGCAAGAAATTTTCGCAGTGCATATAACACTCATTCTGTTCACATAAAAGTTCATGAAGTGAACTTTTATGAAGATACTTAAGGATATATTAGCGGAGAATACTCGATCTAGAAATTAAGTTTGCTTCTGATTAGTATCAAATGGAGAATCTATTATTATCCAGATCTTTAACTAAATGCTTGGTATAAAATTCTGTTTCATGTAATATGAACGAGTCATTTATTGTTGATTTTTAAAATATTGAAAAGTTTCTTTCACTTTGCATGTAAAAGACTGCCAATTAGAGCAGAACAACTTGACAATCTGGTGATAATCTTACTCCCACTACATTTAAAAAAAATCAACGCTGATTAGCTTCTTCTTTAATTTATGACTTAATAATACAATAAAAAATTAGATCATATTAAGTAATGTCTACAGATATCCTCAGACTTATCAGTGTGAATAAATTTAATCACTCAGCATTTTCTTTGAAAAATTCCCAAAGTCAAGAATTGAAAATTTTCATTCATTGATCTGATTACAATTATTCAACTCAAAATACTTTATCTTTTAGAACACGCTTATTGACTCTGATTAAAGTATAAAAGAATTATTAATCAGGGTCAAAAAGATTTCTTTTAGATTTTTAGATCAAGTGGAAAATATTTCATAATTTCCGCTTTGAATTCTTTGACCTCTTCTTTCTAGTTTAGTGTTACTGAGATAACGCTCCACTAATTCATAAATAAATGTTCATAACCAGTAATAATTTGAGCTATATAAAAATTTTACTCATTGATATAATTTTTTTCTTAATAATATAACGATTGTGTACAATATTAAAATCATTGTATCTTTAAAAAGAGAAGTGTGGTCACCGAAAATGCTTTTCTCTCTGGAAATAACAAAGCAAGCCTCATTTATTCCTCAAAAGGTTACACGAAGTATTAAAAAATGCATTTTTACTAACGATATTAGTTCAAGAAATTTTCATATTTAGTAATAAAATTAAATTTTTACAGGTTTTAAATTCTTAAATTATTAAAACTAAATAATGAACAGCAAATTTGAAGTTTTTGCAAAATGTAGATTCGAGGATAAGGAATCGGTGATTGACTTCACTGGTGATTTCAATATAGTCCTGGAACGATAATTATAGAATATTCCAGCAAATCAGTTATTCGTATCGATAATAATTTGAAGACATCATTAGAGCAAATTATTAAATAAATTGAATAAGTATTTTTATAAAATATATTAAAAATACTATATTCACACTGGTAGCTGTACCAGGCAGATTTACTATCGATATTTGAAAGATTAAATGTCTAAAATGTTTATTATTAGCATTTCTTCCATAAATAAAAACTCATCATAATACTCTTATTTATGTAATACAGATTGAAAGTCAAACGTCCAAAACCTGTTAAGAAAGGTTCGAAATCTTTAAATGAAGTACTTAGCTATGACATTGTAAAGTAGTTGTTGTTGAGCCATTATGCTGCTGTACTTGGCTGATAAAATCCAACTGAGGGCAGTTGGATTTTATCAGCCAAGTAAAGGTTTTGTTTTTTATTTTCTAACTGAGAGGCAATGTATAGCACTGTTTGTTAAATGCATGATAGGATACAAGAAACGATAGGAAACAAAAAATTGAAAAAGGACCAAAGTTATTACATTAGATAGTTTCTGACATATTATGAGGAAATTTTGGAGCCATGGCTGACAGTGACGAAGATTGGCTCTGTTCGTATTTTCTATGAAATCACAGAGTCGCCTAAATGGTTGGACAAATATTGTGTAATATATCTATAATATAATACAGGGTGTCCCAAAACGACCGCATAAACTCTGCACAGCTAGATTCCTCATTACGAGTGCATAAAAACTTCCCAAAGAAGCGTCTCTGTACGATCAATAGTTTACGAGAAAAAATACGAAAAACAAAGTACGACGTCACTGCCGGTGTAAGAAAAAACACCTTATTGGACATATCAACAACAGTATTTGCAAATCTTTCCAGACGATGTTTGAAACGTTCGCCGCGCATATCGCATCACACATGCTCGCGCACCATGGAAGGACGTTAATTCGTCGTTAAACTGATACTTAAAATGCTGCATCTGGCAGCTACCTGTTGCCTTCGTATGGTGACCAGGTATTCCGTTCGTGACTACTACGATAGGTACTTGATGTAAGCCCGATGTAATGGAAGTGCCTTTGATACCAGAATGATGGGGCTCCGTGCATTTCTGTTCTCCTGTAGGTGGCTGGCTGCATGTGGTCCCTGGCCGCTGAATCAGACCTGAGGGTCCGGTTCTAGGTCCACCAGATCTTACACCGTTGGATCTTTTTCCTATGAGGCCATCTTAAGGAACTGGTGTATCGAGATGTAGTGCCAACGCCAATAGACTTGTTTCTTGTCTGCACGCTACTTATACTTCTGTGTACTCGCGATGCTGTAACTTGTGATGACAGCCATTCCACGGTGTGCTCTAACCTACCTCGACATTCAAGGTGGACACTTTGAACATCTACTTTAAATTGTGCATATACTGCTGTTGATATGTTCAATAAAGTGTTTTTTCTTGCATCGGAAGTGATGTCATACTTTATTTTTCGTATTTTTCTCGTAAACTGTGGATCGTACAGGAACGCTTCTTTGGGCAGTTTTTATGCACTCCCAATGAAGAATCTAGCTGTGTAGAATTTATGCGGTCGCTTTGGGACAACCTGTATATATAATAAAATTACGAATTGAAGATGCTCTCCTAGGCAATTATGACCAGTGAGTAACCTAAAAGAGTCCATTAAATCATTACGTAGTTAATCTGGTAAACAAGCGAAAGCTTCAATTTTTCATTGCTGAAACTGAATTTCCCCTGCTATTTTCAGTTGGCTGCTTTGTCTTACAGATAGTTTCATTTTGAGTTTTATGGTATTTTGAATATTTTGGTATTACAAGCGTGGCATCTTTTCTTACGAAAGTATTCAACTACTCTATTGTAAAGATGCTATTATGAATAGTAGTACATTAAATTACATTTTCCTTATTTTTCGGCAGTAGGAATTGGATATATTCCCAACAATGAGAGGAGTCTCTGTTGATATAAGGGTTTGTAGGGAGCCTATAGTAGGAATCCACTTTTCTTGAATCTGATAACAAGATAGCATTTTCGAATTTAAAATACACTCTTAGAATTATCCTGGAACAAATAATTGTTCCAGGATAATTCTAAGAGCTTCTAAATTTCCAGCAAATGCATTCTTGTTTCTCCTTGCTGAAGCATAGAATGAAAGAAGTTTAGAATATACTCTTGAATTTATAGACTTTAGAACCTTGCAATATAATCCATCAATATATGCATATGACCACTTAAGTATCGAGTATTTAGAATTAATGGTTTCTAGGGAAAGAGACATTTCAGTACTTCTGTAAATATCTAGCCCTTGATGATTTCATCAACCAAGTTAAAGTATGTAGCAATATAGGCCATGAAAGGTAGATCTAATGGAGAAGGAAATTCTTGGATTCTGTAGATTGATCGCAATCATCTCTAACTGTGCAAACTTTCTGTAGGAAGTTACATTAACTCTGTAGATTTCTAATTTTGCCTTGATTAAGTTTTAAGATAGTTTGAAAAAGTGGAAATGTTATGTTGGTACATCCTTGATTGGTCTTATTCAAAATTTTATAGAAAGTATAATTTTCCGTTGCAGGCTATGTTTTTCCAATTTTACTTTAAGTGTGATTTGTTGGAGACAAGAATATTTTTTGTGCTGCATACAGTGCAATAAAGACAAAATGCAAAGATGAAATAGAAAAAGTGATTATCCACAACAATGAAGTATAAGAAAAGTAATTACTCCTTATTATGAAATATGAAAAAAACGATGACCCCCTACCATGAAATGTAAAAATAGAGATTATTCTTTACCATAAAATTTAATCTTTAAAATTGAGAACATCATTTTTTTACATCATTGCTCCAAAATACTCAAATTGTCTCGAAATTACAATCGTTAAAACAGTAACATTACCTTGACATGTATTGGTGACAGTTGAAATATAATTGTTGAAATCACACACTCAATAGTGAGTTTATTAAATATAAACCGCTTACAAATTTTACTAAAGTACAAAATTGATGTTCATATAAGGCACTTGTTTGGTAAAATCATTTATATTTTTAAATATTGTGTAACTTCCGTTACCCAAGCTAAAATAGTATGAGCTAATCAAGATAAGGAGCATTCCGACTTTCGTTTCTGCAGTTCATGGGTTCGAATTTCAATTTAACTGAAGATGTGTTTTATGACTCGGAATCGGAATGCCTTTTAATCAGTAGATTATGGTCGAGTTAGCATTTTTTTGTCCAAAATATAATTGTAAAGTTACAAAAAAACAAACCTGAAAAATAATTTTTAGTTTATTTCTATGTCACTTTCAGCAAAAGAGGGATTAAAATTAATTTAGCTCTACCTTTGCAAAGCGATAAATTTTAGCTTTTGCTTTATAAGAGTTATTTTATAATCAATCGAGCCACAGCATGACAGTTAACTAATTATCGTAGTAATTAACCAAAAACCAATTAGTAATTATAACTTACAAACTATAAAAAATTTAAAAAGATTAAACTGCTAATATTTTTTATAATTATTTTTTAATTATATTCAACTGTTCCTCACATTAAACACTAAAATTATTTTAATTAGCAAAAAAAAAAAGTTAGCTATTATTGTCAAAAATTTTAACGTTTGATGCATGGATATCTATATTTATAAAGAGCTAATAATAGATATAAATGTCATAATACTAATAAATCAATATTTTGTATTTATTAGGAAATTTATGATATGGTGACAACTATACAAATTTTAATTAGTAGGTGCTTAGAGCAAGTGTTTTTTTAAGGTCATACTATTTTAATTATTGATAACATGGCCTCACCACCCACCTTGTGGTGGAATGTTCTGGGTTCAAATCCCAGTTCGGGTATGAATGTACATTCTCTCTCTCCTGTCTTTGTTCTTTCCTTGTATGAGTAGGCTGTAAGTGGTTGCTATAAATTGGTACTTAAGGTACATGTGTACTGAGGAAGTCGGACTCAACACCAAATTGAGGTTCAGTTGCAATGCAATCTATATTGCCTGCTTAGCTGGCACAAGACAACATCAACGATAACATAATAAGGTCTCAAGAATCGTTAATGATTCATAGAATTCCCTATTAAGTTTTTTAATATGAAAATGAATTTAATTTTAATAGCATATTGATAAGAGCCTGCGAACATCTAACAATCTTACTAAATATTACTATTTTCTCAGATTTTACGATAAATTCGATGATACATTTTTATACAGATATCTGCATTAAGCTTCCTTCTCTTCTATGCGTGAAATCAGTTATAAAATAGCCTTATTTGCGCAACCATTAAGATTCCTAGATCATAAACCACAAATGATTTCCTTCCTCACGAGTTCACTTATCTGGAATCTTTTCTTAAATCACTAACTCAGAAAACATTCAATGAAATTAAATAATACTTGTTGACAGGTATATATATACTAACTATCACATATCAAATATTACAAATATTAAAATGACCTTTTTGAATTTTTATTTTCATGAACCACTAATTACACAATATGTTAAAATTATTAAAATATGTATATTTCTGTACTGTTCATTCATTTATGCTAAGCTTGTATAATAATGTAATAAACATTTCCTTTTTCCAACAAACTGATATATGATTAAATTTTTCTATTTTCTAAACAAAAGTTTTCCGAAACTTTCTGGCAAACCTTAAAACCCACCTCAAATCCCGCCTATCTGCTTGCAGATCTTTTACTTTTCTCGTTTCTGGTGTTGGACAAATCCTATAAATTTCTTCGATGTTCTCGTGGGCTGTAATTGAAAAGCGAAGTTAGTATAGAAGTCTGATCGCATTTCTTTCGAGATTAGATCGAAAAAAAAAATGGATTGCAGGAAAAAAAAAGAATTGTAAGAATTTCAGGAGAGTAAATTCACTTCTCTTACAATCTAATTTGCTATTCTCTTTCCCGAATTTGTTTGAGAAGTTCTTTACATAGAAGTTGTAATTGAATATCAGAGTGCATCATGGGATACTACTAAAATAAAAGTCCAAGAATGCCTTAAAAAAAATCATGCACACTATAAAATTAAGCAAGGCAATATTTTTTCCTCGTTGATTCTGAGTCGTAAAAATAAAAGTAAGATTATTATTATATCATTAAATATTATAGCATAGATTAAAAACATTTTAATTTTGAAATGATATCGTAAATCATTGTTTTTAACAGTCTAATAGTTTTATAAAGTATTTAAAGAACATATTCGTCATTTATAAGTAAGAAAGTGTTTATAATGTGAATCGTTGCCATACATAATGCTCATTAATTTTGATCTTATTATATATGCATAGTATATATATATATGTATATATATATATATATATATATATATATATATATATATATATATATATATATATATATATATATATATATATATATATATATATGTATATATATATATATATATATATATGTATATATATATATGTATATATATATATATATATGTATATATATATGTATATATATATATATATATTTATATATATATTTATATATATATATATATATATATATATATATATATATATATATATATATATATATATGTATATATATATATATATATATATATATATATATATATATATAATATATATATATATGTATATATATATATATATATATATATATATATATATATGTATATATGTATATATATATATATATATATATATATATATATGTATATATATATATATATATATATATATATATATATATATATATATATATATATATATATATATATATATATATATATATATATATATATATATATATATATATATATATATATATGTATATATATATATATTAAACAGTATTGATTTGTACTTGTGTGTGTGTGTGTGGTTCCAATTTCATATCATATTTCAAGTAATGATGATAATTTTAATCAAAAGTGTTTTCGGAAACGGATATAAAACTGTGTTTAAACAGTAAATAGCAGAATAAAAAAATTCTTTTATTGAAAAACGTTTCAACATATGAATATATGTTTTTTATAATGACTCAGCCAAATGTAATACGGGGTACCATCCTGCAAAATAACTTGCCTTTTTAATAAATTTCTTTTTTGGAAAAAGAATAATATTGTTATTGGAAAGTGAAGTGACAATTGAAATTTTTATTGAACTGTTTGCTTATTTAAGATAATTAAATATTATTTGAAAAAAAAAATAACATGAAAAATAACTTTTAGAATTGGGAACCTCTATTTATACCTCTTTAGTTATTTTAGTACTTCCTATTATTAAACAAATGCAGTATTCGATGTTTTCAAGAAAAGTTAGAGTTTTGAATAGAAATAGATTCAAATGACCATCGCGAAAATGTTTGCGAATAACCATGTTTCACTAGAATGGATTATCCAATGTACTCCTCTGATTTAAATACTATAGGACATATGGAAGATGGACTGCAGAGACACCTTGTGGAAGGTTTATAACCTATTTGAAACGCCCGACTGAAACAGATGCTGATTGAGGAATAGGACTCTTACCTCAAGACTAGTGTCTCGAGATAAAGCCCGGATTTTCGGCTCCAATAGATTTCGGCTATGATTTGCTGACATGGCTATGTAAATAATACGATATATTTATAAGATTATCAAGTTTATTTTTTTAAATATTTTTACACATTTTTTTAATTCACTTTTCTAAAACGCGTAGCATATTTTTCTCATATAAAATACTAAGTTTCTTCTAAAATCTTCTGTATATATAACTGTGAAATTTTATTGAATTCTATATCATTTATAAATTTTTTCGTTTATAAAAACTAAAATCTTATTTTTTCAAATACTTTGAATTGAATTACAGATACTTATTGCATTGGCAGCTTGCGATTTATCGTAGTAGACTTTTTAATTTAAAAGAAAAACAATCTACACTGTAAACAAAAAATATTTTAATTCTGAAGTGTTTTTTAATTGAAATTTGCTAAAAAAACCCATGTATGCTATAAATAATTAAATAAATAATTTTTAATTAAACATGACACAAATTTTATGTTAAAAAAATAATTTGAGCTAATGAATTGATAATTAAAAGAAAGATAAAATTTAGTTTTGTGATTTGAGCATGATATACTAAAAAATAGGAAAAAAACTTACTTGAAATAAAATGAATTTATAGTGAACCCAGGTATTTGTCATGTAAGTACAGTAAAGTGATATTTTATAAATATTTTATTTAGTAGTATATTTAGTGAAAAAAATTTACTTAATTTTGTCTTCAATTTTTTACACATGATATTTTATTCTCATTTATGTTTATATTATCTTTATTAAAACACAGACATCAGATTAAAGTGTGACACTGAGTGTCTTTAAATGTCTTATTCATATAATAAAGGAAGTTTATAAATTATTTGTGTAAACTTTCTATTTTTAAAAATTAAAAAACTTATATTTTTCAAATAAATGAATTGTACTCTTAAACTGAACTACAGATGTTCAATATTTACAGCCTGTGATTTATATTGTAAG
This sequence comes from Latrodectus elegans, assembly GCA_030067965.1. Lineage (NCBI taxonomy): Eukaryota > Metazoa > Arthropoda > Arachnida > Araneae > Theridiidae > Latrodectus > Latrodectus elegans. Next base: position 17,817,976 of record CM057815.1, on the reverse strand, counting down.
GTAAATTCCAAAGCTAAATGTATTCAGAGTAGTTAATTAAAAAAAATAGACAATGTACACACTAAATAACAAAATTTTTAAATTCTGCAGATTTTTTATTGAAATTTATATTACATCGAAAGCTTATTAAAACAATTCATATGTACAAAAATGTTTTTAAAAATTTTTTAATTTGAATTTAAAAGAAAAAATTAATTTTGTCTCTGGAGAAAAAAAAACAGCTTGAGATATTAATTTGTAATTAAACCATGATAAAGTGTCAAAAACAATTTATTTATTAAAATTAATTTTACCGTGACACTTTATTTTCATGTTATGTTTATCTTTATTAAAAACACAGAAATTTGAATAAAATGTGATAATTGCAATCCATCCCTCTTTGATACTTACTTACGCATTATCCCATTGAAAATATCTGCAGAATTTCGTTAATGAAGTAATTTAGCACCATTTAAAATACCAATAAAGTTTTAATTTACTTGAATTTTATATTTCGATTTTTTTTTCTGTAGACAGAAGTACACATCTGATTGTTTAGTAAAATAAGTGGATGTAAACATCATATTAAATTATCAATGCATTCATACATTACTATAATTCATATAAACAAGTTAAATTTAGAAACATTTGATTATGAATTCAAATCAGTTTGAATTTATTAGAGGTAATTAATATGTAAGCAACATATTATAATTCATTAAGTAAGCGAATCAACGCCAACATTGTATAATTCATGTAGATATAATCAATTCTTCAATACTTAATTTAAGACTAAGTAATGAGCGTTAATTCAATTAGAGCTGTGTCATGAGGGCCCCACGCAGTTTTCTCAACAACCAACTTTCGCATTTGATAGTCTTCGCTTCTTTCACTGCAACCGTGAATGAGACTTGATTACCACTTCCAAATTGATTGATGAAAATTTCCTGCTCCAACTTTCTTGTTCGATTCAATTCGCAAGCTTGATTTCACCAGAAAAGAGAAAAATTTATCCCCCTCCTCAGACTTACCAACTAATGAATGCATTGTAATCCAAACGAATCTAAGACCCAATTGGGAGGCTTAATTGTACACATCATTAGAGACTAAGCCGACATGTCTGGCGAACGTTCGAAGAATTTTGAGCAACCGCAGACTTTCGGATTGTCTCCCAGAAGGACGATTTCGCGGTTAGAGTTGGATTTTGTTGTTCTTCTTTAACTCCGAAAACAAACAACTAATGAATGCAGGTAAATGCGGTTAATGCGGCTTACTGATTGCTTAAATATTTTTGTTTCAGAAATAGGATTTCTTTTAGAAGACATTAAGTAAATTAAAAAATTATTTATATACAATTTACATTAAATAAAAATCTGTTCAGATTAACAATTAAATGATAAAATTAAAATTTAAAGATGAAAATTCACAATTTTATTCTTTTTCACATTTTAATGTTTTTAGCATTTTTATTTTAAATTTGTAATTTTTCTGTAATGTTGTTTTATAATTTGAATCGCAAATTTAATTTGTAAGACCAGTATTACTTCAAATTGAATCGTAAAATATGAATTTGATTACTTATATAATAATTAACTTTTTCACACATTTCAATTAATATAATACATGGAACATATGATGAATAAAATACTAAATGATACCAATGCCTTTACGTATAAAAGTTACTATTTGGAAAAAAAATTACTAAAATATGTTTAATTTTCGAAGTTGACTAGTAAAAAGAAAATCTGAAGGAAATTTATGATGGAAAACTTTCGTGAAAATTTCAGTCCTACTGACAAATGCTCAGAATATTATAATTTTATTTTAGATTGAAAAAGTCTTAATAAGTTATAATAATTGTATCAAAAAAATCTATTTATAATAAAAATTGCGATTAGAAAATGTAACTCATTACTTAGATTTCCAATAAAAAAGTATCAACAGACAATAAGAAAAATTTAATAATAAAGAAAAATAAGAGAAATAATGAACGAAATTATTTTAAATGACTTGTACATACAAAGGTGAAAACGTTTTTTGATAATCCACATTTATGTATGTGTTTGCATCTGTTAAATAAAAATGAGAAGAAAAAACAAAACCACTTTTGAACATTAAGAAGCTCGAGAAAAAATTTCAGAAAGTTATAAATGATGAAAACATTCCAGATAGTATAAAAAGCAAAAAGAAATTGCCAGTAAATAATCGAATAATTTTTCGATTATTTACTCTCCATCATAAAATTGAAAACAATAGTTTTCTAATTTATAATTCTACATGTAATATATATATATATATATATATATATATATATATATATATATATATATATATATATATATATATATATATATATATATATATATATATATATATATATATATATATATATATATATATATATATATATATATATATATATACAGAGAGAGAATAGAGATCAAAGTAATTTAATTTTTAAAACAGATGTGGAATTTTTAATCTAAAGAATTATTTTTTTATTTTAAAAAACAACAAAATAATAATGTTTCTCCATTACTGGAAAATTTTTATAATCAAAAAGTAAAAAGTATAAATCATAACAAAGCATTTTAAGCATGTATTTATAATTATTAAAAATTTTGTTTATAGTAATTCATTATTGTATATTGCTTAAGAAATTTTTTACAATAATTCTTTACTCTATCTTAGTTTAATTTTGTGAATTAAATATTCATAAAATCCAATTTGGAGCTCATGCATATCAAAACCAATAATGTTAATTTGAAATTATTTTTTGATAACTTTAACAATACATTTCTACAAACAGGTCAATCATCGATAAAAAAATTTAACATTAAGGTTTTTAGAAAATCAATGATACATAAAAACTAATATTAGAGATATGAAGATAATTTTAAAATTTCTCTATTTTAAGAAATATAAAATAGTAAAACAAATATATTTTTCTTTCACCATTTAAAAGTATGGAATTTTCCAAGGCATGCAAGAAACGTTGAATGATGTTTTAAAATGTATGATGACTGGGAAATCTTTTTATTATTTTTAAATTAAAATATTTATTTTTATTTAATTAAAATATTTATTTTTATTTAATTAAAATATTTATTTTTATTTAAATAAAATATTTATAAATATTTATTTTAAATTAAAATATTTATTTTAAATTAAAATATTTATTTTTCTATAATGTTGTGCTTATTAATATTTATAAAGCTGTAATTATAGTATGTTTCTAAAGAAAGCATAAAGTCTGGTCTTTTTATTGACAGTTTGGTAAATCTGAGTAATTATATGTATATATGTTATATATCTTTCGTAAATTAATTTTTTCGAGTACTATTATTATTATAAATAAACACTAATTGGGGTCTTAATGATAATTTATTATTTTTTATTGTAAAAATGTAATCTATATAGATATAAATAGCATTTTTTAAATAATAGAAAATTATTAGAAAAATAAATATATAATATTGTTAAAAAATATTTCCTAGTTCCTATAACAAAATAATAAGATTTTATTCTTCGAAACTTAATGAAAACGTAATAGTAAAAACTTAATAAAACTTAATGAATGTTCTCCAAATTTGCTTTCTTCAATGGTTGATTTTCTTGGCTAAAATCATTTTTGACACTTATATGAAAGGATTAATATATTATATTTTTTCTCTGAACCAAATGATGATGTTCACACCTGAAATGGGATTACCTCTACTAAAATTTTTGCAACAAATGAATGGTAGTTTATTGTACCAAAAAAATCTCTAAAATGAATATTGGCTTATCTAAAATAAAAATGCAATAAAATACATCCATTTTTATTTCTTAAGTGTTAGCTATTCATAAAATAGCCTGCAATCACAATTCTGCGCTTAATAAGAAATGAATAATTGCAACACCAACTCAGAATGTCACAGTAAAAGAAATTGCATCAACATAATGCCTGATATATTTAAAAAATATAGTTAAAGGATGGGACAAGAGGGGCTGTGTAAGTAATTAATCATTTTTATAAACGAATTTCGATAATTCGAGTTCTCCACAATTGCAAAATAGCAATTTTTCTTAAGAAAATCCTGGGTTTAATACATACACAATTTCATTAAAAAGCGAATAATTATTTTTCCACCGCAGATCAAGCCATCTCTTAAATAGATTCCGCATTCTAGTCTGGAGGGCAGACGATATTACCACGAAAGACATGCGCAGTTAATGAATCGGACAAAATGCACTGGAAATGCAGCCAAAGCCTTCTTCGAAATCATTCATCTTTGCTTGCCGCTGGCTTCGCGGATGATGGAAACCCCTACGTGGTGATTGGCAGGGCTTCTCCGCGCTTCCTGCCTCGGGCTCTTGGCAGAGGAAGTTGGTGATGAGCGAACAATGGGAATCGCCAAAACCTTTTGCAGCTTGCGATTGGGTTTGGATGCGCACGAGGCGATGATATCGGGCGATTCTCCAGCTACTAAATGCGATTTGCGAAGGGAAGATTGTAGTCGGATTTGGACAAATCCTGATTTTATTATGGATCACCCCTTGGATTAATTACCCAGCCATTAAATTTTAGTGTCTCTTGAATTAAATAAGATTATCGCTTGAATTAGGGCTCTAATTACTAAAATTATTTGGCGCATAGTCATCGCAATTAAGTGGCATTCTTCTTAGCCGTTGGCATCTGATATAATTGCAATGCTTTGAATTCTTTAAATATATAATATCTGCTTGTAATTCAGTGTTAGTAACATTATTAAATTTGTTCATATCACATAAGTAGTTCATAATACTCTGTTCCTTGATGATTAGCTTCATATTAATTTTAATTTCTGTGGAAAGGGTACAATACATAAATGTAATATCATTTCATTTCAATTCTATCTACCTAAAGCACTACCTAATATAAAAGTTGTAGGATTTTAAATAGCATTAATAAATTTGAAAGCAATAAAAAATAACAATCAACGTCATTACTCTAATTTTAATTTTAGCCTGAGACCCCTTTAGAGAAGCAAAAATTATTCCTCTTATCACGTGAACATCATAATAGCGGTTTCAATATTTAAATGAACCTGGGCACATAATTTTTTATGTAAGCGATATTAAATATAATAATGCTTGAGTTGTTATTTTTGTTTTTATAAATACTTCGCGCCCTAATAATGGAACATCAAAGTCAATAATATTTGATATTTTATATAGCCCTAAATTTATAAGAAAAGTATATATATACATTTATAAACTAAAATATAAAATACTTTAAACGGAAATTTTTAAAAGTTTTTTTATTATTTGTTAAACATATCTCGCGTTATGCATATTTGATCATGCGTACTTCAGTTTTGGACCATCACTCCATGTATTTAATACAATATGTGCACACAACTTTGCAAATTATATTTAAACCTGAACTTATTTGAGAACACTAAACAAAGCAAAGATGGCAATGACTTTACTTGTATTGAATGACTTTAAATAAGCATTATCATTGGCCTTTAATATCTTAGATGCCGTATAATCTAGAGTGCCAAATTTTGAGTTTCATGATTTTTGGAGGATTTTTATGTATGTGGAAACTTAACTTTTATTACGTCATTGATATGGAGACCTTTTTTTAATTATGCAGAACATTCTATTTTTGCAGCCCTATTATTCACGTCATCACTCACGTCACAATACGTCATCTTGACAACATTTCCTTATCACCTAAAAAATTCAGAATTTAACATCCTTGATTATGAAGCATCTGTGCCGTAGATTCTATATAAAAGTAAATTTTTATGCGCAGACAAAATAAGTGAAGTGATCCATTTCAAAATCATTAATCATAATTTAAAATGTATATCAAGCAGAAAAATAACGAATTCAGTATTTAAATGTATGCATATGTAAATTAATATACTATACACCACAATAATATACAGATTAATATAATATAAAGAACCACAATTTTAACGGGAATGCAACTAATAACTTTCGACGTTTGTTGTAATATATTCTCATACATGTAATAGCGCAATAAAGTAAGGAAACATATAAACTATTTCTTATCGCCGTTAAGCAGCGATAAACATAAAACTTAATGAGAACTCTAGGGAACATAAAGCACTCTTGTTTTCGTTCGAAGTGCGCAAGGGTCGATTCATAATCAACGTGGTTGGTAGGCCCCTTGAATTAATGAAGAGGATTATAATGAGCGCTTGCCTCAAGATAAATCTCGTTCCGTTATATTCACAGGAAAAGAGGATTACTGATTTGATTTAAGTGCACACGATATGTTCTTTCTTTTCATGTATAAAAAAAATCATCTAAGACTACCCTTCATCTTCATTAATTTAAATGATTTCCTTGATTGTTAAAAGAAGGAATTGATATATTCAATTATGAGTTTGATTTATTCTAAATTTTATGAGCTTGCAAAGTATTTGCGATGCATAAAAAGATAGAAAAAAAAGCGTTTGTTTAATTAGAGAAAATTAAGGCAATTGCTATTGTTTATTTAAAGAATTTTTATCAGTTGCGTTAAGAATACTAATGAATTTAAAATATATGGTAATAATTTAAAAAAATACACGTTAAAATTTTAGAAAGATATTTCAGAATGGATTTTATTATTTAAGAGAATTAATGCATCATAACTGTAAATGAATATTTTTTTCCATTTACAAATATTTATAATCTAATGTAAATTTGCTTATTTAGAAATTTTAAGATGAATATTTTCAGAGTTATAAAAAGTTATCAATTTGCCATTTTTAAGAGATTTTTCTATGTTATGGCTCTCTTTCTATTGCTGTTTTATTTTTAAACTTTTGAATTATTAACAAGTTTATAGAGATTATCTCTGAGCAATATAACTTACCAATTACACTTTTGCTAACGTAAAATCATTAAGCGTGCATTTAAAAATCCGTATCGAAAAATTTCTATTTTTTACTCGACATTATCAGGTGTTATATACTTTTAATTATTTGAAATTACAAAACTTTTTTAAGAAAAAGCAAAGTCTGTCACCAAATTTTTTATCAAGAATTTGTAAATTAAAAATTCACTATACAGGGTGTCCAAACATTACCACAGAACATCTGCACAGTTAGATTCCTCGCTGGGAGTACATAAAAATTGACCAAAGAAGCGTTTCTGCACGATCAATAGTTTACGAGAAAAATGCGAAAAACAAAGCATGATGTCACTGCCAGTGCAACAAAAAACACTTTATAGGGCCTATCAACAGCAGTATTTGCATATCTTTCCAGACGATAATGCTTAAAACGTTCACCGCGCATATCGCGTCATACATGCTCGCGCGCCATGACACTAATCCGTCCTTAAACTGATATTTAAGATGCTGAATCTTGCAGCTACCAGTAGTCTACGTATGGTGGCCAGGTATTCCGTTCGTGACATGTACTTAATTTAAGGCCGATGTAATAAAAATGCCTTTGATTCCAGCATGATGGGGCTCCGGCGCATTTCTGTGCTCCTGTACGTAGTAAACTGGATATGGAATACACTGGCCGCTGGATCAGACGTGAGGATCCGGTTCTATGTCCGCCAGATCCTACACCATTGGATTTTTTCCTATGAAGCCATCTCAAGGAACTGTTGTATAAAGAGGTAGTGCCAACACTAATGAAATTAGTTGCTCGTCTGCACGCAGGTTATACCTCGGTGTACTCCGCGATGCCATGTGATGACTGCCATTCCACGGCGTGCTCAAACCTGCCTTTCAAGGTGGACACTTTGAAGACCATACACACTGACATTCAAGGTGGACACTTTGAAGACCATACACACTGACATTCAAGGTGGACACTTTGAAGACCTGCTTTAAATTGAGCATATATTGTTGTTGATATGTTCGATAATGTGTTTTTCTTGCACCGGAAGTGACGGCATGCTTCGTTTTTCGTATTTTTCTCGTAAACTTTTGATCGTACAGGAACAGTTCTTTGGGAAGCTTTTATGTATTCCAGTTAGGAATCTAGTTGTGCACAGAAGTTATGCTGTCGTTTTGGGACACCCTGTATATACATTAAAATACTTGAACAATCTTTGTTTCAGTTTAAGAAATCATTATGCAATTGTATAAATTAAACTATTTTGAAGCATTTAGCTTATTGTATTAGACGATAATTAAACAAGAAAGTATAAAAGACTTATTGTGGATTAGTTGTTGGATAGAGATCGCTGACGTGGAAGGTACTTACTTCAATCTAAATTATATTAAAAACCAGTGAGTATATAGCATGTGTAAATCAAAGAAATATTAAAGAGTAGTATGTTGGCGTACTGCTTTAGTTTTTGGTATGCAAGTGCATCAAGACGTGTTTGAATTTTTTTTTCTGCATTTCTTCTACGACTTTTAAACCAGTGTAATTTCCAAGAAAAATCCTTCCGAAAATTGATATTACATAAAATGCTTAAACAGTTTTACAAAAGCTTCTGAACTGTTAGGCTTGACGTCAATTTCAGTATTAAAATGGTTTTAAATCGAGTCATGAGCATAAAAAAAAAGTTTGGAAGATTATTTTAAATTGTATCAACTTTGTATTTTGTGATTATGGTACTGCATTCTGTTTTATTATATGATATATTTTATAATGAAAAGAATGGTCCGTAATATAACTTTATTTTAAGCTGATACTATGTACCAGATGAAAAGCATTGCAAGATATTTTACAACTTCTCCGAAGTGATTAATTACCAAAGATGCACAGCTTATGGTGTTCATTTACAATACAGAAAAACAGCAATCTTCTTTCATACTTTGGTAGAGATTAAAACCAAACTCGATGTATTTCTTCTCAAGATTCATGCCTATCAATTTTATTCCTAAATAACCTTTTTTATATATCCTAACAAGGCTTCATAAATTTGTAATAGACAAGAATAATGAAGACAACACATGCTCTGGTATTAAATGCTTCAATAATTTATCGTGCAAATATTTTTTAGTAATTGTGTTGCTTAATTCTCAGCCACTATAGTAACAAAAACTAGAAAATAACTAGCCTTATGATATTTATGTAGGATACCACTTTTCGGATGGGAAGATGTTGAGTTCAGTATTACTCAATAGTTTGGAATTACTTTTTGAGTGCATATCTATCAGTTGAGGGTTTAGGTCACGAATTCTCATCTTTGCTTTATGGGATGTTATATACAGACGAAATGACCTTCCATGAAAGCAATACGAAGAAAAGAATCTGATTAAAATACAGATATTATATAGTTAGAATTAAAATCACATATATTCTTGTTTGAATAAATTAAATCGTTAATTAAATTCTCTAATAATATATGCAGCATAGATTTCCTCAAGTCTTAGACTTTCATGGATAAAGATACATCAAATAAAATGACTTCTTATACTAATAGCTGAACTTATCCCTAAGTTACCATTTGCAACAATTAGCGAATATACGAGTTTATGAACTTAAAACTTGACCACACCCTTTGCATTATAAGGACTTATATTTAGCATCATTGATAAGTTACTTTTTTCAATCATTCATCAATGTTAAGAAGTTACTTTATTTTCGGACATCTATTTGCTGAGAGTTTAGTTGTTTTCCCAATTGCCTTGTTTCCTTTGTGTCACGTGGTATTATATGCCGCAGAGAAAACTCCAGAAGGGCAATGCTTTAGGAAGAACTCGTAGCTTACAAAAACCGATATTACATAGATGAAATTAAAATCATGTTCTCCTTCATTTATCAAATTAAACTGAAAATGCTAATGTCATTAACATTTAAAAGTAAGTTATTGATTGAATTATAATTTTAATATTTAAATCGACGAATATAAAAAACATTTGCGTTGTTATTAAAATTATAGAGACAGCAAAACCTTAGATCTTAAAAAAAAAAAACAAAAAAAAATGAAATATGTTGTAATTTCATTAGCTCTAATGCAAACATTACTAACAAGTCATTAATTATCAATAACATCATGAAATAATCATAACAAGTCATTAACATCATGAAAACTATCAAGTTACCATTACACATAATTAATGACTTTTTCCATCATTTACATTAAATAAGTTGTACATAATTATGAAAACACAAATATTAAAATAGACGAAAAATGTTTCTAGATAAAAAACTGAAATATAAATTTAGTAATAGCATCTATATAGCAGAAAAAGAGCATAGGAATATTTAAAATAAATTTATGTAAACTATAAACTGTTTAGAAATTATCAGTAATATTATATATATAACTCTTCATATAATATTTAATAAATATATTTTTAATAAAAATAAATATATGTGATAAAAAATTAAGGTATCACATATAGTTTATGAATATCGTTTTTATGCAATTATATACCACAAATTACATTTATATAAATACGAAATCATGCATATAACATACTGTAACCATAAGCACCATATTCCTTAATTTCTTGCAAGAAATGTGCAAATATGCTCATGGTTAATGTTGTCATCATTTATCTTCCTGTAATGCAAGCGTGACTCATGCTCTCCAGTAATAATGAGTGTTTACTTATCCACTCGTAATCGCCAACGACTTCTCTTCGGAAACATCCAATATCACGTGACCACGATCATCGACCATTTGCACGAGCACGTAATTGCAGATGGCCCATTCTACACTGCAATATCATCGAATAGCAGAAACCGTAAACATCAACTCATCTGTTTGCCAAAGTCTATATGCATGGAGAGATGCCTATAAACTTCGCTATTACTATCCCCGCATCCGATATTTAATCGAACCTCAAGTAGTGCTTCGGTTTGAAGCATAAAGCCGAGCTGACAGAACGAAATGACGCCACAATAATAAAGCCCCCCTATGGCCCACTTTTAATGGTCGAAACCTTTATATCACCGTCGCCTGATATTTGCAGAAGAGAATGGCAGGCGGTGAATCGTCCGATAGAAAAGGCAGTCTTAAGATTAACAGAGCAGAACTAGAAATGGAATATGGTGTGTTGCTTTCTCTTGATGATTTAACGCTCTATAGTAACTATTATACTCTGTCGACGAAGATAGTTTTTAGGATATTGGACATGTGTTATATATACACATTTCACAATTTCGCCCTGCCATCTTTTCACATATTTAAGAAGTATATGAATAGAATGAATAATATATATATAAGAATAGTTTTTTTTCTAATATATAACTTTTGCCTTATATCTAAAAACTATTACTCTTTATGAGGAACTCGAAAAAATAAATAACTATTACCATAAATGAGAAAAAAATTTCAATTCATTTTACCAATATTATATACTACATCACTATTTAAACCATTTACAGATTAGTGAATGAATCAGAAGTACTGAGAAACAGAGCAAATAGCTTTAAACAACTATTTTACCGCTTAAATGTTTTTGCTGACCAAACATGTTGATCTTTTAGTTTTAATTATTATTTAAAATAAAATTTCAACAGTGAAATGTGTGGCAGCTAAAATAAGGAAGGAATAACCTTAATTGTAACCGACCAAAAGACACACACACTCACACACACACACACACACACACTCACACACACACACACACTCACACACACACACACACACACACACACACACTCACACACACACACACACACTCACACACACACACTCACACACTCACACACACACACTCACACACACACTCACACACACACTCACACACACACACACACACACTCACACACACACACACACTCACACACACACACACACACTCACACACACACACACACACACACACACACTCACACACACACACACACACTCACACACACACACACTCACACACACACACACACTCACACACACACACACACACACACACACACACACACTCACACACACACACACACTCACACACACACACACACACACTCACACACACACACACTCACACACACACACACTCACACACACACACACTCACACACACACACACACTCACACACACTCACACACACACACACACACACTGACACACACACACACACACTCACACACACACACACACACACACACACACACACACACACACACACACACACACACACACACACACACACACACACATATATATATATATATATATATATTTATATAAAAGCTCGCTTGCCAAATGTCCTGGTTTTAAGACAAAATTTCGAAGGACTTGCCGGTCGGCTTATTTCAAGTCCCAATAAAAATTAAATTAAATTTTATAGATAACCAAAATTATCTTAAAATAATTAACTGTGAATAATCAATTTGTAATTTATTTCTGTACTGTTGGAAAAATAAACAATAGAAAAATGATGGCCTGATATAGTAAATAATTTTGTCATCGTCTTGTGTCTTCAATTGTGGCCATGTTCGACAGCCTCTACGGGTAAATGCATTATTGAGCCTTAAGGGTTGTAGCTTTAGCTCCAGAAGTGATTTTGCGGCAGGATGCACCTACTCGTATTAAATAACATTGGTTTCATCCACTTCGGTGCTAACTCGCTTGTGATGGAGATAAATCAGTCAATCCCAGGCAGCTTTGTCTGTTTTGTCAGCGAGCTGCTCTGTTTATGTTTTAAGTTAAAAGCTTATGTATTCTCTATTAAATTTCAATACAGTCTTGTAAATTCACCTTGAATTTACAGAATGAATTCCCTTTCAGAAAAATGTATCTACTGGTACTAATAATCAAGATCAAGAGGATAGAGTTAAATGTTCAGATTGTAATTCTGATTCTTGGTTATTAATAGTAATCGATCCGGTATAAAAGATCATTTGCAAAGACGAAAGACAAAAAGCTTTAATATGTGGTTCTAATTCATCAAACCTGACTAGTACCTTAAGATCTAATGACAAAAGTTTGACTTGTAGCAAAAGAGGTGGCCTTTACTTACTACACAGAAAATCATAGCCTTAATTTCAATCCTAATTTTTATTCAATAAACTAATTTCTAAGTTGCTTAACCTTGGCACTCATTTAGAGAAACTAAATGCAAGGCAATAATTTTATATGTCAACTCTTTCAGCTCAAGAGAGACTTAAAGAAAACTTATAACCGGTTTGAGCTGTCTAATGAAGTTGTCAAGTCAAACTAGATATCTACAAGTGTGATTGCACCACAAAAAAATACAAAACTTGTGCCAATTATTGTGTGCTACTTTAATCTTAAATCAGGTGTACAAGTAAAGACATTAGTTAGATTTCAAAGCTGTGGGAGAGAAACATCAGAAATTCTTACAAATTCCTTTTGCTCTGTGTTGTCACAAAAATATTTGAACAACAAAATTGTTGCCTTTTATGGTGATTCACTAACTTCGATGATATGACAAGTGCAGAAAAAAACATTTTTCATTGACTTAAGAATAGCCAAAATGGGAAATCATGGGAATCAGATGCAAAGAGCACGACTGGCATATTATCAGACAAATTTAAAGTTCATCGATTTTCTCATAAAATAGAAACTAATTGTTTCCTTTTTTCAATGCATGCAGTTCGTATTTTGCGGTTATAGAAAACTTTCTTCTTTTGTTTAACAAATTTATAACAGTATTTGCGATATTTTTTAACTGTAGTATAGTTTTTATTAACAAAAATTTAGAAACAGTAACGACTTAATAATGATGAAATGAAAAAAACTCGATAAAAAATATAAGTATTTATGGTTTCTTTAATAAAATTTTTGTTCAAATTGATTCCACTAATTTGAGAAACGGTATGGAACAAATTAGTTTTTAATTTTATTTCCATTATATTAGTATAACTTAAATTATCGCTTCGTGGAAGATGTGTAGCTGATATATAATAAAAATGAATAAATATTAAAAAATAATAAAATAAATAATTGAAGACAGATATAAAATGATCTCCAAAGACAATTCCAAGCATTTATTTCAAATTAATTAGTCTGATTCACAACGAGTTATGAAAAATATCTAATTGCTTTTTCACTCAAGAGTTGCATTTATAAATAACTAATTCTAACTAATCATTTCCACCTGAATATAATTGGTTTTTCTAATATTTATACAGCTATAATAACTTTTATATATTGGCAATTAATTTCAGTTTATTATACTAATGGAGATATCAAATGATATTTTCATAATTTTTTCCAAAGTTGATTTAGCTTTAATCCGTCCAAGGTTTAAAGTAAATTAAGTGAATAAAATCGTTTAAGCAGACAACATTTTTCCATGTCCTTATGATGAACATTATTTTTTTTATAAGTCGTTAAATTTATAATTTTAAGAACATTAAAAATATTCAAATGCTAATTTTATATGTTTGGAATTTAGTTACATTAAGTTTAACTCTTTCTAAAAATATTTCCTCTATTAATAAATAAAAGTTTCTTAAATATTATTTTTAACAAGGGTATAAAACTATTCCATTCAAATTTCCTCTTTGAAACAAATTTCCATGAACATTTCCTATGAATTATCAGAAACCTATCACATTAACCATTTATGACTGTTGCATAAATTATCGCCAAATGCTTCCATTTCTCAGTGTAAGGAATCTTTTATTTACAGAGAGCGAAACTCCACGAGGATTTGTTTACCGAAACAAAACTCAACACGGCAAGACAACTTCATCGACACAAAAATTAAATCACCCTCCGTCCTAAAACTCCCAGGAAAAAGGAAAATTCCTGCGAGATAGGATTCCATCTGCAGAGTAAAAACACATTTTCCCAATAAGTCAATACCTCCTTTTGTCGCCTGTTAAGCTATCGGTTATCTATAGTCGTCGACTATGGGGATCGGGGGATAGGGAGGGCGCAGAGCCCTTGCGAATGTTATTAATGCCCCAGTCTTGTCCCTCCAGCTGTCACCTTAGGTTTTCTTCCTCTTTTACCCGCTCGCAATGCAAACAAAACGATAGCAAGAGTTTTAGGTAATAGCCCCGGCATAAAACAACTTTAGGAGCTTTAATTGGAAGAGTTATCCACCTTCGCTCGAGTCGGTAAATTTTGGCTGGATTTTATGCGACACGAGTTCAGCATTTTAAAAGTGTAATGGACAACTTCCAGTGTTTTCGTTGAAGATAATTTTATTTTTCTTCCAGTTTTTAATTAATATGCAAAACAGGATAGCGCTGCTTTAAAGTATTAGCATAGTCCCGGAACTTTAAAATAACATGAATTCTCTCGCACAGTTTATAGTTTTAATCCAAGTGAAATGTTCGTAGATATTTAAAAGATGGTCCTTATTTTAATTAAAAGAATCGTTGTTAAAATTCTAAAATTTTAGCCAATTTTGTATTGAGTACAAAATGAAGAAAATTTATTTGTAATATTGTACTGAGGCCAGAATTATGTATTCATGAATACAGTATAAATAAAATATTATTAGTTAAATATGTATGGAAATTAGAATCATAATTCAATAATTCATCTTAGCATTCATATGCTTATATAGATTATTTTTCTAATCAATTTTAGTAAAATTTGATTTAATATTTTTTGAACATTAATTCATAGATGTTTTAAAAGTTCCTTGCTATTTTATTCTTGCATTAATATAGGATAAATGAAAGATTTATGAATTAGAGTATTAATAATTCATCAAGTGAAGACAAAATGGTTATTTAATTATTCAAAAGTATTACTGGGGAACTCTAAATATTGCAGTATTGCATTTGAAAATAAGATTAAATTGGAAACATTGATTTAACGATGGATGTATAATACAAAGGACATATAGAATTGATTTTAATAATTTCCTTGATGATAAGGATAATTACAACTTAGGAAAATCAAAAAATGAGAGAACCAAAATCTTATATACGCATAGAAAGAAAATCGTGTTTAAAGAAATCGAATATGATTCGAAAGTAAAAACATTGGCTTAACTAGAAATTTTTGATACGAAACACTTACAAAATTTATTTTAATATTTTCATTGATGATAAGGATATAGGCGCACAACTGAGTAAAATAAACAAATGAAGGAATAAAAAAAGCTTACATATTCACAGAAAGAGACTCATAATTAAAGAAATCGAATAGGACTTCTTGTAGATAGTGATTTGTGAGTTGAAAGCGTTCATGAATGTGTTTTCTAAATATTCCAATTTTTCGAAATCATTAAGTTTGATTTTACAGAAAAATTTCATTGTTTATGAAATTCACAATGATTTAATACATTCATAATTTTAAGATAGATTTCCTTATGATGATTTCTAAGAAAGAAGACGGTATACGTAAAGTAAATTATTATAGTGATATTGTTCATAATTATTTTTATATAATAATCATTATAATAATTCTCTCTTATAATAATAATTATTAACAATAACATATAATTTTTATTTTTATTAAATAGTAATTAATTTATGTAAAACTCCTAAACAAGCAATTTCTCACGAAGTTAATTATATTTTAATTTTATTGAATTGAATTTAAACGATAAACAAATACAAATCAATTAGTTTTCATCAATGCAAATACTATTGTTACTAGTTTTTAGTGAATATGCATATATTTTCCTTTCGCGTCAAAGATATAAAATTTAATTTTAAGCACATTTTTAATATATGTACTATGCTTTAAATAATGCAACCAATACTCATGGGAATTTCAGAAAATGCATTTATTTAAAAAATAGTACTTTAAAACATAATATTGATTTCTATTTTATGATTTCTATTTAGAAAGATATTATTATTTCATTGTCCATTTAGCACATTTAGCAGGAATAAATATGATATTTTTGGATTGAAATTATTGAGTATTACCTGATAATTTTGATTATTATTATCTGGCATATTATTACCTGATATAATACGAGGGTTACTCTGAAATTTTTGAGATACGCGCAGAGGAGAATTTACAAAATAAAAATAATGGTTTAATTTTAAAATACAAAGTATTTTAACACAGAAGACGATTTTTTACTGACTTACTTCAACTTGTTTAGCGTAGAATAAATTTTAAACAGAAGAGAAAATGGAGTTGACGAGAGAACATTTTCGTGCTGTGATTTTCTAGGATTTTAAAGCACGATTAAATCAACAAGAATGCGTTAAACGGTTGCAATTAGCACTTGGCGATGAATCTCCAGCTCGTGCTACTGTACTCAGATGGTTTAGAGAATTTAGAAGAGGTCGCAATTTTCTTCAAGATGAAAAACACACAGGAAGACCACCGTCGGCAGTCATCCCGGATAATGTGTCTGCCAAACGAAAAATGTTAATGGCTGATAATCGCTGTACCTATCAAATGATACAGAAGGAACTTAACATTGGATCCACAGCCATACATAAAATCATTCAGGAAGAATTACATATGAAAAAAGTAGTTTGCCATTGGGTTCCCCACAATCTAACTGAGCACCAAAAAGAGAAGCGTGTCAGAATCAGTAAAGAAACTCTTAAATTGCTAAATGATGGTGGGCATCGCATCATTTCTAAAATTGTAACAGGGGAGGAAACGTACAAACCATTTTTTGTCGTTCCAACATGTCAAGAAAGAAAAGTATGGGTCTTTGAAGATGATCCCACGCCCACAATGGTGAAAAAACAACGTACACTGAAAAAAGTGATGCATGCCGTTTTTTTCAGAAGTATGGGATTGGTCAAAACCATCAAGTGGTAATGAAAGAAGACAGTAACAGCAAACTGGTATACCACTAATGTCTTCCGGAAATTCTACAAGAACTGAATGTTAGGGGACTAATGCTTCACAATGACAATGCATCTTCACAAGCAGCCGGATTAACAGTTGAGTTTCCTAAACAGAAACAAATTAAAGTGATCGGGCATCCGCCGTATTCACCTGATCTAGCTAAGTGCGATTTTTGTTTATTCTTTAATCTAAAAAAGAACTTACGTAGACGTCGTTTTCATTCAGAAGAAGAGATTGATGTGGCTATAAATGCATTTTTTCATCTATTCCAAGAAATAAAGGGCTTGAGGCATTTAATCTGTGGAAAATTCGTCTACAAAAGTGCATTGATGCTGGAAGAGACTGTGCTCTTGGTGAGCATTCAAACCCAGTCAACCTTGAAGTGTGGTCCAGGACATACCTGTACCATTATGCATGCATGTTTAATGTTTTTAGATGACAAAAATAGGACTCTATAAATTCATTGTAATAGTTTATATGATTTTAAAAAAAATGTGACAAATTTTTTACTTATAAAAATTATTCTTTTATTTATTATCTTATATTATTCTATATTATATTAATAATATATAATTCTATATTACAATCCCTATATTCATTTTTATTTATAATAATACTTTAACGTCAAATGTGCCGGCCAACTTGTCTAGTGGTCAGCGTGCCTGACTACGGATAGGGAGATTTTGGGTTCGAATCCCGGTTCGGGCATGGATGTACTTTCTCCCCCTATCTATCTATCCTGTCTTTGCCCTTTCTGTGCATGAATGAGGTGTGAATGGTTGCCTACCCTATAAACGGGTCCCTATGCCATGTGTGTGTACTGAAGAAGTGGGACTCCACGCCAAATACGATGATTCAGTTGGAAAAGTAGAGCAGCGCACCCCATTTTGCCAGCCTAGCTGGCACTCGA
Organism: Latrodectus elegans; assembly: GCA_030067965.1. Lineage (NCBI taxonomy): Eukaryota > Metazoa > Arthropoda > Arachnida > Araneae > Theridiidae > Latrodectus > Latrodectus elegans. Next base: position 17,799,488 of record CM057815.1, on the reverse strand, counting down.
GAACAACACCAAAATTAATACATTTTTATTAGAATAAGCTTCATTTTTTTAACCCAATTTAAAATTAAATTGTATCTAAGAATAATTTGTCGCATTGCAAAGTGTTTGAAAAAAATATTGAGACATGACATGCATTATTATATTCATATAAATATATAGCTGTACTGTACGTCATTCAATATCTTCCACAATTCATATAATACGAATATCTACTAATATTTGTGATTGGGGTTACTAAATAAATACTACTTAAGATTTGATGAATTTTCCTCTAGCCTAAATAGAACATCAGACACGAGAAACCATCAATATTGTTTTCTTGAAATGAAACGGAAAATAAAAAAATGCATGACAGCAACAGGAATGAATAAATGATTTATTCATTGGTTTTAGCCATTCGATTACTCTTTCCATTTCTCCCCATCAAAAAGACATTGGCTTTTTTTCATTTCATGAATTGAACATAGATCGCAGAATTAGACAGGATTTCTTTTGGTGTCATGAATATCTGCCTCAGAGATTAATATATTATTCAGTGGAGCATATATTAATGCAGTTATGATCGCATGGCTGAACCACTTGACAGATTAATTGCATAAAGTGAATGTATATAACAACTGAAATGTAATAAACACAAATTAATATACTTTGAGAGTATTAGAAAGTTTATGGCATGTAAAAATAACGAAATATTCAAGATTATATAATTCATTGTGAGGGTGGAGAGGAGTAAATTTATTTTATCATATTTTATATTTTTTTAAATTCAATATCATATAGATTTCGTCAACCAAAGAGTTTTTATCGATAGGAGCGATCCTCATTCCTTTGTTCAGCTGTTGACGGATTCGATCTTCCGACTTTTAGTTCTTAATGATTCATACTTAACCTATTTAAGCAAAATTAATATTCCTTAGAAAAATTAGTTATTAAAATTTAATAAACAATTGCTTATAACTATAGTTATTCATCATTAAAATAATTAAATAAAATAACTACGTTTATATGAATTAATTTGTTATTCTTTTCACTTCAAGACGCATTGAACACAATAATTAAAGCTAGTGAATATAGATGAAGTTAACAGTATGTTTACGAGTAATTAATTGTTGTATGCAATGTTCCCCAACTGTGATGTATACTTTCCAGCAATACAAGAGGTTACAATGATGGGGCTTATTATTTTTATGCAATTGGAAGTGATATCGTGACTCCGAACGATGGCCTTCGTAATTTATAAGCTGAGATTAAACACAAGACCCCCAGATGTATAACTTTAATTGAATGACATTGCGACCGCTGCATATTTTACGAGCTTCATCCACCATTAGTGAACACTGCACATCTTAGAATGTGTCTAACCCATTGTCTTCTGATAACGAAAACGAACGCTTTATTACCGGAAATATGGTAAAAGATGTTGGACTGAAATTGACAATATACAATTCGATAAAATATTTATTTGTTTTTCATTTTCGTAAAGAACGAAACTACTTTCCTAAAAACCAAAATCTAGGGTTAGTTCTTGAAATTGCTTACAAAATTAGGTGTTTTAGAAGCTTATCATTTATAGTAATGAATAATGTCTTGATTTTAATTTGCTTGTAATGTAAAATACATACTCAAAAGCATGTGTTGACTCAAACTGGTAACGAAATGTTACATTTTTTCCAAATCTAGAAAATTGCTCGTTGCAACAAATTTCCAAAATTTAATCTAATTTGGATATTTTACATTTAAAATAAATCTTCATCACCGGTATTCTGAAAATTCTTTCTGGAAACAATCTTATTATTTATCAATTAAAAAAAAATTTGATTATTCATCTTTTGCGATTGGTAAAATTACATCCTGCTACACTGGGATACACTTATTTCGCGGATTTGCTATTAATCATTTATAGGATCTTTGAAATATCATGTCAAAATGCTTCATATGTTCATCTAATATGTTTCAAACGTCGATGTCTTCGTTCATAAAACAACTTGTGTCGAAAATTTGAGATATCAAGGACATATATTGCACACAGAATTTAACGATTTATTACTTTTAATTATATTTCATACTAATATCTAGTATGAGTTTCTATTCTTTAGAACTAATTTCTAAAAGGAAAATAATCATTCTCGTAGAGAAACTATTTAACGGTGTCCTTAAACTCAAAAATAATTAAAAAAAAAGCTAGAAGCATTAGATTCAAAAATATAATACATCATAATCTTTGATTTTTCATTAAGAAGAACGGAAATAAAGGAATTCCAGAATAAACAAAGAACACTCAACATTATCCGATTTTTTCTTTCTTTTTTTTCAAACTGAAATCAAAGAAAATCTTATCTTAGAAATAATAAAACTTAATTTAAGGACGCAGATTTAATTACTTTCTGCAATTAAGTTAATTTAATCAGAGAAAATATTTTAAATTTGATTGTTGTCTCCTTAGAGAAAAGTAGCTAAATTAGAATGCTTAAATCGCTGACGATATTCAAGTGAAAATGTCAAAATTAAGGACCTCGAACAAAAGTTTTTACCGTCAACGAAAACTTTTTTCGCTGTGACGTCGTCATTGGGGGGGGGACCAATCAATACTTCCCGCTTCACCCAAAGAAAAGAAGAATCCAATTTGTCCTCTAAACGAGGAAGAAACGGGACGATTTTTTTTTTTATCTTTCAGTACATCTCAACCCATTGCGATTTGAATCCGTGATTCCCATTCATTGTTAAGAGTTCTTGGTGAGAACCCCCCCCCCAAAAAAAAAGGAATTGAAAAAATGGAATATATTATGCAAAGACAGCAGAAGTGAAAGTTTTCTCAAAATCCATATGTTTTGCTTATTTTTATTATTATTATCATCGCTCTTTGCATAAATGAATTCCTATCTAGATTAAAGAAAAAAAATTTAAGATTTGCTGTTTCACTGTTGTTTGACTTAAAACTCATTTTTTTGACAAGGAAAAAGAAATAGAGAAACTTTAAGTGTATATTTAATCGCTTAGGATAAATATAGTGAGAAACTAAACCGATGAACTGAATATTATGTTATATGTTTTGAAATTGCAAAAAACCGAAGAAACATGTAATATTTGAAATCAAAATGTATACTATTTAATATTTAACCGATTAAAAGATTTATTTTACACAATCTGAAAAAATTAAGTGAACTGAAAGGTAAAATTGAAGATAAATCTTCATGTGGATAAAATTTACTACATAAAGTCTGAACATTCAAGTGTGAGATTCTATGTAAAAATTATGCGATTGTTAATATTTTGATGAATATTGTGTCTATAATTATTTAAAAATCACAATTATGAAATACTTATACCATAAAATAATATTGCAAAACAACATATATATATAGTGAATAACGAATTAGTCCAACCTGACAGTATTGAGAAATAAATATAATTGTTATTGTTGTTGCACTGGCTTACTTCTGTGTACCTAGCAAACAGTTAGGTTCTACCAAAATTGTAAGAATTAACAAAAGGTAAGAAAACATATTTGCAAGTTCATGTATAATTACGAGGGTCATTGAATTTTTTGAGATACAACTAGGTTTTTATAGTTATATTTACAAAATTTTAGGTGTGTTCAAAGTAGTCTCTTGCATCAATGCACTTTTGTAGACGAATTTTCCTCAGATTAAATGCCTCAAGCCATTCATTTCTTGGAATAGATGAAAAAAAAATGCATTTATAGCCACATCAATCTCTTCTTCTGAATGAATACGAATTCCACGTAAGTTCTTTTTTAGATTAAGGAGTAACCAAAAGTCACACATATCTAGATCAGGTGAATACGGTGGATGTTCGATCACTTTAATTTGTTTTTGTTAAAGAAACTCAACTGTTAATTCAGCTGTATGTGAAGATGCACTGTCATTGTGAAGCATTAGTCCCCTAACATTCAGTTCTTGTAGAATTTCTGGTAGACATTTAGTGGTATACCAGTTTGCTGTTACTGTCTTCTTCTTTCCAACTTGATGGTTTTAACCAATCCCATACTTCTGAAAAAAACGATATTCATCGCTTTTTTTCAATGCGCGTGCGCGTTATTTTTTCACCAATGTCGGCGTGGGATCATCTTCAAAGACCCATAATTTGCTTTCGTGACATGTTGGAACGTCAAAAAACGATATGTACGTTTCATCACCTGTTACAATTTTAGAAATGATGCGGTGGCCACCCTCATTTAGCAACTTAATAGTTTCTTTACTGATTCTGACACGATCCTCTTTTTGGTACTCAGTTAGATAATGGGGAACCCGAAGGCAAACTACTTTTTTCATATATAATTCTTCATGAATGATTTTGAATATGGCTGCAGATCCAATGTTAAGTTCTTTCTGTATTATTTGATAGATACAGCAATTATCATCCATTAACATTTTTCGTATGGCAGACACATTATCCGGGATTACTGCCAACGGCGGCTTTCTTGTGTGTTCTTCATCCTGAAGAAAACTGCGACCTCTGCTAACTTCTCTAAACCATCTGAATACAATAGCACGAGCTGGAGATTTATCACCAAATGCTAATTACAACCGTTAAGCCCATTCTTTTTTAATTAACCCTGCTTTAAAATCGTAGAAAATCATAGCGCGAAAATGTTCTCGCGTCAACTCCATTTTCTCTTCTGTTTAAAATTTATTCTACGCAAAACAAGTTGAAGTAAGTCAGTAAAAAATCGTCTTCCGTGTATTTTAAAATTAAACCGTTATTTTTATTTTGTAAATTCTCGTCTGCGCGTATCTCAAAAATTTCAGAGTACAATCGTATAAGTAATCTCAACAAATAGACACAGAATTTTATTTTCGGACAACATCAGTTATTATCCAAAAATCAATTTTAAAATTAAAATAAAAGATATAAAATCAGTTCAAATTCACCATAATATGTTTACTATATTACCATTATTACTTCTATTTGATATAAATAATCTACAAAAATCAGTTATTTCATTCATAAATAAAAAGTATTGCCCAGCTTTATTTCTGTAGTTTGAAGATATTCATTCCAAAAGCGTTTAAATCTGCTCTTTACGTAATTTTTGCCAGAAATAACTAAACAAAAGCAAGATTTCATAAGTATACTTTGCGACAACATGGCAATATATGCGAAACTTGGAATTTATTCAAATTATATTCATGGCAGTAGCAAAGATGGGAAAAGGTAAATGGAAACTTTTCGTCGTCAAGCCTTACAACTTTCATTCACTTTCACGCACGGGGTCGACTGCTCCCAAAGAACAACTGTCTGCAGCAGTTTTCCGATTTTGTGTGTGTGAGAGAGTAGCATTATGTTTCTAATAATAGATTCTCTGTAGTGGAGATGATGTTGTTTGGTGAGAGATATATGAAAAGATTTCATTGTGTACATGTAACTTGAAGATTACCTTTGCGAGATCTGAAGCCTATATTGATGTTAATTATAATTGATATTGAAAATGTATAATATAGAATATTTTGATAGTATATGTAATTTGATGATGAATTAAATTGTAGGTCTGTAGATTGGAATTTGTTCATGACTTATTTTACATGTTTGTTTCTAATTAAAGAATTTGAAATTCTTCTGAAAAGATTTATTTGAACTCTTAAAACTATATGAAAACTAGACACATTGTAAATAATGTTCATTTTATCTTCCGATTTATGTTTCATTATTTAATTAATTATAATCTTTAAGTAATTAATAACTGAAAATAGGTGGATTTATTAATGAATTATAAATAATCTTTATGAATTATAAATAAGAGAATTAAAATTATAATTTATTATCTTTTGTGGTTATCGGTTTTTGCTCAGAACCACCTTTATATTGTTAGTACATGCAAAATTTTTCAGATTTCTCTGTTCAAGTACTATAAATCTAAAATAAAAAAAATAAAAAAATAAAAAATTGGATGAATCATATTAAAGCTCTTGAAAATAAATAAATTTATAAGATAAAAAAACACTTTATTATAATTTACTTCTTACTAAATTAAAAGTTAGTTAAAAACTATTTGTTTTTATATATTTATTGAACGCAAAGAAAAATATATGAACATAGCTCTTAATATGTCACATCTGCTATGAATAATAATTTAGATAACAAAAAAGTGTGAAATAAGTTTTAAAGTATAAGGAAATATGTTGCGTTTATGTATTATTATTAACAATAAATGTAAATCTTTCATTTATACGACTATAGAGTACAATAATTAATATTATATTCCCCTTTAATAGTAAGCAAGTTGGAGTTACAGAGGAACTTATTCAAATAAAAATTTAAATTTCTTAATTCAAACCATGCAATCAAAATAAATTATGTCACAAAATTCATTGTCGAATTATTTATTCACAATGAAATGGAAATAGTAAGGCAGAAGTAAATCGCCAGCAATTACATATTGTTACAAATTAATGGCATTTATATTAAACTTTAAAAATTATTCACAAATTATCAAGTTATTAAAAATTTATAATTAAATCACTTAGAAAATATTTAAAAGTTGTACGATATTAAAATGTGTTTTTAATTTTTATTGTAACTTTGCCCTGTGAACTATAAAATTTCTTTACTTCTAATTTTTACATATATATATATATTTTTTACGTTATGGAATAAAAATTTACTATCCTATAAAACAGCTCATTAAAATATTATGATTTAAACATTTCAGTTATTATCTTTTTAGCATTAAATAATTTTATAAATAAATTCAATGAAGATATGAAACTTACTAAAATGTTTTCCTTATTTTTTATTTTATCCTTTAAACTTTTACAGCAATTAAAAATTTTATTGTAAGTAACATTTATAAGCAACAGAGAAATCTTTATTCGTTTGATTTAAAAACACAGAAAATTTTGAATGATAATTTATAAAAGAAATTTTTCCTTTTAAACATCGAAATTTTCTAAAGTTTTTAAAATAAACACTTATATTTTTTTAAAAAAATATTAAATATATAGTGCACAAAAAATGAGAAATAATATTTTAAGGGTATAATAACTAAGCCCATATAATTATATGGTGACCGATTAATTTTTTCTTCAACAAAAAATTGCATATTTAAATTTTTTATCAGAAGTTAACTTATATAAAGATTTTCTCTTGTAAATGAAATGAAATTATTGAAGTTATAAATATATAATTGTTTCGTTTCTAAAAAATATGTTAATTAGTCTTGTCTTCATAATTCTTACTTCCATAGAAATTACTTGTATTATATAGTTGTATCAATGCTAACTTATTTACACAATATTAACATATAAGTAAACAACATAATTTTCTTTACAGATATTTTTCAAACAAATTTAAAGCTAATAATTATTTATTCATATAATATTTCACTTATTACTACAATAAGAAAATACTGCATATACTTAAAAACCAATATTACATTATATATATATATATATATATATATATATATATATATATATATATATATATATATATATATATATATATATATATATATATATATATATATATATATATATATATATATATATATATATATAAATGAATACCAAAATAAATAGCTTTATTATAGGTATATATTTAAATAGTTAAATTAATTTACTTTATTATGATTATAAAAAAGCTTTCAAAAGAAATAAAGTTAATTATTATTACCAATAATTTGAAATAGCAGATATTAATTATTTCAAAAGCAAAATATAATTAAAATATTATCAATTAAGGAAAATGAGAAACGTGACTAACTAAAATCCAATATCCAAATTACCTATATGCTCAGCGCCAGGTTGATATTTTCCTGGATTCCCAGATATTTTAATTTCAAATTTATCATTTGTGGACTTTGGTTGAATGACATCAAAGGGTGTCCTTCGACATCTTCCCGGGAAACTCAGAGGCACCAAACGATCTGTACTAGAGTATTCCACTCCTAGAGCAAAATTCAAAGAGAGCAAAGTACAACAAGCCACATTCCAAACGAGTATCATCCTGGCCCATCTCATCTTGGGAAGGGTCGGCTTCTTCCAACGAGTCTCAAGTTTCTGACTAAGGGTAGAAAGAACCACCAACCAACTGCCTCTCGTTTTCAAAAACAAGTAGCGCTGTGATGGCACCTTGAAGTGGGGACGTCTGATGAGAAGAGGAGACAGAGGCCAAGCAACTGAAAGATCCCCTGACGGATAAGATCTTCCTCCTGATAGTTTGGAAGGCGTTGACATTCCACTTTGTTGACAGTCGTCCAAGGATCGTGGGTGCTCTGGCAAACGATTTGGATTCTCTGGGAGAAGTGCACCTACTTGGCAACAGTTTTACTACTAGTTTACATGCGTAGGATAAAATTTGTTTGTAAACATTATGCAGTTTTCTGAATGAAGTCGATATTTATGGACTGTTAAGAATGCCTGTAGAGAGTAATGCATTCTCTTTCATCAAATAATTTTTAACTGTACATCAAAATAGATATAAATCCGTAATTGTAATTACAACTCATTTTCCTCTTTTATTCATGATATTCATATAGATATTAATTTCGTACGTTTGCTTTTCTCAAAATGAAATGTTTTCATTTCATTAAAGATGGATTACACATATAGTAAAATATATTTCTTTCGTATTATCCTATAAAAAATTCCCAAAATTTCTTGTTTTCTATATTGTTTAGAAATTTTATTAAATGATAAATTCAATCCGTCATTTTTAATCATAAATTGAAGTATGTTAGCTACCAATTTGTCAATGAAAACTCATTAGAATAATGAGTTAATCATTTTATTGTACTTAAAACTAATGGAACTCATCACTTAAGTTCTACTACATACACATTTTGAATAATGAGTTAATCATTTTATTGTACTTAAAACTAATGGAACTCATCACTTAAGCATAAGCAACAACGAATTCAAATATTACAATAAATAAAATCGCTGATCCAAATTAATTAAGATTTAGTATTTCTAATACGCAATTAGAACTTTGTTATAAATTTTAAATTTAAAATATATTCATGTTTTATTTTAAAACAACTCTCAGGTTACTTTTGGTCCCTCAACTGTTATTTTACAATGAGAGCGTTAATGAAATCAATACCTAAAAATTTAAAGTGATTTTTTAACCACTGCACATTTCTAATCTCATGGTATATTTCAAGGCTAAATCAAAGGACAAAGTGATAATAATTTGATTGACAGTTTGGTCGAATTTTGTAATGGAAAGAAACTTGTTGGAAAGAGGGGAAAAAATCCAAATTCATTATTAAGAAAAATATTTGGCATAAATTGAAATTTTATAAATTATCAATATCCTAAATGGGTATAAAATTTAACAAAATAGTTAATATGTAATATTAAAAGGTTATATATATGTGACCGGAAAAAATATGAGAAGTGTTTCTATATTCAAAAAAAAATGTTCAGAAATTCATATTGCTATGTTTATTTGCCTTGTACATATTGCAAAATGTACCTTGTACGAAGCAAAAATGCAACATTGGCGCCTTTTCTTTATGTTTAAATTGCATAAAGATACTTTAAGTTTTTATTCAATAGGTGTAGGTTTCAATTTTAAATCACTGTACATTAAATATCAAATGATTTTATAATTAAACATTGAAAATATGCTATGCTCTAAATTGTAATTCATAAATATTTATTCTCTGCTACCTCTAAAGCAGAAAATATATTTAGAGAAACATTCTCACAGTTTTGAGCTTTCTTTGTAGATAATTGTTCATATATAGTTTCTTTTTCATTAATTTTACATGTTTCAGAGCTCCATATATGTTAAATAAAAATTAAATAATTTTAATTTGGAAGTCGACAAACTAAAATTCAGAAATATTTTTACTTTCTCTTAATGTACTTTATAATATCACCAAATATTTAAGTTGAAAGAAACTTTCATTACTAATCAATTTTCTACAGTAATTGAAGATTTAATTAGAAAACACGTTAATATGTAATCCGCGTGGTATGTGGACGAGGAAAACTAAAAGTGTTAAGGAATTTAATTAAATCTTAAATAAATCTTTTGTAGAAATCTAAAATGGCAAACAAATGCTCTGTTAATCGTATCATTAAAATATTTACTTTCTTAATTAAATTGTTCTAATTTTTGACTAATTATACAAATTTACAAACACGCTGGAGGATTCTCTTGACATGTTTACATTTCAAATAATTACTCGATAGTTTTGTTAAGGGAAATTCTATTCATTGAGTTTCTTTCCATCAAAGTTGATTTAGATCGGATATTTTAATTGACTTTTTCTACGCTTTTAATTTCAAGATGAAAACTAAATTAGCTGTTTAATTGATTTCAAGTTAGATGATCGTCATTAGAAAAATATGTTACAAAAGAAAAAAATAAAACATCTATTTAAATGTTAAATAATTTGACTTATCAAAGAATAAAAATTCAGTCGCTCAGAACACACACACAAACACACACACATATATATATATATATATATGTGTGTGTGTGTGTTGGATGTGCATTTCTTGTTTCTTTTGTCTTACTATTTTTCTCATTTTTCAAATTTATGTTATGATTTTTACAATTAATCTTATTACTGCCAACATGCTTTATTTCACTACTGAGTTTGTGTGAGTGGCAACAGTTGTTCATGTTTTATGCTTCAGTAGAATAGGATTCTTAGTTGCACTGTGCTGCAGGAAAAAAAATCTTTCTGTTCAATATTTCATGTTTAAATATATCAATAAAGTTTTTATACACAGCTGATAACAATCTATAACTCTCTCATAACTGAGGTGGGTCTTATTAGCCTTCGTGTAAAAAAAAATGACCTCTGAGTGACAAACCAATTCATACCTAAAGTTTAACTTTCTTTTGCAAAACTTGTGTGATTACTATTAAAAATATTTTTTATATGAAAAGATTTTTCTATAGCCTCACAGATAAAATATATATATATATATATATATATATATATATATATATATATATATATATATATATATATATATATATATATATATATATATATATATATATATATATATATATATATATATATATATATATATATATATATATATATATATATATATATATATATATATATGTATGTATATATATATATATATATATATTTGGGCTTATATGAGAAAGTGTTTTATGCCTCTTTAATTAACGTTTTGAAGGTAATAATTTTATTTTAAGGGGAAAATGCTCCATTAAATTAAAAGTCGATGAGATTAAATTACATCTTTGGGTGATAAAAAATGTACAAGTTGCATTTTTCTAATCAGAGATTAAATCTTTTTCAAAACTAAATAAAATCTAGTTTATTCTGGGTAAAATTTTATCAATATTCTTATTGGTTTTTTTCAAACTTGCTTAATATAATTACTAAATTATTATGACTAATATTCCTCCCATTAATTACTCCAAAGCATTTACTATAAGGTCCCTTTTAGCGAAAAAGTGTTACATTAATTTTCAGTATATCATTGTAATTTCCTTTAAATTTTTTCTGAAATAATTTTTCTTCCATTTTGTACAAAAATTTGAAAAAAAAAGTTTTTTAAACATTTTTTCCAATATTTCAAATAAAAGCCGTAATTATAATCGGAAATAAATTTTGATCAATGTTTTAATTCTTAAAATGTTTCATTCAAAATGAAAATTTACTTTTAATAAAATTTTCATAACTTAATTTTTATAAACTCAATTTCAACTAAATGAAATTAGAAATATGTTATTAATTTATATTTCATGTACGTAATTATGCATTTTTAGCTTAATTCCTCTTCAAGCTAAGAAGATTAATTCTTGTTTACTTTATTCTGGTTAACATTTATGTAATTCTGACTTATTCACTTACGAAACTCAGTGTTTAGTCTGTGGTTAAGTTTTTTCCCCTCAGAAAATCGTAGCAAAAATATAGCATTTATTTATATTCATTATTATTTTCTCTAAAGTTGTGCTGAATTATCTGTTCTCAATTGAACTGATTCATTTCTAAAACCCTTGATAGTAAAACCTTCAACCAAATGACTATGACTGCACAAATAAAACCTTTTTGTTTGCATAAAATGTTTCACGAAAATTAGATTGCTTTAGTTTCTATTCGAGCATGAATAGAGTATGTCTGATATTATAAAAAATATTTTGTTTGAGAAGGGGAAAAAACAATATAATTATAGATTTAATGAATTTGAATATATTTTTTACCGAAATATTAATATGCTATCACTTTTATCTCGAACTTAATAAACGAATCATATAATACGGACATTTATTGTCTAAAATTCTAATATGAAACAGTACACAAATTTGAGACGATAAATCATCATTTTAATTCCAAAAAGAATAGTCAGATTAAATAATAAAAACAATAATCAAAATAATATATAAATTAAACATGCTCAAAACTTTGATAATTTAATTTAATCATTTTGATTGAAAAATGTTTATATAAATATCCATCGGTGTTGCTGAATTTGACTTAAAAGTAAATATCAAAGAATGAGAAAAATAAGCATTTTAGCATATGTACAAAATCAAAAAAAAATATATCTTTTTTACATAAACTTGGAAAGCATTGGTTTTTGAATTTGATAATTAAGAAATACTAAAGATATTATCTAGCATACATAAAGAGAAGGATTGAATCTTTTTTATACTATCATCATATAAATGTTTAGTTTAATATTTTTAATTATTTAAAAAAATTTATAGTTCAAAGATTTATAACTATTAAACTATCAAATTTATCCGCGCGAATTCCTGACTCAAAACAATTTAGTGACAATTCTGTGTGTGTTTCATGCATTTATTATAATTAATACGTTCATTAAAAATCAAGCATTTTCCTTCAGCATTCATAAATTAAAAAACAAAACCCTATATCACAATAATTTACGTATATTTTACATACTTTTATTTGAAATTGAAATCATTTTTATTTGAATGCAGAGAATGTTTCACGAGAAAAAAAGTTATTCCAAAATGTTTTCTAAAATAAAATAGTTTCTGCTATTAAAAATCAAGAATATTTGGTAAGTAAAAACGTGTTTCATGTACTGGAAATGGTATAAAATATTTAAGAATAATAATTATATAGTTTATCCTTAAAACAATGAGAAAAGATAACGATTATCAATATCTTATCAGTAATAAATACATTTATAATGTTATTTTTATCAAAAATATATACAGTATCAACAATATCTTTTATGTGTATATTTGTCATGAATAATATTATATATATATATATATATATATATATATATATATATATATATATATATATATATATATATATATATATATATATATATATATATATATATATATATATATATATATATATATATATATATATATATATATATATATATATATATATATATATATATATATATATATATACTTTGTTGATGATAATAAAATGATTGTAAGAAGGAAAATAAATTTTATATTGAATATGAAAAAAGCTTTTCTGTTTTTTTAACAATTGCTTATGAGGATAGTTAAATTGACCTTTACAATTTTTTGTACTTTTTAGTTAGTACTTTTTGCTTAATTTCATGCATCACTTATTTTATTTATTTAAAAATAAATAAAATTTATTTTTGTTGAATGACACATTCATTATAATTAATGCGTTTAATGTATAATTCTTTCTTAATAGCATATGATGTTCACTTTGCAGCTTTTATTTTCTTACATCTGGTAAATCTAAAAAAGCATTAGACTAGATTCATACTTATTTTAATAAAAAATATCATTTAAAAATCTTAAATCATATAGTGAGAAAAATTTTATAGAAGAATTATTTTCATTCATAAATCCAGTACTAAATAATTGAAGAATTCATTATAACAATTTTTTTTAAATATTTTCGAAATTCCTAATTAACCGTTTAAAATGATGAATTACTACATTTAAAAATTACTAAACATCACAATATTCAGATGATATCATATCCTCATCACGCGATACTACTTCCTAATGAATAGCCACTGAATCATATGCTATCGTACTCTTCAAAGTAAAAATAAATAAATGCTTCCTATTTTTATATATACAAATGAATATATCAATTTTGAATTAATATATATCTTATAAGACTTTTGTTTTCAACGATTTCGAAGTAAATAATTTGCTGTAAAGTTTAAAATAAAATTTGTCATTTTCATAAAATTTTTTTAATAGAAATTCGAATTAATAAATGCTGTGGATTTCTATGGTATAATGATGTATTATTTTTATTTCCGGCTGCTAGAACCCTTTTACCATTTTAACAGTTCTACAAAGAAAATAATAGCACTCTAGAGGTTCACCAATTGGGTATGTGGGTTCCAAAAGTGGGTGTGGCTATTCATAATTTACGACCAAACAGAAAACACCAAGACTTCACTTGTTCCTCCCAAACATATCAGTTCACATGGAAGATATTGCGATCATGGTATGCTAAACGTTTCCCACTTACCACTAATTTTCGGATTTGTAAGGATTTATACCCACTACTTTCCAATAACGAGAACGGACATTCTAATCAACAAGAAAGTAATATAATATTTGAAAAAAGAAGATAGTACACATTAAAATCCATGAAAATAATGATTTAAGGAAAAGAGTGCACTTAAACGTCTTAAAAATTTGGCGATATAGTTTGGATTGTTTTTGTAGTCTTCAGTTTATTTGGTATTTGAAATGAAAATTAATTAGGATGAGGTATTATGAAATATTTTAAGTTTTAAACACTAATGCAATTTGTATACTATTTGCAGTTTGGTTGATAGAAAATAAAACTTTCTGTGAGTATAAAAATAAAAAAGAGCAACTAATTAATTTAATAAAATGGTCTAAACGAATGAAACACTACATTGGTTGTCAGAAAGATGAGCGTGACCAATGGTGATTCTACTTTAGAATGAGTAATTACTTTTGATAACACGAGGATTTTACAGGGATTAAGACCTGTCAAAACAATGAAAGTTAGAATGCCGTGGAAGGTCATTTGGACGAAGAATTCTAACGAGATAACGTATCCAATCAGGATAGAGTATTCTATGTAGGTCTGTTAAAGTGCAACTAATTGATTAAATTTTCAGCTAAATTACAGTATTAATGAAGTACTGAGAGTTTAGTGGTACTAAAATTAAACAATAATCCCTCATAAGGTTTATATATAAACCATTAATTATATTAAAATAACTATTAAAACTTATAGAGATTACATTAAAATTTTAGAAGATAAAATTATTAGTTATTGTATTTATGTAGACATAGATTCCCACTTATGAAGTTATACATAAATGATATATACGTATATCTACATAAAATATGTTTTCGAATAAAAATTACTGAAAAATAAATATACTTTATGTAATATACAAATTTTAAATTAAATTTTTTTTTATAATAACCACGTTTTAAAAATAACTCCATACATAATAATCTATATTTAGTGGAATCTAAGAAATATTTAGTGGTATTTCTAGTTTTGTCTTTGCAAAACTAACAATAATATCAGACATCATTTTTGATAGTATAGAGTATAATTTTATACTTGTTAATTAGACATTATTTTTCTCTAACCATCACTTACAGTATAATAGTAAAAAATTAAATTGCTTATGATTTTTTGTGTTAAATATTATATGATTTATAAGAGTTTTCTTAAATACAATTAAAAATCGTAGTTTAGTTTATTAATGTGAAACAAATGAAATATTTGTAAAGTAATTGATTTCATTTGACGGATTTTCATTCCCAATATGTAACTCTCATATACTGATTACATCCAACCCATATACAATAATATTCCTTACTCTTAAAAATCCATTGTGATAGAGAAGATAAGTGACCACTACCTCGTATTTGATTCTAAGTTCTACAATTATTAAATGCTAACTAATTTCATTCAAAATTAATTAGCATTTAGTAATGGTATATTTTAGTTAGCAAAATATTCAAAATAATTCAAACTCTGTCTGCAATCTTTGTTGTTTTTAATACAGATTCAATTATTTAATTTTCTGTTACAAAATTTCCAACTCAAATTAGCATGTTTGTCGCTTAACCTTAACACACTGTTAATTTAATTTGGTAATAGAGTGTTACAGTAATCAATGTATGTAGAGTTAAATTTATTTGTATGCATAGTGACAGATATTTAAATACTTTTTTATACTGATTAGTAAAAACGGAAACAACGTGTAAAAGATGAAAATAAAATATTTACTTAATTTAAATATTTTTAATTAAAAGCAGAGTACAGTTTGAGTAATCTAGAATGGATAAGTCAATTTATCGTCTATATTAAACAAAATAACTGCTTAATGTCTGAAGAGAAGGTACTTTAAAAGTTGATTTTCTAATAATAGTATTATTGACTGAATTTATCAGTTTGTCTAGATAAGTGTCTAGACCGATTTTTTATGGTATATACTAATCTACGGATAAAAAAAAATTATTTATTTTACTAATATCACATAATGTAAAACAATTAATTCGAGAAATACCACATATAAAATGAACAAAAATGCAAATAAAGTGCTTAATAACATCGGTTATTTAAAATTAATTCTTATTTACTAATAGAATAATGATTTTAATTATATAGATTAATAAAATTCAAAAATATAATTTCAATTTAATTAGAGGAATGAAATTGATAATGAAATATTTATATTATACTTTCTTAAAATGTATTTCTTGTAACAAAATGTTATACTTATAATGTATAATTTGATATAATAACATATAATTTGATATGATGCATAATTTGATGTGTTACAGTTACACTTATAATGTATAACTTGATGTATAATTTAATGTTATGTGGTTATTACTGATAAAATTTTATTATTAAAGAAAACATCATTTCATTTTAATATCATAATTTTTTGTTACCATCATAAAGTTAACATCTTTGTATAATTAAAAGCAATTTGAACATAACAATTTTTCTTATTCCAATATTAAAAAATTATCATAAAAATATCATAACTAATTAATTTCATGTAATTTTGCATTTTGGTACAACGTTTCTATTTTTTTATTTGTAAGATATATAATCAGTTATTATGAAAAATTAATACATATTTTTATGATTTATATAAATACGTATATCTACATAAAATTATCTCAGATAAAACCAATTGGTCAAGTATGATCTTGCAAATATATTTTTCTTTAGTTTGAGCAAGTTTGTGTTGATGGTCATATCAAAAGTTGAAATATAATTTTATCAAAAGACTGATAGTTAGAGTTTAAAAAAAAAAGACATAAATTTTGATCATTAACGCAATAAAGCTTTTCCAAAGGGTCAAATTTAAAATTTAAATTATTTTTGTTTCCATCAGTAGTTTTTGTTCTTTGAGTTAAAATAAATGCTTATACAAATATTGCATTGAATTCAATTGTTATTACACTTTGATTTGAATAGAAGGTACTACAAACATTTAAATTGTTGTTGATTGTAAAGTTATGTAAAATCGCCTGTTTTTGATATTGGATGTTTTTTTCAGGTTAAAAAGTATTAAATATTGTCGTGTATGTATATTTGAAAATCAGATATACTTAATGAAATTTAATTCGAAATTAGAATTTAATAATTACAGAATTCAATAAAAATTCCTCAGTTTTTGTTTTTATTCAATATTAATATTTTAATTAAATATAACTACTTTTTTATGGAGGTCTCACTTTTCTACTTAATTAATGAATAACTTTTTCTCATACGAGCATCACACTTAAAAAAGCAAATGTCAATTAAACAGTTTTGTTTGCTAAAATATTATCATATAATTACGTACCATAACTGCTTCATATTTGTTTTTAAAATGCTTCTGAATTCAAATGCCGTTGAGTAAATTTAATTAAAACAATTAACATATAATGCAAATAATGAAGGTCTTTAATTTTCTACCTCATGGATTAAGGATAGAATAACCATAATTTTGAACCTTTATACCACAAGTATAAAGGTTTTAAATTATGGTTATTTTACAGCTCTAACTTATATTTCAAATTTCAAGATTTTAAAATTCAACTTTTCATAAGTAGTATGAATAAGTATCAGTTAATTTTATTCTGAAATGAAATGTATATTAAATGTATATGAAATGTAAAAATATATATTCTAAATATCCAGTATATATCTCAGGTATTTACGAGTATTACATTTACGAATTTTATACACTTGAAAATTTTTATGCATTTAATAAAATTCTATTTACATTGAATTTTATAAATTAAATAAAATTTTTAAATGTATAATACATCTTAATATTAAATAGGTGACTAATTGATTGAAATTCAAATACTTATAATTATTTTTTTATTCCCAAAGGAATCTAAATAAAAAAGATAATTGTTACTAAATTATTTTTCTATTTATATTGTATATTGTTATGAATCAAAAGAAGAAATTAATACGATTTAATTTGTTAAATATTGAAATGACTTAGTATTATGAAGTTTAATTTATTTATATTGCAAAAAGTTTCTTTCAGTAAAACTATAAATTAATTCTACAAGGAAACCTAAAATAGTGAATGCTTTTTCTTCTCAAAGCAAATGAATTGGATCATTTGCATATTATTTTGTTTATAAATCTCAGTCAAAAACAAAAATATTTTATTAAATATTAATATTTTGTAATGTAAGAACTTTTAATGAGTTGTCTCTATATATTTATTTATGAAAAAATATTTATTAATGGGAAACATGTTTTTAATAAGGAGGGTTTGAAGGAATTAATTGCATGTAATATAGCACACGTAGATTTTTTTACATAGCTATTTTTATAAATACTTTATTGAAAATCGTTCACTATTAGAAATATTCAACAGGTAACTTGCATCAACAAGTCAATATTGTCAGCTAATGCTCCCATTTTGGAAATTGTGCATCAAAACAGGTAAGAAGATTTGAAATATTACTTACCGGTGTATAGTTCATTTGGCTGATATTTTACTGGATTTCCAGATATTTTGATGTAGAATCCATTATCGCCAGGCACCTTTGGTATCGAAACACCTGGTGGTGCCCTTCTACATCTTCTGGGAAAATTCTGTGATATCAGGCGAGGTTCAGTGTCCGTCCCACTTGTCAGTTCTGTACTTATAATAAATGTAATTTGAAGCACAAAATAAATAAACCGAACAGTCAATATCTTCCACCTCATTCTTCTTTTGCCAAATTACTTTTTTTAATTTAAAAATTCTTAAAACGAAGGAAAAAATATCGTTTTCACTAAAGTTCTTAAAGAGCTAAAATGATTGTTTTAAAATAACTATTTTCACAAAATGAATATTTTTTGGCAATAAAGTCACATTTGTTAGTTTAGATTAATTTAAAATATAAAATAATAGTCAGAATTCCCTAACTTGTGCCTTAAATCTGCTTTGGAAAAGTTGGCAAAGCAGAAGAACCACGTGGAAGAACAGTTCAAACGTCACGATCGAATATTGTTTCAGCAGACGATTTTCTTCCTCCTCGTCGAGCGGAACCTGGCCAAGTGGTGAATGTGATGTAGAAGGCGTCTGCGGAACACGAGGATGAGTTGAGGGGTGGACGAAGGAGGGTGTTCTGAAAGCGGTTGTTGCGTCACTACTACCACTCTCCCCTCTTCATCGCTTGTTGATAGTTGTTCAGAAGTGATAAGTCCCGCTAGAGGGAGCTGGAAAGAATTAGATTTTCTCCGGGCATCTTTTTAATCTCTAGTCGAGAATGGTAAGAAGAAACTCGTTATCAGTTGGGAACCCCCTGACACCCAATACTTTCGATAAGAAGAGAGAACTTTGGTTAGAATTAATAGGAATGGCACAGAGTGAGCCACGTTTTATTTCTTTCTGGTTAGAATACATGTAAGAAGAATGTGTTTATTTGTGAGTAACTGTGGAGTGAGGCATCAAATTTCTCAAAATATACTGATAAAAACTGCTTTTATTTCAATTTCAAATATTTATTTTACTAACCAAAAACTTAAAAAATATTGGTAGCTAATATAAAAGGTGAAGAATATGAAGAAGTGAGATTTATATCCATTAATTTCATTAATATAATTTTTGACAACAAGTTTCCTTCTCGCCCATATAAGAATTTCCTAATTAATTAGAATATTTTGTGCAATGTTTAAAAAGTTTAAAATATACTCCCGTGCACACATTCAAGGAATACAAAACTTTTCTTGCAAATGATCACTTCAAAAAGCTTTGAATTTAACCTTAAAATTTTATTTTTTTGCATAAGTGGAGTGATGTATCTTTGAATAATGAAAAGTTCTCGATAAAATTATGCAAAGATTATTTTATTGATTTAATGGTATAATCACATGGAATTTAACTGTGCTTTGAGAAAATAATAAATAGCATTCTCTAGTTATTACCAAGAAGTCTTCTTTTTCGTTCTTGTTTTCATTTGTTGCCAAATCAGTTTTTCATAGTTTTAATTTAAAATCGTTTGTAAATAAAATGCAATATTTTTAATATTAAAATCATTATATTGTTAATATTTAATTTAAAAAATTTAAAAACATGAAAAATAAATGAACATGCCGAACATTTACAGACAAAGCTATCAAGATTGACGCAGTGGTTGAATATTAGGTTTATAAAATACTTAATGGATTCTGGTCACTCTGATTAAGTAAAAAACTCAATGACTATAAATTACTGTACCATTTGCACAACTCCAATTTTTTATAAACTTATTTATTGATATTTCTCGTGATTACATTGTGAAATAATCTTACGACAAAAGATTCTTTAAAATATTTGGCGTCTGGGTAAACTTTTCATGGGTTATTAAAAGTATTCCGTGTTTCTGGGAAATAATGGCAATGACATTAGCATTAAGCATTATAAGTCTTTTTTCAGAAATGTAAAAGGCAATAAGGTAAAAAGTAACATCATGGACTTCAATAGAAGTTGGAATAAAACCTGAGACCATTTATTCTAAAAAGCGCACTTACACCAATACCACTGTGAACTCTGTTTTATAAGTATTCCTTAAAATATTATTCATTAAATGTTTTCCTTATTATGATACTCATAATAATTTCAAATATTGACGACAAACAGTAATGTTGGAGTTTTGTATTCCAACAGGTATAATTGCTTCTTTTCTAACAGGAATTGTTATTACCATTATGCCACTATAAAATCTGTTTTATGAATAGTATTTAAGTTCATTACTCATTAAATACTTCCTTATTATGGTACTCATGATAATTCTAAATACTGACTGTAACCAGTAATGCTGAATTTTCGCATTCCAACAGGAATTTTTGCTTTTGTCTAACGGGAATTATTATTACTCAGCAACTCAACTCTGGGACGTAGGAACCAGTAGGGACATATTCAATATGAACATTACCAAATATAACATAAACTTAACAGAGGTTAAATTACACCGGAACTAATCTGTTTCCAATTTTGAAAAACATAATATTTGAAATTGAGTCTGTCTGAATGATTTGTTGATAACAAATATATAAATTCATCTCTCATTACATTAATTATAATCAAAAATATATTTTAAAAAAACCTATATAATACCGTATACTTTTTAACATAAAAATGTTAAAATGTTAATTAGTAGTATTTGAAACATTAAAAAATTAATTATGTGAAACATTCATTTTTATAAGGAGAACTTACATAAAATACAAATAGTGTGGTAAATAATAAGGTGATTATACAAAGCGATATGAAGAGTTGTTCACGGGTGATGATTAATGATGAGCTAAAATGATTTAAAATTATTTATTTCATTTATTTATTGGTAACCATTTATCATAACTTACATAAATTATTTATATTAATTATAATTGCCATCTTCATCAAAGAAGTCATTTGTTTAATATCAAACACAAATTTCGATATATTTATTTTTTAACAGATTTTTTTTTGCAAATTCATATATTCTGAATTCATATCTTACTGCAAAAGAATTGTGAAAAACTACTTCATTCTCAAAACATTACAGTGACTTTTTTTATAAAATATCCTCATATATTATTTCATATATTAATAAGAAATTTAATTTACAAAAATTTTAATTAAATTAACTTAACATAATAGAATTAATGTTAAATAAATAATTAACATTAATTTTAATTAATATTAATATTAATTAACATTATATGAATAAGTAAATTATAAACAATAAAAATATAAAGTCTCAGTGAATTTATCAAATAAATGATATGAAATCTCATATTAATTAAATTAAAGCCAGCATTTTTTGGCTTATGACAGTAAATGAATGGAATAAATTAATATATTTTAATCTGTTTGAATTTTTATAAGCGAAATTATATATTTATTTCAAATATGTTGTGCTAATACAAGTACTAACTTATTTAGCAGCAGATAAATAGTTATGCTGTACTAAATATTATATTTAAAGCAGATTAAATGGCTCTAATAATAGGACAGCACGTGCATTTATACTTTGCGTAAAAATCTCACTTTGCTTCCCTTAATACGAAATATCACTATTCTTGAGGTTATATTACTTTTATGAATTAATAAGTTCATTTTTTCAAAAATCGAGAAAATTAGTCAATGTGAGTAAAATTTCATTTTTTAAATGAATGTTGTTGCTTATTTTACTGTAAGATACATATTTGTGCTTAGATTTTTTGGGATCAATCGCATTTTAATATTAGATGAAACACTTATATTAATAAGATTCTTAATAATAGACTCATATATTAAAAATATGACATCGTAGATAACACTTTGATTGAAGATATCTCATAGTCGACAATCAGACATATTATGAGTCTGTATTTTTTAAAAAATAGTAAAAAAAATAAAAAAATAGTAAAAGTGTTAAAATCGTTAAAAATGAGTTCTGCATATTTTTCGTTAAACTTGCCATAAAAGATAATAAAATATTCATATTTTATTGAAATTTTATTTAATAGTATTGATTTCTTTCAGTCAAGTATTTGAAATAAAATGATAATAAGACAAAGCGTCTTATAAACATTTATTAAGTATTTTGTCACAAACAATTTAGATGGCAAGGTTAATGAAGAAACCATTGAGTTGACTATGTTCTTCATTAATCTTTCCAAAAAAGATAATGATTTATTTTATTTAATAGCTTATTGTTATCTTTTTATTTTAGCATTTGTTATTTCCTTCGTGTTTCTTTGAGATGAAAAGGTTATAAAACAAAACATCTTAGTAAGCATTTATTAGATATTTCATTATAAGCCATGTAGATCGCAAGTTTAAGGGAAGAAAACAAAGAGTTCTCTGTGCATTTTTTTAATCTAGCCAAAAGAAATACTGATGAGAGAATTTCTTTTTATGGTGCAAAATCCAAAAGAGAACATACTGCACCGAGCGAAAGGTTAAAATTCTATAAAATTAGAATAAAAATGCCTATAATAAAATTGGCAAAACACAGGTTTGCCGAAGTAAAAAAAGGTTAAAATTTGAAGCTTATTTAAAATTAAAAACAAAACAAAGATAGTGCATTAAATACAGTGCAGAACGCCGGTAATTCTTAATAAAACAAAGAGATTTTGATGGGGTATTTCCCCAATCAGGTCTAGTAAATTTAAACAGTGCTGTTAGATAATGATGAGTTACCATTTTATTTAATAATATTAGATATTTTTTCAATAACTGATTCATAGGGAGAAAAAGTGCAGCACCTATACTCCGAAGACTGTCTTGGCTCTATGGCTCTTTGTGTTAGCTGAGAATTATGGAATGGCCTTCACGCCTTGGGTGACCTTACCAGGAGTAAAAACTCCTGACGTACTTTGCCCATTACTCCCAAGAACACCCCGTTGCCACAGTGAAGCCACTAACAGGACTAAGGGGGTACCACTTCTACAAGGGTAAAAAGCCGGGACTTTTTCTGGCTCTTTCCTGTGATAGGAAATCCAGCACCTCCCTTGCACGTCTTGCCTCTGGCCACCGGAAATGCCTCACTTTTGTAGCAGGTAACAAGACATTTCCCGCCTGTCTTAAATACCACGAACACAAGGCTTCTCCTGAGCATATCCTGGATTGTATGAATATCCTATGGGACGATATCTACACTTCTCCCCGCCTTGTCATCGATTTTCTCTCCGTCAACGGATTCCTTGATTTGGTCTGTCTCCGTCAGACCCCTTGGAGATAAATAACAACAGATATTTTTATTAATTCTTTGAAGTAGAAAAATAATACGACAAAACAATTTTGTAAACTTTTAAGTGTTTATCATAAGCCATATCCGCCTCGTTTTGAAATGATTTGTTAAGTATATCCGGTAGTAAAACTACAATCGGTTGCCTCTTGAGTTTTTAGCGATATTTTTACGCCAAGACGTGACTAATAAGATGGTCACTGCAGCTAGAAAAAGCTAAATTAAGTATCAGGTTTACCAAATTTTATCGTCAAAACTGATCGCCAAATTGCTTACCACACCAAAGGGTACCCAATTTTAACCTGAGCCCATATTTCCAATTCAGGATATAAGTAAAACCAAAAAAGAATCTTCAATGTATATCCATGATGAAGGTAAATAATAATCCATAAGGGTAAAAAGCGAATCATTCCCTTTCTAAATAATATTTTTTCATAACTAATACAAGAGAAAATGCATTTATTAAAATAAATAGACGAAGGAATGCGCAGTTAGCCTTTAAAGAAAACGATAAAAAAAGGGAAATTTTTCCCCATACGAAAGTCCCTGTAGAGAGACACGGATGCCCTAATGGCCATTCTGCCAAGATCCATAAATCGTGGAGAGAGGCCAGCGCAAAACTTTCACGATTCCCATAAGAATCGCAACGAGCAAACTAAACTGATTCTTTATGAGAATCATTTCAAAGTCACGGTTCCACGATTTCTAGTGAACTTATTTTTCTAGAAGCCAGCTTGAAACTGCTGAAAGTGTAGATATTGTTAACTAAAACCACGTTTTTAAAACTTGTCTTAAATTATCTTTTGAATGGGTAATTATTTTTAATGAATGATTGATTAAACTAGTTTAAAAGTAACGAAGATTTAGAATGTAGAGGCCTTTTATGGTAGCTTATATTTTATCATGGATACATGTGGTCTTGAAAAGATTGATTATATTGTTACTTTTACATGATTTATTACTTACAACATTCTTGAATATTTCAATTATTGCTAAAATGTAAATTTTAGAAGACTATACTTCTATATAAATTAGAATGAGGACTCAAATTTGTGAAACAATTGAATTTAAAATGAAACAAGTAAAGCTTGTGAAATTATTTCGTTTCAATACGCTACATATTTATTTCATATTTCAATCGGTGCATATATACATAAATATAGTCTTAAAAATGCCAGACAAAAAATTAAAGTATAGAAATTTTGTTTCACAATCTAGACTTAATATTAAAAGAGATTATATTTGTATATGTTGAGTTTTAATTTCACATAACATGAAAAAAGTTTTGCGTATAAAAAATTTAGGTTATCTATTCTAATTATGCTTATGTAAAAGACTATATTTATTAAGGATATATAATTTTTATGCCATATTAGGGGAAGTTGGTATATTTTAATAAATATTATTTTATGCTAGATACGTCAGTAAATAAAGAATTCTGAGTTATGCTAAATTACAAATCAAATGAATTATCTATGAAAATTAAATTTTAATTAAAAGCAAATATATCTATACTGCAATATTCATAATTTAAGTCAACTAAATCTATTATATTCTATTACACATACAGTCAATTAAATTTGTTATGGCATTTCGCTTAGTTAATCAATTTGTAAAAACGTCAAAACGTTTCAATATTTAAAATTGCCTTTTACCTCATAGCTTAAAATGAAATTTAAAAGGGTATTGAACGTTTAAAAACAAAAACGTTTATTCAATGAATTTCAAAATTTGTCGGAATATCAGAAAATGTTGTTAAAATTAAAATTTATAATGTGTTTTAAAATAGTTTGTTTTACTATTTTTAAGGTCAATCTCCCTTATCTCCACGGAATAGTTTTTCACCAGAGTTATCATTTTCACCTAACTTTTAGTAGCACTTGCAGTTCTTGAATATTTAGAAATAATGATAAGAAGAGTCCAAAAAAATTCCGTTCATTAAAAAGTATTTATAATCAAATTGAGACTAATTTTAAAGAGAAAAGAAAATGCAAAATGGATTTCAGTGTAGAATCGGGTACCAATTGGGTTTGGCAAAATATTTGGCGCTACACCTTGGCTATAATAAAATTGAATTGCTGGTAACCTATCTTTGTATAGCTTTTGTATAGTGGTCATCTTGTAAGTCACATATTGGAGCCTATCTTGGTCTCAAAAAATTGCCAAGGAATAAAGTGGTACCTCATTGTAAACTTTTATCTTAAAAAATGTTTTTGAAGAAGATTGGTGATGTTTCCATTAAATAGGTAAACTTTTGTTTCCATTAATGTGTAAATGTCAAATTACTGCCTAATCATCAGCAAATTAATAGCTCTGGAGTCAATAGTTTATGAGAATGGTAATATGAATAAATAATTTATAAAAAAGTTATTTTCAGCACTAGAAAAATTTAGTAATCCATAAATTTAAAACAATTTAAATAGAATTAATATTTCTTGATGGTTTCCATTAAATATTTATCTTTAAAATGATAAAAAAAACATTCTTCCGCCTGTAAAAACCTTCATTTACAGATAAATAAATTAGGCTTAAGCATTTCCGTTTTTTATGAAACAACAAGCCGTAGTTTAAAGGAAAATAATTCAAATCTTAAGAAAAAAAATAAATATCTGAGCTAAGCAATACTTCTTGTTTAAAAAGTTTTATTTCTATTTATGATAATCTATTTCACAACAGACAATAAGCAAAAAATCGTAGGAAAATCACCAAAGAATCAAGTGATAGATTTTAAGAATTATTCGATAAAAGAATTATTATTCGGTAAAACATTTTAAGAATTATTCGATAAAAGGAAAACTGAAGTGCAAAAAATTGAGTTTCTAAAGAAGAATAAATCTTTTATTTACTACAAAATGCAACATCTTTATCAGAAATGAAATGTAACAAAAGAGGTCTTACAAATTTTACAACAAAAGAACTAAATAAATGCAATGAAATCCCTATAGACCAACGGAGTCAGGAATTTTCCTTCGTAATTTGATGCTTGTTAGAGTTCACTAAAGACATTTTTTTTTGTTTATTTTTACGTGAGAACTAGAGAATCATGTGTTTTTTATTATTCAACTTTGATATATACTTGATTTTTCAATGTTCTTCAAAAAAATAAATGTAATTCTAACTTTAGTTTTATTTACTTATTTTCTCTACTATGTATTTTCTGACTTCTCGAATTTTTATGGAAATTATTTACCACTTTTTGTTTATTTATCATTAAATTTTTGTATAATCTGTAATAAAATATTTTCATTGCAAATTTATTACAGAAGACGTAATAAAATGAATCTCATGAGGAGATGACAGTCCTCTAACTAACTAAGAATAAAAACATTTTTCTTCCGAAATTATTAATCAACGTTAATTAGGTTTTAAATTTGTGTAATTTATATAAAATATGATTAACACTGATTCAAACTCCCCTAAAGTTGCTTATGTCATGATATTATTAATTTAAGTAGGATAACATTCTTCGTGTTTTGCAAAATAACCATGTTTCTTTCTTCTTTTTAAAATTTTTATTAAATTAGAATGAATTTCACACTGTTTTTACGAGGAAATATGAATTCGCTTATTGTGTTAGTTAGGAAAAGTTTTATTTTTAATTCAAAGAAATCTTAGATGCCTTAGAAGTTTTGTTGAATTTCCCTATTGGAACGTATGGTTTTATGTAAGAATAGATATAATTAATGAAAAAAAATTCTTTTCAGTACATTCTGCGCTTTCAAATTTAAAGATGTTCATAAAAATAAAAATGTGTAGATCAATACGAGTCATAATAATGTTAATTTAAATCTATATTATTTACAATACAAGAGTTATAATAATATCTACAGCAATTTAACAAATTGTTGTATATTTTGCTAAATGTAAACAAATTCTTGACATTTTATTATAAGCTTAACATATTTGAAGATTTTATTTTACTGATACGTTGACTGTATAATATTGCATATCAAACTTATTTCTGCGAATTTCAAATAATGATCATTAAGATATTTTCAGGTTCATTTTTTTGCAATTTTTTTTTAAAAATTCTTTTTTAGATATCAAAGCTTTAAATTATTAGATTGACGACGAAAGATGTAGAAAGGAATTTTAATGTAGTTCGAGTCATAGGACTTCAAATTAATATTATGTTTTTAGTAATTAGTTTAAATTATTAATAATAATATGTTAATAATAACTGATAAATTTTAAATAAAATTAAAAATAATAAGTTTTTACTGTGCTATTTAGTTTATTAGTTTAATTAGTTTTTATTATGTGTTTATTTTTCATTGCTATACTTACGGGGTATTCTCTCTAAAAATGCCTTGAAATCACACTTTATCTATAATAGTTAAAATTATCATTAGAAACAAATATATCCTTAAACAAACATAGAAAAAAATGTATTCAAATATTTAAATCCTTTTTTGGACGATTTCTTTTTTATTTTTAAAGTATATCTTGGCTAGGAAATATAAAAGCAAGCCATAAGCACTAAGCAATTTAACTGTCCTAAAATTGTGAATTTTACTGTTTGGAGTGTGTTGATATGGCATCGGGAGGTTCATTCACCAGTTCAAGTTTCCCAAATATGTTTCATGCAAAACCCCCATGGTCCTATCATCTGGTATTTAAACAAAATAAGAAAAACAGTCCCGATTCACTATGTGTGTACAAAAGAGAGAGAGAGAGAGAAGGAGTTATTTTTTCCAAATTTATATTAACAAGAAAATGAAGCATTTTAAAATCTTTAAGTAAACAAAACACGAAGAAATAGAGTGAGAGAAATTGAGGGCAATGTACAGAAGTATTGCTATTTGTTTTCTTTCTTACGATGTTATAAAATAAATTATTTCTCTCAAAATCGTTATATGCATAAAATAGAAAGAAATTGAAAAAGTGAGAAGAAGATAAATAAATATTAATATATTAATTAAATATTAATAAATATAATTTATTGATTAAAATTAATTAAATATTAAAAGAATAAATCTTATCATTTGTCCTATTCTCAATGGTTTTATAGATATTTTTTTTAAATTTCATTAAAAAAGATATTTTTTTAATAAATTTAAATAAATAATATAAAAAACAAAAATATTTTTTAAAATTATTTTGTGTGTAAGATATAAAGAGGAAGAATTAAAGAAAAATTGCCATTGACCATCCATTATGGTTAACTTCTTTATTCGCCATTGATATTATAAGTGCCACATGAATAAGCTTAGTTGAGATCGCCTTATTCCTTATCTTATTTTGGAGCTTGAAAATGTGCACAGCATACCCAACAACAATATTTAGTTATTATGATTTCCAAGTGGCAAGAGATTCCTGGATAGATTTTTATGAAGTGCTACTGAAAAGAATACGGAAATAAAAGATTAATACTGAAGCTTTGTAAGGACTTTTAAAAGGATCCTCTTGACAAAGGACAACTGAAATTACTTCCAGAGACTCAAGACAGTCGTTTAAAAATGAACAAATTTAACTTTGAAACAAAGACATGCTCTTAAGAACTTTGTACACGTGCTTTAAAGTATGCATAAGGTATGCGGAAAGGAAGTAATTAATTCAGTTGGCAATGACTGGAAGTCGTTCGGAAATAAATCTCGATGGGTACTTAAGTTCTAGGATTATCTTTTAAAGTACGGTGCGGAAGTGGAAATTTTACAATTTCATTTTCCGAAGAATTTTTACACTTGCACTTAAAATTACTTACCTGATTTAAACACAATTAATTGAATCTGATATTATGATATCAATACGCATTAAATTTCACTAATATTTAATCA
Source organism: Latrodectus elegans (assembly GCA_030067965.1). Taxonomy (NCBI): domain Eukaryota; kingdom Metazoa; phylum Arthropoda; class Arachnida; order Araneae; family Theridiidae; genus Latrodectus; species Latrodectus elegans. Next base: position 17,769,600 of record CM057815.1, on the reverse strand, counting down.
TTAAAAAGAAAAATATCATTGAAAAATAGTATGCTTTTAAAGAAGCTATCTCTATCTATCTATCTATCTATCTATCTATATATATATATATATATATATATATATATATATATATATATATATATATATATATATATATATATATATATATATATATATATATATATATATATATATATATATATATATATATATATATATATATATATATATATATATATATATATATATATATATATATTCCAACGGCATGGCACTTGGGTGATGAAAACCCTACGCCACAACAAGGTCAGAAACTGCTACTCATTTGCTGCGGACCAAGTCAAGGAGGCGTGTAGCGTTGCCCGCGCCACGCCATACTACCACAAACCTGTTTATAGAGTGTGCCACATTCATACATCATCACAGAAGAAAAGATAGAGAAACACAGAGAAGGAAAGTAACATACATACTCGAACCAGGATTTAAACCAGGAGTATATATATATATATATATATATATACACATATATATACATATATTTATATATATATACACACACACACATATATATATATATATTATAGATATAATATATATACGAGGGTTACTCTGAAATTTTTGAGATAAGCGCAGACGAGAATTTAGAAAATAAAAATAACGGTTTAATTTTAAAATAAAAAGTATTTTAACACAGAAGACGATTTTTACTAACTTACTTCCACTTGCTTAGAGTAGAATAAATTTTAAACAGAAGAGAAAATGGAGCTGACGCAAGAACATTTTTCGCTATGATTTTCTACGATTTTAAAACAGGTTTAAATTAAGAAGAATGCGTTCAACGGTTGCAATTAGCATTTGGTGATGAATCTCCAGCTCGTGCTACTGTATTCAGATGCTTTAGAGAATTTAGAAAAGGTTGAAATTTTCTTCAGGATGAAGAACACACAGGAGCACCGCCGTCGGCAGTAATCCCGGATAATGTGTCTGCCACACGAAAAATGTTAATAGATGATAATCGCTGTACCTATCAAATGATACAGAAGGAACTTAACATTGGATCCGCAGCCATACACAAAATCATTCATGAAGAATTACATATGAAGAAAGTAGTTTGCCAATGGGTTCCCCATAATCTAACTGAGCACCAAAAAGAGGATCGTGGCAGAATCAGTAAAGAAATTCTTAAATTGCTAAATGAAGGTGGCCACCGCATCATTTCTAAAATTGTAACAGGTGATGAAACGTCCCAACCGTTTTTTGACGTCCCAACATGTCAAGAAAACAGAGTATGGGTCTTTGAAGATGATCCCACGCCGACAATGGTGAAAAAATAACACACACTGAAAAAGTGATGTATGCCGTTTTCTTCAGAAGTACGGGAGGGGTCAAAGCCATCAAGTTGGAAGGACAGAAGACGGTAACAGCAAACTGGTATACCACTAAATGTCTTCCAGAAATTCTACAAGAACTGAATGTTAGGGGACTAATGCTTCACACTGACAATGCATCTTCACATACAGCCGGATTAACAATTGAGTTTCTTTAGCAAAAACAAATTAAAGTGATCGAACATCTGCCGTGTTCACCAGATCTGGCTATGCGCGACTTTTGTTTATTGTTTAATCTAAAAAAGGATTTACGTGGATGTCGTTTTCATTCAGAAGAAGGGGTTAATGTGGCTATAAATGCATTTTTTCATCTATTCCAAGAAATGAATGGGTTGAGGCATTTAATATGTGGAAAATTCGTCTACAAAAGTGCATTGATGCTGGAGGAGACTACTTTGAACACTCCTAAAATTTTATAAGTATAATTTTAAAAACTTAGTTGTATCTCAAAAATTTACGAGTGACCCTCGTATGTATATATATGAGGAGATGGTGTTCAATCAAGAAAAAAAATTGTGTCACACAGCCCACATGGCCTACAGAGCGTCCAAATCTGCCTGTTTTTCTGACGGTGGGGAAGAAAAAACTACAATATTTCTAGATGAATATGTTTGACTTGCTTAGAGTTCATCGTTGTTGAAATAACGTAATGTGTTTCCGAGCAACACAATAGTTTATTATTTTTGAAATAAAATATTCACCATTTCGAAGAAAATACATCTTTCAACATATTCCAAGAATTTCTAGTTAATTGAATTAATATTCATAAGTTTAGATGTCGTATTAGCAGATACTTCATGTGTTTAAATATCATGCACTTTTTCTATACTTTTAAAATAATAAAATTTTGTAAATAATAAAGTAAAAATGTAATGTTAATAATTGAAAATAAAAGAAAAAGAAAAAAAACCAATAGGGAGATTTTCATACAATCTTTTTTATAAATATAGGCAGATAAGTTATACCTCAAATTTTCCTGTAATTCACTTTCCTAAATAAAATTAATACAAAAGATTAATATATTTTTTTAGAAAAAAGATCCTTCTTTTTTATTTTTGCATTTTTAAAGATACAAGATATAATTGTGTTTCTTAGGAAAAAAATATCTTAATTATTGTGAAAAATGAAAACGACAACTATCAAACATGAATATATTCCGTTTATATCTAAATACGCATATGTGTGCATATTTATATCTCTTTATAGATAAATAAGATATTTTTTTCCAACGATGGACACTTGAACCCTATGTCTCAAGAAGGCCAGAAACTGCTACTCATTTATGGTTACCCAGCGGGCACCTGTGAACCAAGTCAATAAAGCGAGTAGCGTTTCCCGCGGCATACCACCACACACTCGATTACAGGATGGGCCACATTCAAAAATCGTGACAGAAGAAAGGACAGAGAAACAGAAAGTAACATCCATGCCTGACCCTGGATTCGAGCCCGGGGCCCATAGCACAGGAGTTAGGAACTCTAACCACTCAGCCATCGATCGGCTAAGTAAGGTACAAATGTCTGATATAAATAGACCAGAAAGAGATAAGGTAGATTATATAGACAGAAAGATTAAATAAAGTAAATATAGATAGGTTAAATAGATATATACGTGCTTTTTTAATTCTATTGTTTTGCAGGGTTTCAATCTCCTTTGAATTTCAAGTCTATGAAATTTTAACAGCAGCGCGCAAATCTACCGCATAAAACTTTTCGATCGAATGTTAAGAAAATAAGCTATTCTTTGTCTGAAATGAATGATTCTATAAATGAGCTAAAAATAATGAAATGAAATAACAAAACAACATCTACTTATAAAAATTAATAATTTTATTGAATATATTTTCCAAAATATGTTTATTTTATTTATAATAATAAGATAGTCCACGTGCCTTTTTTCTTAATAATTGTATTTCTTTAGCTCATAGGTAAATCTTTACACTTGTACTGAGAAATAGACAAAAATTCCAAGTAAAGATATTTATATCATCTTTAGGTTTTTTTTAATTCTTTTCTCCAGAAGAAATTTTTTTAAAAAAATAACAAATTATCAAAAGAATGATGAAAAAAAGAGTGATCCACTTTTTGTATTTCCCTCAAATAATATGACCAATTGACACTTTTCACAGTTATATATATTTAGAAAGAGTACGTAGGTTTAACTGAAGGCAAAAAGAGCTGAAAAGTCATATTTCTCCATGACGAATCATATGATCATTTTTCAGTGATCCATGACTGATCATGAAAAGGTCAGGTAACTTTTAGCTTTGACTTTTCTCGATTCTGATTCAATTTTGAGAGGAATTTAAACTTTTTTTTAGAGGAGGCTAGCTAAAAACATTATTAAAATTTTCTAGTTTATTTCATTTTTGTTTTTAATGCACAATTCTTTATTTTAAAAAATTAGTTCAAATGATTTGTTTAGTTGACATTTATTTAACTGTTTGTGGTCCAACTAGTGTTTCCATTTTTGTTGTTCATAAATTAGATTACTATTTTGGGTAGAAGTGTTTAAAGTATCTCGTAATCTGTTGTAAATCTTACATCTTCATAGAATTAATTCGTGAAGAAAAACTGATGCCATGAATTAATAAGGAAAACAAAAGATATATTTTTGAGTAAATACTTGAGATTATAGTAAATCACATTAAGATTTCAGAATTCAAAACTCTAAATTATTTCAATATTCAAATATTCAGATTATTTCTGAGATTATAAGTTACCTTTTAAAAGGAAATCACTTAAAAAGTAAAATAAAATGCTCTAAAATTATTTCAATTGAATATTTTTATTTTTCTTGTAAGAGCAAAAGAAAAAAATATTCTATAATGAAGTGGAATAAAAATTTTGATTCTTCGGATAGGAAATAAACTGTATCAATTTATAGCTCATTATATATTTAATTAATTCATTTATATGGTAATTATAACAATACATTAAGATAAAACTACACGAAATAAACCTTGAATGACCATGAACCATGAAATGACCTTGAATAAAATTGATTTTTCCAAAAACGACGATTAATTGTTGAATTAAGTCTATTAATTCTTATGCAATACATTGATTTTTCTCATTTGTAAATTTATATTGGTAGCAAACGAATCCATTTCTGAAAACTTTGTGAAATTATCAAAAATCCATAATGATTATCAAATTTTTATGCATGTGAAATTGAAAAATAATTATTTAACTCTTTTATTTCTGTATAAAACATTACATAACTCATATATAAAATATGAGTTTGTATATATTAGTTTAGCACATATTTTTGCAGAAAAAAAATCTTTCTTACATTGCCCATTTAGTTTGTTAATATAAATTACCTTCAACCATTACTAGTTAACAATTTGTTAACAAGATGTTTAACGCAAATAAAAACAGGAAGCGTAGTTTATAGCAACAAAGTTTATTGCTAAAAATTCTAAGATGATAAATTATTCATGCATTATTTTTAGATTTTATTGGGCAATTTTAAAACTATTTCAAATCGTATTTTTAAAGCTCTAGAAGGAAACTACACTTGAAAAAAAATTATTTCTTGATTTCAAACGATTCAATGAGTTTCTGCTGGTTTCCGAATGCAAACTTCTTCGTTGATATTCCTCTTAGCAATTTCCTCCCTTTTATACGAGTATAATAAATCAAAAAAGGGGCGTAAAGTTTAGCGAATTAAATTTCCTGTCATCCATAAAATCGTCCTACAAATCCTACTTTTATATCATAAAATATACGAAGATCGCAATAAAAAAGAGTAGCAACAGATAACATTCAATTATACGATTCCGATGGAAATTGCTCGTGGAATAGCTAAAAGATGTTTTTTCCGATCACTGAAATTTGACTAGAATTACTTTATAAGAAAAACTGCTATTCAATATCATGCAATTATTTAACAATAGACTTTAATATGAAGTTTGTATCTGAATAAAACTTTGTTCAAAAAGTAATGCAACGTAATACATAATATATTTTAAAAGAAACGTTTTCTGTTGTTTGCTATTTTTCTATTTCTATTGCTGAATAATACTATTGAGTATTGCTGCAAATATACGATATATATATATATATATATATATATATATATATATATATATATATATATATATATATATATATATATATATATATATATATATATATATATATATATATATATATATTTATAATATATATATATATATATATATATATATATATATCTTATTTAAAAACAATATACACTTATTGCGAACAAATAGAACAACTAAAAACATAAATTGTCAAACATGTATGCAGAGCAAGAACACATAATGTATGTCTGGATTTATATATAATTTATGGTTTTTTTTTTATTCTGCCTACATCTCTAATTATTTGTAATTTTCATTTCTTTGAACGGTTTAGATAGTTTTCAAAGAATATTTGAGTTGAAAATGATGTAAAATATAATTCAACAGAAGGGGGAATCTTCTAATAAAATACAAATCTTTCCTATACTTTTTACTTTTCATTTTTGAAGATAGATGTTGTTTTTTTGACATGTATAAGCCTTTTGTTCATTTTATGACATAAATAAATTGGCAAATATATTTAGTATTAGTAATCTCAGCAAATTACGCGATGCTTAAATCATTTGATTAGCATTTTGGATAAATTTTGTTGAAGAATATCAAATAAAAGCATGTTCTTCTTAAAAATTAAGAATTCCAAAAAATGTTAGCATTTCTGTATTATAAATGGTTAAGTAACAAACCTAAATGAAAAGCATGGAACCAAACATAAAACATTCTTTATGTTAGTTCTAATAAGAATCAGCAAAAAGGAAATAGTAATAGTTCTAAAGTCATGATTGTGGTGACGGTTGTCGATCAGATTGCTAAGTGAAAAATGAGTTACAATTAATAAAATGAAATTACGTTTTATTGAACTTTTTAACGCATTAAACATGTAAAAAAATATTGAAAAATAAGTAATAAGGTACCGATATATATATATATATATATATATATATATATATATATATATATATATATATATATATATATGATAAATATATGGTGAATATGATAAAATTAAAAATAAAGTAACAAATGGCCCACGTTAAAGATATCGTCACATGTAAGTTCCATTTCACATTACGAATAGCTTAATGTTTCTATTTCATCTGCTCTAGCATAGCGCGCATTGTCAACTTAATTTATTATCTTTGATGTCTAGATTATGTATGAAAGTGCATTATTTTCGTTGCTACTAGAGAAGATTAAATCTGTAAAATTTACAATTAGATACTTGCATATGACGTCATCGTATCCACTCGGACACTTTTTAGAACAAAATAGAAAATAAGCATGAGTTGCAATTTGTGAAATGTGCACAGTAATCTTTGATGAATTAGTTTTAATCATTTGCATACTGAAGCAAAGAACGAAAGAAAAAACTAGAATTGCATATGAGTATAGGCTTAGAGTAAAAAAAAAAAAATATTTCGATTAATGCATTCAATTTTCGTGGGTCTCAAATGATCTGCTGGAACGTATAAAAACATATAAACAACGGACATGTTTTTTGTCCACAGTTGTCTTTTTATTCTCGAAGTGAAAATATCTAATTATGAAAAAGTAGTTAGAATTAAGCCATAATGATCACAATAAATTTGATACCTGTTTAAGGCTGATTACCAATATCGAAGATTACATTCTCCTATCTAGCATATCAAAGTCTACCTTACCAATTCCCTGTCTCTTTAATATCGCCTGCTATCATACTAATATCGAAGGTTAGAGACTCCAGCCTATCATATCTCTCCTGTCATATCAATCTCTTGTCTCTATAATATCTCCTGTTTATCATATTTGGTATCAAAATTATTGACCCCTGTCTATCATCATAAAAATACACAAGCACTCAACTGTGTAGCCATTTAACTATGCTGTTCCTATATATATATATATATATTATATAAATTCTAAAAAAATATCTTTTACTTTATATATTAAACAGACTTATTAATTAATCGATCAAATTAAATATTTAACTAAATCTTAGTTGGTTTAGGAAATTATTTTTTCTCAATTTTAGTGGTAGTTAACAAAATTAAATGTGAGAGAATAATGAAATAATATGCTTCTTTTCGATTAACTTAGAATTTAAGATATTGTAAGCAAATAAAACTTGTGAGATTGATAAGAGAATTTGCTCATAGTATTGTTTTTCACTGTTGAGTAATAATGTATTTATAATATAGTTATAATGTATATATGAGTTGGCGATAAAACCAAATAGCTCTAGATTATTCAAGCTTAAGTTCATTTCTCTTCAACATGGCATTTACTTCAGTGGATTTTACCCAACATTGGTCTTTTTGGTAATGAATTAACAAAAAATCTTGTAAAGGAGTATTGTAGTCATCCAATCCCTTCGTCCTCTGAAATGCTAACCTAGAACTATTTCCCAGAAAAAATCTCACATTAAAAATAATTGGTTGGTATCCTTACCCAACCCTGGTACAAGAACAGCAAACCAGATATATCTCTCACGTACTCTTGAGACAAAAGTGCGTAGTCATCCAATCCCTTTGTCCCCTGAAATGCTTACCTAGAACTATTTCCCAGAAAAAGTCTTACATTGAAAATAATTGGTTGGTATGCTTACCCAACCCTGGTACAAGAACAGCAAACCAGATATATCTCTAACGTACTCAAGAGACAAAAGTGTTGTAGTCATCCAATCCCTTCGTCCTCTGAAATGCTTACCTAGAGCTATTTCCCAGAAAAAATCTCACATTAAAAATAATTGGTTGGTACCCTTACCCAACCCTGGTACAAGAACAGAAAACCAGATATATCTCTCACGTACTCAAGAGACAAAAGTGTTGTAGTCATCCAATCCCTTCGTCCTCTGAAATGCTTAGCTAGAACTATTTCCCAGAATAATTGGTTCGTATCCTTACCCAATCCTGGTACAAGAACAGAAATCCAGATATATCTCTAACGTACTCAAGAGACAAAAGTGTTGTAGTCATCCAATCCCTTCGTCCTCTGAAATGCTTACCTAGAGCATTTCCCAGAAAAAATCTCACATTAAAAATGATTGGTGGGTACCCTTACCCACTCCTGGTACAAGAACAGCAAACCAGATATATCTCTAGCATACTCATGTGACAAAAATAAACCTGCATCGTTCTCTTGCTCTTTGCCACTGACTACTTGACATGTCTTACGTTTTCTATGGGGGAGAAATCGTACCTTCTTTGTCCAAAATGCCATCAGCAACAGATTCCTACTAAGCATATCTTGGAATGTTTGGAAATTTTCGGGTGGAAAGAAGTTTATTCTTCCTCTTCTTGTCTTTGGCTTTTTAAGTGTCAACGGATTCACGAATCTAGTACGACCTCGCCAGATTGGGTTGAAGATAAGTAACAACAACATAATAAACATGTAATTTTTGTAATTTTTCCTGTAACTATCATAAAAAATAATTCGGACATTGAAAAAGGACAGTATTCTATTTCTATTGGATAATCAAAATAATATTTCCACATCTAATTCTTGTTTTCTATTTTTTTATTTAATTGAATCATATTTATACAAATGAGCTTCTAGCTTACATTTTTATGTAGCATAAATTGAACAGATGTTAAGAAAATTGAAAATTCAAAACTTAAATGAGTCTAATATGAAATAAAGCAAAATTTTTATTTTGCTAATTTATTTCATTTATACATGATTTTTATACAAGCAAAATTTTTATTTTGCTAATTTATTTCATTTATACATGATTTATACATATTTGAAATATTTTTTTCACTTACATATAATTAAGATTACTAATTTATTTACCTCGCTTACAAACCGACATACACTTTTGTACTATTCTTAACAAGTACAAACCATCAAGAATTCTGGAATTTAAAATAATTTTCTGTTGTTAACATAGGAAAATATATCACATATATTACTCAAAAATTCCTTTGATTTTTGTAAGATTGTAGTTTTCAAGTTTAAATAATTAATATTAAAATTCATTATACACACCATAAAATATTAAATTATTCAAATTTCTTTTTTTTTCAAATTATACTTATATTTAGATTAAAATATTTAATTTAAAAGATATATTATTGAAGAAATATCAAACATTCTAACTGGATATTGAGATTAAGTGCCCTAAAATAACGATTACAATGGGAAAATGAATTGTAGCATTTAAATATCAAAAAAGACATATTTCATTTCTACAAAATAGAAATAATTGCTCAAATAAAATATAAATCCTTTTTAAAAATTTTAAGTTATAATTTCTGTAACTAAAATGAACCTCTTTTTTATTAGAAAAAATGTTTTTAAATATTTTAAGCAATTAATATTTCAAAAAGTTGATTTAAATTTTCTTTTATATACTCTGTTAATATATTTCGTTTATACTGTAGAGAAATTAGTGCCTTTTTATGTATAAATGTATGTGAAATATATGTGTGTTTTTTTAGAAAGTTTATTATCTTTTAAAAATATATATTCCAATTATCAAAATTTTATTTTTTCTGTGACTTGTTATTACACATTCGAAGAAATATATGTTCTCATTCAAAGAAAATTGATATGGAATTTATAAAAGTAACTGGTTAGTTTATTTTTAAAAATTGATCTTTAAAAAATCTAATTTTAAAAGTTTAAATTGTAAATTATTATACTTAATATTTACTAGATTATACTTAATACTTACTTAATATTTTATAACTACTAATTATACTTAATACTTACTAGATTCTTGATAGTTTATACTTAATACTTGTTGAAAAAGAATAATAAATCATTGTTTAGAACAAACATCGCTTTTAAGGAAAAAAGTTTTACACTATCTAGTGTTACAAGCTGTAATTTTATTTTTTCTGATTGTTTCAATTATAGACTAGAAAAACACTTCTAGAAACACTTTGAACTATTAAATTTAAATCTAGCAATCTTTATATCTTTGTTTTACAATAGCTCAATGTTCTCTAAAAGATTTTTTCGCGCATTTTTAATGGACAAAAATATTTGTAATTTTCTCATACGAAGTAAATAACTAGTTTTTTTTACATTTAAAAGTGATTCTTCTTAATTCACATTAGATAATTGGTTCGATACCATATAATAGACAACCTTACTGCTTAATGATGTTGTAAAGCATTTTAATATACATAGAAGGTAAGATGAGGACTTTTTTATAGAAAAACTGAAGCTTATTCATGTGTCATAAAGAGGAAACTTGGAAAATTCTCAAGCATCTACTCTAAAAATGTACATGCATGCACCACATCCATTATCCGTCTTCAACAGTGACTGGTATTGAACTCGAAACTTCCCCACTGAAGAGCCACGATGATTTGAAGATTAAGAGTTGAAATACATTTCTCATATTAAATTCTGTTTACTGAAACAATTATCTGAAACTGTTCAACATTTAAAAATTATCACCTTTAAATAACAAAAATTATTAAATTCCTTTAAAATATTATTATAAAATGTTTCTTGATCATCGCATTATTGTGAATGATATAATTTTCAGTTGATTTTCTTCATCACAATTCAAGAAAAATTATGGAAATTTAAATATTTTATATATTTCTCATTATTAAAATAGTGTAAAACTCCTTACATTAAAAAGAAATAAGATCCTTAATTTTTTTTTCAAATCTCTGTCTTTTAAAAGATAAAAATATTTATTTTAATCATGAAAAAAAATTTTTCTCTTGAAGTTGTTTGTGTTGACATTGTGAATGATCTCATATTGAATAGCTGTTAAATCTATGAACTGTTGAATAGAAGATTTCTGTAGAACTATATAGATTGTTTCTATGACTTGTTGGAAATACTGGAAATGCGAAAAAATATTTTAAACATGAAAATGGTTGTTGTATAAATATATGAAGGCAGATTAGATTTTAGTTTGCACAAACTACTACTATAAAATTCAATAGCACATTTACTATGGAAGAAAGCAATAGCATATATTTGTAAAAAATTCCTTATCAATTTTCTATCAGGCAAGATTTTGCGTCAGATTCATTGATAGAAAGAATCTAGGCAGCTTAAGCGTCCTGAGGTCTTACTGATAACATATTTCATAGAGTATTGTGGGAAAATACGGTATTTCATCGTTGAATGAGAAGACGTTTTTAAAAAATGCTACATCTATTAAAAAAATCAATAACAACAAGAGAGAATCATTCATGCTTTCATGAATAGTTACTTCTGATAGGGGAAAAGAAGTATTCTTTAAATGAACAGTTCTGTTGTTGTTACTTATGACACTTGGACACGCCAAGCTCGCAAACCGACGACTAATTGAAATTAAGTCAGAATGGTGCATCTTTCGTTTCATTGGAGCACCACAAATGTAAAAGTACAACTTTGCTTTAAAACTCTTCTGATAGATGGCACCACCAGAGCTTTGAACTTTGATCTGAAAGGGAAAGAAATTTTTCTGCCCACTATTACATTCATGGAAATTGCTCAACGAACGACCACAAGAATTTCTATCCCATAAATTCAACGATCACATATACCGCATGTACTCGGTGTGTCGTTCGTTGGTGGCATTGGGAATCGAATTCCGGACGGAATGCCAATGCCCTAACCACTAGGCTATCATTGAGAATTCTAATCATTCGAACGAATTTATTCGATTTTCGATAATTGTTCGAACGAGTGAAATAAAAATTTTAAGAATCAAAATTAGTCATCCCTAGCAGTTAATGATATAACTTACGACAATCCCGAACATTTTTTTTATTATAAAGTGATGATATTATATATATTTAATAACTGATTATAATTCAAATAATTATCTTTGACAAAAATGAAACGAATGCACACACACAAACATAAGTATCAAAAAAATCCATCCATTAATATATACACATAAATACAAGTGTATATATGTACATATACACATATATATATATTAATTATTACTTCGAATCTTTACGCAAATGTATTCAAAATGTCTTCCCCTTCTTCCCTGTTTCTTTGAAGAGAAAAGACATGTTTTACTTTTTTTGTTTCTCAGTATTTTTGTATTCTTCTTTTACAATTATCTTGTTTTTGATCTCCCATTTTCCCCCCATTCAATTACTACTCTAATTGTTTTCCTCTGTTTTCTTCAGGAATACTCTTAATGTCCGTTGAAATATTTTTCTAATTTCTTAAATATCTTTTCTGTTTCGTGTAGCTCAAGTTATTTTATTTTTTTCATTTAACATGCTAAATATTTTTAAGATTTTGCTTTGTTTTTCTAAGTAATTTTTTTAATGTACCTTAGCACGGGTATATCACTAAAGGTATATAAAATATCATATTATTTACTAATGGCAAATTAATTACATTTTCTTTTTGCAAATAATTTTTGAATGTAGAGCCTTGCTTAAATCACAAGCACATGGAATTTCATTCTCTTTGATTCCTGCTTATTGTGGAATTATTGGTAAAGAAAAGGATAATACACTGGTTAAGAAAGGAGCTTTCTTTTCACACATCTAAACTCTTTCTATAAACCTGTTTCCAAGAAAATTCTTATAAGGTATGGTTCAACTCGCAAGTAATAAGCGATGGAATCTGGGGGAGGAGAGAACTGTTCCCAGTTTTCCGAGGTGTATTGTGGTTGCTCTATTTAGGGGAATGATTGAACATGACTGCTGGCAGGACCATGTCTACAAAATTAGAGTGGTAGATTCCCCAAAGTGTGCTTTGTATAACTCTACTCAACCAATAATTTGTGAATGTTTAAATTGTTGTACCGTGGTTTCTCAATATAAGGACATTATAAAAAAGTACTGGAAGTCCCGTGAACTATTTATTTAAGCACTAATGTCAATCATTTGTAAAATAAAATAAATGTTAATGTGCATTCGCTGTGTTTAAACATTCTTATAAAGTTTCAAGCAATTTGAATGCATACATATCAATACTGCCTGAACACATACTACAAATTTAAACATTTATCCTATGCCTATTTATTGAAAAGTTAATTTGCTATTACTATATAATATATATGTATACATATGTAATAAATTAACACAAGAAAGCTAAATGTCTTCATGTTTATAAGCAGTTTTCTGTGATACAGTTAGTGTCTCATATTTTTTTCTAAATGTATATTGTTTTTTGTTCATTAGAAAGTGCATAAAGAATCATGATCATTTATATTTTATCTTAGTTTTGAAAAATAAATATGGAAAGGCATAATTCTTTCGAAACAAATTAGTAAAATTTGTAATGGTTATTGCTTTATGCTTAACCTGTCATTTCTTAAATCTTAAAATTTGTAAGTGTATGAGTTTGCACACATATAAAAATAATTTTCCGCAGTGTTCCCAATATTTTTAGGTTAAAATAAATGTGCTTTTACGTTAAACAAACACCGAAATCTTTTTACTAAACTATTTATATCAATATAACATAGGCTATAATAATTTATTTAAATGTTTGTACTACGAAAGTTGGTTCGAACTCGTATTTTTCAACATTTCAATTTCTCAAGAACAGCGGAAGCTCAAAGGATTTAAAAAGAAAAATGGAAGTATTGATGATACTCTAATTCTATGTGAAACTGAAGAATATATTAAACAAGCTTCTCGTTTTACTGCAGAAACATTCATTGATTGTTGGAAAGGGGGAGGAAATGAAAGCAAATATTTATTGTCAATCTGTGTTACATAAATGCCTGGAGACATTTTATTCTCTGTCTCTTTAATACCAGCATGTTTGAGCATTAAGGTAGGAAAACATTCTCTCCTTTCTTTTTTGGCGGGAAACAAATAGTAACCAAAATGGCGCCGTACGTTGCTTTGGAATGTCCCATTCCATTTTACCATATGTCTCGTTTCCCACAGAGACTCGACGAAACAATGAGCTGAGTTGTTCCGTTGCTGAGGTGAATTATGTATCTGTTTTTTTAAGATGGTTGTTTACATTCAAATTTCGTAGCAAAAGCATCGTGGATTTTCATTTTGGAATTCAAAATACGGCTTATAAGAAAGGGGATGGAAAGAATTCTTTTTTTTTTTGCTGCAGTAGTTTGAAAATTATTTCTTTAAGAAATTTCAATTAAATTGTTGTTGCTTGAAAAATTCTAAAATCTTGTACCCAAGGAGAATGAAAAATGCAAGCGAATAGTTTTATTATGCAAATAAATCTAGCTTTTACCGTTCTACTTAGTTTATCTGCTCAGTATTTCTATAAAAGTAAGTTACAATTAATTCATTTTTTAGCAATTAAAGATTTAAATATTAAGGAAAAGTATAAAAATACCTTGATATAAACTTGTTATAATGAATGCAAAATTTTAGGAATTTATATATTCGTAATTTAAATAAACATAATTTATAACAGCAAAACATTGTTTAATAAAATAAAAATATTTAAATAAAACTATTTATTAATTAGTAATTTATCATAGTTATGAATGCAAATAAGTAAAAAAGAATTAATATACTGAATGATATATAATAAAATACATAAAATAATATTAAACAAATTTTAACAGACTGTAATAAATTTTCACACAAAAGATTATTAAAAAGTAACAAACATATTGGCTGCATACAAAAATGTTTTTAACAAAAGCAAAGTTCATGTGATTTTTTATTAAAAACATTTTATTGGTATTTTTCTAAGCAAATGTGATCCGCACATGATCTGTTATAATGGACCCATTACAATATACAGGAGCTCCGATTTTAGATACAAAACAGTTGAACCTGGAGGATGTAGTTTATGGTTACACTTAAGGTCTCTTACTTTAGTTTTCGCTTCAAAGAAATGGCAGAAAATTCCTTACAAGAAAAGATTTCAGAGATACTTTTTGCTGTGTCTTTTATTTTTATGTTTTAGCCAAAAAGCTGAACACGAGTTTCAACTTTGCTACCTCGTAACTTCTGAGTCTTAAAAGTTCTAACATAAGTTTTGCTGACTAAAAAAAGTTATAAAGTTGTTAGAAAAATATAATTAAATGACTATTAATTTGTAATAGATGTTTTGCACTAAAATATTTGGAGAGAAATGTAAGTATATATATATATACAATATAACGTCATTACAGATAAAAATGTTGGTTATCTCAGTTAAAACATAACGTAAATAATTTCGTCTGTTTTTTTTACTGCATTTGTGCGTTAGTTTTCCTACATTATCTAAAGTTTTGAAAATATTCCCGGATGCAAATAGTTATAAGTTTTTAATTAATATGATGCCTGTTTTAGTACAGTTATAATCTTTCTCTACGACTTATTTTTTTATGCTCCACTCTCATTGTATTTTAAAGATTACACCACTATTATTTTCTATAAGGTAACAATGGAGATATAATCTCAATGATGGAAACAATGCTATATTAGTCGTTGTTACTAAAGCCAAGTTTAGGACAAAGTTATTTCACAAATTTTTAAAGGAAATTGATTTTTTATCACAATTTAGAATGCACAAAATTTCGATATTAGTAGTAATGTTTGCATTAGTAAAGTAGTTATTCCATATATTGCCCTCTCAATCTAAAATTTCAAGATATATTTTTCTTTTTTTTTCTAATTAAAAAGTCCACAGTATAATTTCAAGAATCATTTTCTTTTATGTCGATTTTAAAACATGAAATTTGTACTGTACTCTTTCAATATGTTGGAAACATGATGTTTTTGGCAAAAGTTTTATTGACTACTCTGATTAACGAATAAATTTTTCCTTTTCCTAATTTTAAGAAGTCCTCATTAAAAAATGGCAAGAATCAAAATGAAACAACTTTCTATCCTCACCATATATCAATCATTAAAATTTCTCAAACTACTAACTGATTAAAGCGTTAAGATTCTCTTTGACATATTAATCAGTTAATCCTTTTTATGGGCATAAGTGATTATGTTTGATTTATGCAGTGATTTGAAGTCATATTCGAACTATAGATACAGGTCAAATTAATTTTTGCATGCAAAAGGTAATCTTAGAGGAGCAAACATACACCGTATATTTTTTATAACTGCATCCAAAAGCAGCTTTAAGAATTTGATTATCAGTATTTTTTGTATATTTTCAAAGAATATTTAAAGAAGCAAATTACTTTATAGGCTTTCTAATTTTTACGTTTTCCTTCTTTTCCTTTACACATTTTCTTTCTGCTATTCTTAAAAATTATTTCTTGTTAAATCGTGAAATTAATAATCACATAGATAAATAGCAATATTTATTAAAGTTATTAAAGTTATTTATTTATTAAAGTTATTGAACAGCAATATTTATTAAAGTTATTCCATCAAGCATAAATATTTAAATAATTATAAAGTTATCTCATTAAGGATAACTTTATTAAATATAGCTGTTCTTACAGTCTTTTCCATTTTGAAAATTTTGAATTAATTTTTGACCTATTTATTGAAAATTGACATTACATCACAGCACAAAGCATGTTATCTGCACTTTGATGTTTCTTCTTAATTTGTATTCTGTCCTTCTAATATATTGAAGTCAATGAATTCAATCTTTTTTGGTGTTCGTTTTACGCATGACCTTCTTTATCAGAATTTCGTCAATCAACACAAAATTCTGACGTATATCTATTGATAATTATATATTTTTTTTATTAATAATTGGTATACAATTGTTCCGAAGAATATTTCAATTTAAGGGACGTACACATGCAAGCGTGAATTCAATTCTGTCCAGAAATATGCACATGCATTACACTCAGAATAAAATCAGTGGAGAGAGTTGAAATATTATGAGGAAAACTTATTCCATTATCATTTTTCAGGATTTAACCATTCACTTTTTGCACTGTAGTAATAAGTTTAGGAAAGGTTTAATTTAAGAAAATACAAAAATATTCATTCACAATGTCACACAAATTGATTTAATAATATAGAGGATAAAAAATTTGACGTTTCAATCATTTATTGTGTTGCTATCTGTTATAATTTTTAATCAACAAATATTAATAAAAATTCCTTTTTGCTGACCATGAAACTTGGTAGAGGGGAGTATTTGGCACACTTTGGAAGAGTAAATATTTAAGAGAATAATTTTAGGTTTTCCCCTTGTGTAGAGTTTTACGTGCAAGAGTTTGTTTCTTATCTAATCAAAAAATAAATAAATAAAATAAAATAAAAATAAAAAACTAAAAAAAAAATTATAAATTTTTGTTGATTTTTGGCTTACACTCTTTGATTTTAAAAGTTAAGAAAAAAAAGTTTGCCACTGATATTCAGAATATGAATAAATGAGGCAAGATACAATTTATTGGAACTTCTATGTGGAAAACTGATAATTCGTTACACAAAAATTGTCTTTAAAAATATGGTTTTGTAGACTTTATTAAAATTATTTATTATTTTGTGAGAGGAAAATCCTTTTTAATTATAGTTGTGTAACGGAAAATTTTATTTTCTTGCTATTATTTAAAAATTAAGCTTTATTACTTAAAAATTAAACATGTGACTACTTGAAGCATTGGTTAACATTGTATTTAATCGATAGAATATGGCATCACCATTCATGCAAATGTCCTATTTCTCTTTAACTAAATATCTTACCCTTATTATATATTATAATTATTAATTAGTTAATATTACTGTTTAAAAATAAAACATCTGACTAATTGAAGCATTGGTTAACATTGTGATTATTCGATAGAATATGGCATCGCCATTCATGCAAATGCCCTATTACCCTTTAACTCTATCTTAATATTATTATATATTATTATTAATAATAAATTAATATTATTGTTTAAAAAATAAGCATCTGACTAATTGAAGCATTGGTTATCACTGGCATGAGTTAATACCACTTTTGCCATCCCCGTTCCTGAAGTATGTCCTATTTCTCTATAATTTATCATCCTATTGTTATTTTTCTACTTTAATTTAATATATTTATTATTCTTTATCATTAACTAATGATATTAAATTTATTTTATTGAAACTTAAAGTAAATCTTTAAAATTTCAATAAAATAATGAATACATTCGTGTCTGCAAATTTTTAAGCTAATTTTCATGACTTATTGGTAATAAATTAAAATTATTTCAATTGCTTGTAAGCATTTTTAATCGCATTAGATCACAGACATAACAGCTCCAGAATTATATATGGTTTGTATAACCATATATCCTACTATACTCTTTGTTTTATCATCCTATTGTTATTTTTCGGCCTTAATTCAATTTATTTATTCTTTATCATTAATTAATGATATTAAATCTACTTTAATGAATTCTCATTTTAAAATTGTCCAAACAATGAACACTATTATCAATCGGACAAATCATGCGATATTTTAAAGGATTTAAAAAAAAAAGAATAATTTCACTATTTAAAAAAAAGAATATACTTTAATGGAAAAAAATCTGTTACAAGTATTGCCAATAAGAAAAGAAAAAGTTTAAAACTGCAAACCAATTTTGAGTTTTTGAATTTTTATTACTCTAAAGTAACATTTAAGATGTTCTTTTCAATAACCAAAATTGAAACTTCAAGATTTCAGATTCCATTATTTAATGAAATGTGACAGGAAGTGTTGAAAATTTGGTGAGAAATGATTACTTACATAAGAATTTTTGTATTTCCAATGTTTAACGAATTCAACGAAAATCTTAAAAAAGAAAACTTGTTAAACACTTCAAAAACCTTTGATTGCATGACACTCTATAAAATATTCCTGCCCTTGTGAATTCTAAAGAACATTAAATACCCTACAGTTGGTTTCATCTAATTATGCAAGTAATAAATATTTTACAGCGTTAATTCGACGAAAATAGAAGCTGTTTGAGCAATCATGGAAGGAGAGTTATCTCGAAGGAATATAAAGGAAATAGGAAACTAAATGCATTTAAAAACACTGCAATATGAGAAAGAGGGAGATAGAGAGAGATGTTCATGTTTTATAATGATTTTCTGTGCAAAGCATCTGTACATTGGTTAGGATGAAAATATTTTACTTTCTAAAATTCTACTTTTGTCTGTTAATTGAATTTGTCCCTGGACTTGTTACCAGAATATTTCCCTATATCTAGTCCATAATCTGGCTCTACTAGTTTGGCGAAAACAGCTGGGTGAAAATTTTCGTAATTTATTTTAATGAGCAGCCCATGTGCAAGATGAATCTAAGCATATAATGTTCTTATGAAATATTTTATACATTGACTTCTATATGGGAACCTTTAAGAAAAAAATAGAATGATTTCTATTTATTTACTCCATTAATTATTTTCTAAGAATGATAAAATCAAAAAAGTAGATTCTTTTTACGTTTGCCTGTAAAAATCCTCAACACTTCCGTGAGACCGGAAAAATGACTGTTTTCCCGGAAAATCCGGATTATCTGGTAGAAAAGCTTCACTTAATATTTTTATTTTAATGCATTATATTTAAAGAAAATTCTAAGCATCATTTGGGGATAAATTAAAGCTTGATAAGAATCTGTTTACTTAACATTAAATTCCCCTTATATAAAAATAGAAGAAAAATATTGTGAATTAGCTATTTTCCATGCTTGTTTTTCTTTTTATTTATGAAAATTTACTAATGTAGTCGAAATGTTTCCTCATATTTCAGCAATTGAAAATGTATAATTTTAGTTAACTGGACATGACAACAAATCCTAACATTCAGAAATCTGACGGGTATTGCTCATAATGACTGCAATGCGAGCGATATCAAAATGTATATTCAGTAAATTCCAAACCATTAATCCAAGTGCTGACCCAAAGTGGTGATACATGCTATCAATGTGAGACAACAGACAGTTGAACACGAGTTCAATCATCATTATGCTACAAATGGAATAGGCTAATGGCATTGATCATTGTATCAAATTCATTTGGTGGATTCCTTTGGAAGTTTTCGGATTTGCAATACAATGTTAAAGGTACGAAGGTTTCCCTATAAATTTCTACAAATTATAGGGAAAAAAATGTGAAGAACAAACTGTTTTATTGCCATTCCAAATAGTTGGCTTTAAACCTTTTGCACTTCTCCATCTGTTCAAAGCAATTCTTCAGTTTTTTTACTCTGAAATTCAAATCTCGGAAACGTGGTTTAAGAAGCTATTAACAACTTCTTGTGGTGATGAAAATCCCCCTATATATATTTTATTTCATATAAAGAAAGAGGAAAATTCCGTTTGGTGACAAATCAGGAAAATATGGAAAATTTGACAGTAATTCGATAATTTTATCTTTCAAATAATCTACTGTTTCATGTGCTGTGTAGGAGTTTGCATTGTCGTGGTTTAGAATGATGCAGCAATTTTTGTTGTTTTTCTTAATTCCGTTGATGACTTTAAGCACACGAACACATTTCTGTATACCACTTAGCGTTAACAGTTTCTTGATCCTCTAAAGGAATGATTTGCGATACATCCTGTGAGGCAGAAGAAACAAGCAATCATATTTTTAAAGTTCTTCGTGAAGTTACAACTTTCGAGGGATATGGTTCATATGGAAGCCCTCAAAAATGGATTGTTATACAGTTTTCGTATCGTATACCAGTATATTTAAGTTTCATCAGATAAAATGGTTTTGGTATATGGATTTTGAGGTTCCTCATTTGAATTTTTTAGTATCTACTTATTATACCAATTTGCACGATTCTTTTTTGGAGCTTCCATCAAATTGTGCCGAATCCATCTAAAACAAATAGTTTTAGCAGCTAAATGATGTTGCAAAATCGAATGTATTGATGTCTGTGAGATACACCAAAGACAGTTTCTTCCAATATGGAACTTTTTCATTTGTCTTCAGCACATCATCGATGTTGTTTGGAATCTCTACATATTTTGGTCTTCTTTCACGAGATTTACCACTCACAGACGCACAAACATAACAAAATCCTGCAAAGCAATTATTAATAGTTTTCTTTGATGGTCCTTCATTGCCAAAATTATCACGAAGCGATACTAAGCATACTTGTCAGGTAAATACTTTCTTAAAACCATAAAAAATCATCTTACAAAAATGTTTAAGAATTAATTCCATTTTCTTAACTCACTTGTTTCTTCAGACTCATGGTAAGCAAAATACGTAGAAAATTTCTAAAATGCCACTGACTCCAAGAAAGAAAAATGTATATTTAGCGAATATCATAACAACAAATTTTAGTAGCTTCTTTTATTGGTCGTTTGTAAAATGTTATAAATGGCAACCTACATATCAAAAGACATAGACGAAAGTTGATAATCCATGATGTTACAAATATTGTTGAATCTTCATGTGGATCCATTTACAATAATATTTCTTGAATTACCGTGTAAATAATGATTTTCTTTCACGCTTGTCTTCATTCAATTGAGTGTGATTTATGTTTTATCCTAAAAACAACCTCATTACTTAAGTGGTGTGTCATGGCGTGGTTATACAAACTATTAAGGGAAATGGATCCCATACATATCAATGTCAAAACTAAAAAATAGATGCTCTTGTGGTGCCATCTATCGAAGGAATTTATAACAAAGCTGTACTTTTACTTTCATAGTGCTCAGGTTAAAAAGACGCACCCTACTAACTTAAATTCGCATAACCAACTGCATAGTGAGCTTGGCTTGTTCAAATGTCATAAGTAACAACAACAATAAAAACGGAAAATGTATCTATCTTTTCAGGTGCTGAAAAGTGATTGTTTTAAGAACGTTCATTCTGCTCGACGAGATAGTTATAAGCCTACTGATACAGTATTTGGTTGATATCAAAAGGGTTTTGATAAACGCGAGCAGCAATGGTATGAAAGAAGACTGTACAATCGAGTTGGACTACATTCAATCGGAGAAAAAATAATTATTATGCAAATAATAAATGATATGTAATGAAAATGACATTAATATTTACTGAAAATGTTTTTGAAAACAGCCTTGAATAAAGTGAAATATTGTTAGTAAAAATGTGCATGCAAATCTCATAATACAATGATAAGTGTATTACAAATATTTATTACGTATAATTGAGAGAATCATCTTTATAATTATTAATTTTACGTTTATTAATTTATCTCATGGTACGTTAATTAATACCTTAATTGTGGTTTGTCATTCAACGGTCATTAAATGAAATGTAATTTAAATCAGAACCTACAGTTCAAAGTGGATTTTCAAACACAACAAATATTCAAGCTGAAAGTGGGACTCGAACCCACGAACAACTGAACTGAACATCAGAGCTCAAACTATTAAGCTACAAACTAACCAATTTCGTTGTAGTAACACCTTATAAGCACATTCACGAAAGGTAGATTTATATATCGAATGTTTAATAATAAAGACGTTATTTAAATTCTGTTCCAAAATTGCATACATGAATTAAATGATGCAAAAGAAAAATGTAGCCTTAAATATGAAAGCACTACAAATGAGAATAATATTTCAGTATTGATCTTACTGAAAATTAGAAAGCCTCCGAAACAAAGAAACCCTCAAAGGAATTTAATCAAAAGTTAAAGACCCCTTAAGGCAAAGCATTCAAATTTCCCTTTTCTAAAATCCTATTATGCAATTTGTTTGTGTTAAGAGCCGCCAGAAGGAAACAAATATAAAATGATGCATTATAATCTTAAAATTTCTTAAAAAAGGAAAAATCGATATTTTGATTGTTAGTTTACTTAGAAAATGAGTTTAATTCTATCAATGCTAAAACAAGTTTAATGCGTTTCCTATTTCGTCAGAAGTTTTCTGATTTGAAACTCTAATTCATTCGTTTTTCTTTCTGAAAATGCAGCTGGAGGAAATTTATCTGTTATTTTATCCCGCATCATTATTTCCCTCTTGAAATGAAATCAAATTGTGCAAGATTTTTTTAAATTATATTTCATTACAGGTATTTTAGATAACAATCAAATTAATGCTTTCAAAAATTCATTGTAATTTTATAAAACATTCGCGTGATTTATTGAGTGTTTTTATTTATACTGGGTATATATTTGAATTCATTATAATGTCAAGAATTTTCGTAGTATTTATGCTGTTAATGCTTTTAAAGTCCCTATAATTTAATGGAATTCAGCTCACATTTTCAACAATTTAATCATTAAGTATTTTATTGGTTTTATTTAACACAATAAGGTCGTATTTTGCAAAAACACTAATTCAGCCGGAACCTAAAATCTAAAATGGAACTGCCAACCTTAAAAAGTAGAAAAAATATATTTACAGATTACCTTGAAAAATTTTAACTGTGTTTTTTAAAAACAATAAATGTAAATTTTTAAAATGTTAAATTAAATTTTATTATTGCTCAAATTAACCTTCCTCAACATCTATAAATTTTTGTAGACAAATTCTTAAAGATAAAAATCTTTAAGCGATTTATTTATCAGAATTGATGAAAAATCTCATCATCAATTTCATCTTCAGAAGAAAACAATATCTAATAAGTTTTTTTTTTTGTTTTAAATTAAACATAATCAAATATTTTTAGATAAATAGATTATATGAATAGGATAGAAGTTTTATCACTTTGATGTATTTTAGTTGAATACGCTCATTTCTTATAAATAAGAAGAGGCATTGTTAAGGTAGAGATTTAGTATTCTATAAACATTCATTTTTTAAAGAACTGGAAAATATTTAACATTAAACATTAATAGTTTAACATTTAACTATGATTATTTTCATTTTTCTTTCATGTAATTCTTTACGAATCATTTTATTTATGAGAAAAAAGATACAATTTTTTTCCTATTATCTAGAAGTAGAATGATTAATATCAATTGATGCTTTTCCTTTGACAGAATAGTTATTCAAGATTATAACCTCTGATAGCCGCCATCTTGTGTGTTCGGAGTCTGAAGGGAACTGTAAGCTCTAAGTCAGTGTTTCTCAACCTTTTAGTATTCACGGCCCAATTTCCAATCATAATTTTCATTGTGCCCCCCTTCCCAACAATAAACCCACCGCATACAATAAAATGTATACAATAATAATGTATTTTGAGTATTTTGGCGCTAAAGCTACAACCGTAATTTTAAACTTTACAAATTACCAAGAATACGGAAATCTATTGACATTTCTCAACATCGATCCTCAAAACAAGATTCTTATGCCTTTTTATTGCTCTTGCATCTCGCCATGTCGGACATTCTCACGGATTCGCGAAAAGTTTCGATTTTTCTGGTCAGCTTAAAAGTTAAGTTTGAAGCGTTCACAGATGTGAACTAATGTTTTCTCATAGGGAGAACGAGAAAGTTCTATGATGCCAGTTTCAATTCCAGACAATCTCATTCGAGTCGATCCTTCTATCCCTATTGAATCTATTCTGAATGTGTATGTTATATATATTTTCGTGTAATTGAAATTCACCGTATTAAATATTCACGGCAGCAGATTTATGCATAATCATGGATAAATTTTTAAGCGGGCGTAATCGAACATTAAACAAGCATCAATAAGTACACAGGCGAGCGTGGTTCCGAAAATAAAATCAAGAAAATATTCTCAAGAATACTTAAATTATGGGTTCACTAGTCTTCTTCTCTCTTATCTCCTGTCTGAATCAAAAGGTCTATGACAT
Organism: Latrodectus elegans; assembly: GCA_030067965.1. NCBI lineage: Eukaryota > Metazoa > Arthropoda > Arachnida > Araneae > Theridiidae > Latrodectus > Latrodectus elegans. Next base: position 17,744,732 of record CM057815.1, on the reverse strand, counting down.
CCTCCGACTTCAAAGAATTAAGGAGAGCTCCAGGGCTGTATAAAAGTTCACGTTTTGAAAAGCCAATGCAGTTCAGTAGGTGTTCGGAATTGGCTGGGTTCACTAGTGCTGAAGTGAATGAAGAAGATAGGCCCCTGTGTATCATTTGCTCAAAAATGTTGGTGGTAGACAGCATGAAACCTAATAAACTTAAACGACATTTGGAAACGCGCTTCACAGTGATTACGTAAACAAACCCAGAGAATTCTTCGAATTAAAATTAAAATCATATGAAAAGCAAAAATCATTGTTTAAAAAAACTTTGTGAATGAAAAAGCTTTAATTACCTTTTTTACAAAGTTTCATATAAAATAGCCAGATATAGAAAGCCTCACATTCCATTGATGAAGAGCTTATTTTGCCAGCCGCAATTGGGATTGGAGAAATTATGTTTGGAGATAATTTTGCAAAACAATTGCAGTCTATAACTCTTTCAAATGATACTGTTGCCCGTCGAATTGCTGATATAGCTGAAGATGTAGAGTGTCAGCTTTTGTCGAAGTTGCGTGACAAATTGTTTTCAATACAACTCGATGAGGCAACAGATAGTAATACAAATGCTCATTTCATTGCCTATGTTAGATTTTTCGATGATTTGTCAGTAGTAAAAGAATTACTTTTCTGCAAACCAATAAAACTCAAAGCAACAGCACTTGTATTATTTGCGATCTTAAATGATTTTATGAACGAGACAAACATAGAATGGAAAAATTGCTTTGGAATATGCACCAATGGAACTCGTTCTATGATCGGAAGATTCCAAAGTATTCAAGCACTTGTGAAACAAAAATCGCCACAGTGCGTCTGGACACATTGCATGATCCACAGAGAAGCTTTGGCTTCTAAAGAAATGAGTCCTGGTTTGAATATTGTGTTAACTACGGTTGTAACCATAGTAAGCAGCTTAACAATGCTTGCAAATTTGAATGATTTTATTAAAACTTACGAGGCTGAAAAACAACATGTAAAAGTTGTTTTTGTAACCATTGAAAATTATTTAGCAATGAAAGCAAAGAATTTTAAAAAGTACTTTCTTGTTGACGACAAACTGATATCAAGTTGCAATTGGGTGAGAGATCCATTTCAAACTACTCCCGAAGGACTCTCAACTGAAGAGGAAGAAACCTTCGTAGAATTGACGGCAAGCCGCGAAACCAAAAGACAGTTGAGCAATAAATCACTCTTTGAGTTTTGGACAGGAGTGGATGATGAGTTTTCTGCACTAAAAACAAGGGCATTCCGCATTCTACTACCATTTTCAACGTCTTACCTTAGTGAAACTGGATTTTCTGCGGTGGCTTCTTTGAAGACAAAATATAGATCTTAGCTAAATATAAAAAGAGAACTGAAAGTGTCTATTTCTAATATTAAACCCTCTTTCGAAAAACTTTGTTCTGAAAGACAGGCTCATAGAAGTCACTAATACTTATTAAATATTTCGAAATGTATTTTGTTTTGTATGAGTGTATGAGTTCTTACCTTTCAGTCACTTAATTTTCTTTTGGACATGTTCGCGCACCACCCATTAGTGTGCTCAAGTCCCCTAGGGGATGCGCCCCTCAGGTTGAGAATCACTGCTCTAAGTAAATACGAAACACGAGAGAAATCTTTCTTTCCAAATGCTAATTGTAATTATTCTTCTGAATTTAAATAACTTTTTATATTCAAAATATTTTTAGGGATTAAATTTGCATTATATAAAAAGTATAAGATAAGCCTTCACTTCTAAATGCTAACTGTAAGTATTCTCCTAAATTTAATTTTTTTTTTTTTAATTTGGAATACTTTTAGATATTATATTCAGGTTCAATACAAAGCACGAGTTTAATCTTCCTTTCTAAATGCTAACTGTAAGTATTCTTCTGAATATAAACATATTTTTAATTCAGAATATTTTCAGAGATTAAATTCACATTATACAAAAAGTATGAGATGATCCTTCACTTCTAAATGCTAACTGTGAGTATTCTTCTAAATAGAAACACATTTTAAGTTCAGAATACTTTTAGAGATTATATTCAGACTAAATACAAAGCACGAGATGAATCTTCCTTTCTAAATGCTTACTGTAAGTATTCTTCTAAATATAAACACATTTTAAGTTCAGAATACTTATAGAGATTATATTCTGATTAAATACAAAGCAGGAGATGAATCTTCCTTTCTAAATGCTTACTGTAAATATTCTTCTAAATATAAACACATTTTAAGTTCAGAATACTTATAGAGATTATATTCAGACTAAATACAAAGCACGAGATGAATCTTCCTTTCTAAATGCTTACTGTAAGTATTCTTCTAAATATAAACACATTTTAAGTTCAGAATACTTTTACAGATTATATTCTGATTAAATACAAAGCAGGAGATGAATCTTCCTTTCTAAATGCTTACTGTAAATATTCTTCTAAATATAAACACATTTTAAGTTCAGAATACTTATAGAGATTATATTCTGATTAAATACAAAGCAGGAGATGAATCTTCCTTTCTAAATGCTTACTGTAAATATTCTTCTAAATATAAACACATTTTAAGTTCAGAATACTTATAGAGATTATATTCTGATTAAATACAAAGCAGGAGATGAATCTTCCTTTCTAAATGCTTACTGTAAGTATTCTTCTAAATATAAACACATTTTAAGCTCAGAATACTTATAGAGATTATATTCTGATTAAATACAAAGCAGGAGATGAATCTTCCTTTCTAAATGCTTACTGTAAATATTCTTCTAAATATAAACACATTTTAAGTTCAGAATACTTATAGAGATTATATTCTGATTAAATACAAAGCAGGAGATGAATCTTCCTTTCTAAATGCTTACTGTAAATATTCTTCTAAATATAAACACATTTTAAGTTCAGAATACTTATAGAGATTATATTCTGATTAAATACAAAGCAGGAGATGAATCTTCCTTTCTAAATGCTTACTGTAAATATTCTTCTAAATATAAACACATTTTAAGTTCAGAATACTTATAGAGATTATATTCTGATTAAATACAAAGCAGGAGATGAATCTTCCTTTCTAAATGCTTACTGTAAGTATTCTTCTAAATATAAACACATTTTAAGCTCAGAATACTTATAGAGATTATATTCTGATTAAATACAAAGCAGGAGATGAATCTTCCTTTCTAAATGCTTACTGTAAGTATTCTTCTAAATATAAACACATTTTAAGCTCAGAATACTTATAGAGATTATATTCTGATTAAATACAAAGCAGGAGATGAATCTTCCTTTCTAAATGCTTACTGTAAGTATTCTTCTAAATATAAACACATTTTAAGCTCAGAATACTTATAGAGATTATATTCTGATTAAATACAAAGCAGGAGATGAATCTTCCTTTCTAAATGCTTACTGTAAATATTCTTCTAAATATAAACACATTTTAAGTTCAGAATACTTATAGAGATTATATTCTGATTAAATACAAAGCAGGAGATGAATCTTCCTTTCTAAATGCTTACTGTAAATATTCTTCTAAATATAAACACATTTTAAGTTCAGAATACTTATTAGAGATTATATTCTGATTAAATACAAAGCAGGAGATGAATCTTCCTTTCTAAATGCTTACTGTAAATATTCTTCTAAATATAAACACATTTTAAGTTCAGAATACTTATAGAGATTATATTCTGATTAAATACAAAGCAGGAGATGAATCTTCCTTTCTAAATGCTTACTGTAAGTATTCTTCTAAATATAAACACATTTTAAGCTCAGAATACTTATAGAGATTATATTCTGATTAAATACAAAGCAGGAGATGAATCTTCCTTTCTAAATGCTTACTGTAAATATTCTTCTAAATATAAACACATTTTAAGTTCAGAATACTTATAGAGATTATATTCTGATTAAATACAAAGCAGGAGATGAATCTTCCTTTCTAAATGCTTACTGTAAGTATTCTTCTAAATATAAACACATTTTAAGCTCAGAATACTTATAGAGATTATATTCTGATTAAATACAAAGCAGGAGATGAATCTTCCTTTCTAAATGCTTACTGTAAGTATTCTTCTAAATATAAACACATTTTAAGCTCAGAATACTTATAGAGATTATATTCTGATTAAATACAAAGCAGGAGATGAATCTTCCTTTCTAAATGCTTACTGTAAATATTCTTCTAAATATAAACACATTTTAAGTTCAGAATACTTTTAGAGATTATATTCAGACTAAATACAAAGCACGAGATGAATCTTCCTTTCTAAATGTTTACTGTAAGTGTACTTCTGAATGTAAACATTTTAAAATTGTAGAAAATCTTTCACATTTATATTCTTGGATCAACGATTACTTTTGTTCTAAAATTTATACTACGTAAAACTATTCTTTTGATTCACATAAACTAACTTAACCATTTATTTTTTTCATCTTATTCTCATCGATGGATATCTCATTTTCAAGAGATACTCGTAATAGAGTTTTGTTGCTCTCATAATGGTTTGCAGATCTTACAGCCATTTTTTTTTTGTACAACAGAGCAAATTTAACTTTAAATATTTTTAAATTAACTATGGTTGTTTTTTACAGTCACAATTTGATGTACTGCTTAAATTAATAATTGGCTTAAAAGCAATAATTGGCTTAAAAAAGCCAATTATTGCTTAAATTAGCTTTTTTTTACATCCAAATACCCATTTTCAAGGTGGTAGTAGAACCCATGGGTCATTGAACAGGAAATGAAAGGATTAACCATTCAGTTAGGAATTTCACATCTACGTTAGAAATGATATCTCTAGGGGATCTAGAACTGGAAAATCATCTTGGCCCTTACTTTGAAATTACGAAGATTCTCGTCCCCCATATTCCATGTAACTATTTTTATTTTAAAATAATTGGTTGTGTCATATATATTAAAGTGTACGTAAGAAGATGAATGTAGTTATACACATTATTATTTATAAAGAACACAACAAATTTCAGTGAACTTGTATCTATTTCATTGTGTATATAACGCATTTTTAAAATTTATGTATATATACAAAGATATATGAGTTTTTCAAACTGAATTTAAAAATTTAATCTAATAAGATATTTTAGTAGCTAACAATAATCTTAAGATAATTCATAAAATTCACGAAAAAGTCATTAAATTGTGTAGAGACGTAAGAAAATGGAAGTTAGAATATTACAAAACAAGTCGACCGATGGTTGAGTGGTTAGCGGCCCTCACTTCCAAGCAGTGGTTTCCGGGTTCGAATCCTGGTTCGGGTATGGATGTTACTTTCTTTCTCGGTTCCCTCTGTGTTTCTCTGTCCTTTCATCTGTGATGATGTATGAATGTGGCCCACCCTGTAAGTGGGTTTATAGTGGTATGGCGCGGGCAACGCTACTCGCCTCCGTGACTTGGTTCACAGTTGCCCGCTGGGTAATGACAAATGAGTCGCAGTTTCTGGCCTTGTTCTGGCAATGGGTTCTTCACCCAAATACCCGCCGTTGAAAAAAAATATTACAAAACAAGACATTTATTACGCAATTCACATGATTAAAACAGTGACAAAAGAAAATAAATAATAATAAACAAAGTTGTTTATGAACCGGATGGTTTAATTTCAATTCTTTAAGTCTCTCTTCTATTCTATCTGTCTTTATATTCTTATTGGATTTTGAATATCTTTTTAATTTACTCTTTTGGGCAGTAACGTCATTTCTTGTCAGTAGAGTTAATATAGATCAGTTACAATTGCGAGTTTTAAATTTCAGAAAGAATGAAAAAGGAGATTGACGAATTAAAGAAATTATAAGCAAAACTGATGTATTATCTTTTTTATGTCGCTCGGAAATTCAAGATTTAGGGCATTTTTGATACAATCTGTTTTGTGAAATTTAAGGAACATTTTGCAAGTTAAGTTTGACTGCAAATCTGTCATTCAAATTATTTCTTTAAGACATAAATCAATACGACGAATGAGGTTTTAGCATACCATTGTCTAAACAAAATACTAAGCACTAAAAAATCATACAGAACAAAAATATAAATATTTCAAATTCTAATAGCTGAATTATTCATTTAAAACTCAAAAAATTTCTTAAAAAAAGCTCAAAGTAAATATTTAATTAATATTTAAAAATTTTGTGAAGAATAAACTTTTTATGTGTGATTTAAAAATTATTAAATTATTAATTCATAAAATTAGTAATTGTCTCTTCATAAAAGAATTGTTTCTCCTTTACGTTTAAAATTCATGATATTCATGTATTGTTCATTCTTTAACGAGTATTATCATCGCAAATTGATTTCAACTTTATTTTTAATCATAAAGTGGTTATTCCAGTTGGGATATCAGAGTTACATGACTTTATTATAATTCTCATCGATTTCAAATACCCACGTCACACATGATTAATTATGACATCGTATTGAAACGGCGTCGTAAATCTGACGTGTTCACAAAATTGCTGCCAACCTTTAAACTGCATTCTTCAAGCAGGAGCAAGCAAGGTGAAGTTCACTATCGAATGTCTGCCAAAAGTGTCGAAGTTCATTTTGTTAATAAAGCGATTTCTTATATAAGGGGAGAAATCATTGGTTTGAGAAACCGTTTTCTATTGATTCAAGTCATTAACATGTTGACAATAGAGCAGAAGAAAAAGCAAAATGAAAAAGATATTTAAAATATCCACTTTATAATTAATTTAAATCGTAAAGGACGATTTAAATTTTTTAAAATAACATTAATGAATAGAATTTTAAATTAATAATTGCAATATCTGTGAATAATATCTTTTACATTTTACGACACCTTGCTTACGTATTTATTTTTTTTAATTTTGAAATTTTATTGTAAAATTTTGAGTAAAGTGATGAAAAATCTTTTTTGGATATAAATACAACGAACAGAATACTTTAGAGAAAGGCAAGTCAGAAAAATTTATCTGGATATAGAATATTCAATAATGCAGTAGTCAAACAAGCATATTAAGAAAAATTTTATACATTTTAAACTAAAATTTAAATATATATTTTAAAAACACATAAACAAAACTTAATATATTTCCATATTTGTATAAAAATAGCATAATATACTAACAGTTTAGAAAGAAAAGTGAGTAATAAAACAATGTGAAGAATGGTCACATGTTTAGGTTGAATTTTATTTTATTTTAAGGACATGAATATATCCCCAGAAAATTTAATTAAAAGTAAGTAGAGTATCCCCACTGACAAAAAACATATCCTTTGCAAAATTTCTTGGATATTATTTGCTTCCGTCGGTTTCTCGTCCTAATGGACAAATACTTAAGGATTGCTTTTATAATTTTAAAACCACTTGAAAAAGCGAGGATCGATATTTGTAATTTATTGCTGCCTCTGGTAATAGGTTTGAATCAAACAAAATGAGAAAGAGATCCAATTTTCAATTGTGAAAATATATTTTGTCTTCTGCTTGCTATGGCAGACATCTGTTATCAGACTTTTTTTTTTTTTGAAGAAAACGGTTTCGTTTAATGATTAATCGATTATTTTAAGAAATGGCACTCATTTTCTTTTTTTTTTAACCATCAAATGTTTTTTTTTTTAGTTGAGATTATGACTACATCGCTTTATTATAATTCTCATTGGTTTAAGGTATCCATGTCGTTTAGATAACATTTCATCTACGTAGTATCGTACTCAGACAGCGTCGTATACCCGACTTGTCGATGAATTTGCTGCCTGCTTTCAAACTGTATTCTTCGAGCGGCAGCAAATAAAGCGAAGTTCACTATCCAATGTCTGAGAATAGTGTCGAAGTTAATTTTATTAATATGTGGTTAGCTTTCCTGACTCCTAAGCTGTGGGTCCAGGGTTTGAATGTCGGTTCAGGCATGGCTGTTACTTTTTTTCTCTGTTCTCACTGTGTTTCTTTGTCCTTTCTTCTGTGATGATGTATGAATGTGGTCCACTCTATAAACGGGTTTGTGGTGGTATGGTGCGGGTAACGCAACTCACTTCCGTGACTTGGTTCACTGGGTAACGACAAATGAGTAGCAGATTCTGAGTTTTTTGTGGCTTAGGGTTTGTCACCCAAGTGCTTGCCGTTGGAAAAAAAATCGTAACGATTTCTTTGATTTCTAAAAAAAAAACGATTATAATATATCGATTAACGTAATAAAATTATTTCTATTATAAGGAGCAAAACATCAGTTTGAGAAGCCATTTTCCATGTATTTAAGCCATTAACGCGTTGATAATGGAATAAGAAAAAAAAAGCAAAATGAAAAAACAAAACGTATCATCCACTTTATGATTAATTTAAATCGGCATGGTAGTTTTAATTTTTTTTTCTAATGACAAATTAAACAAGTAATCAAAGATTAGTAATTTGATGCGCACAATTCAGTTTCCTGATAATTCAATCTATTAATGTTATATTAGAAGTTTGTTTTTATATTACGATCCCGATATTTGAAAAGGCAATTCATATGAAGGAAATCTAAATGAGTTTTATAAAGAAAGAACTTTAAAAATTTTAATATTTATATCAAAAACTTTAAAAATATTCAATACTTACATCATGGCGTATTTTTAAAAACATATACTGCTAATGAAAATAAGTCATGCTAAAATTATTGTACAATAATATGTATTATTATCGAGGGGAAACATTTAATGAACAATGATTTTTGCTGTAAAGTCTTATTTAATGACGGAAAAATATCTTAAAAATAAATATTTTCAAATAGCTTATTATTAAAATATTTGTTCTAATTATTAAGATATTCGTCATTAAATAAGACTGCTGTAAATAGTCTTATTTAATGACGGAAAAATATCTTAAAAATAAATATTTTCAAATAGCTTATTATTAAGATATTACAAATACCTTATTATTAAGATATTTGTGTCAATTTGTGCTAAATTCCAAGTTTTCAAGCATTAAGATATTTGTGCTTAAAAACTTTGAAGTGCTTCGGTCCTTTTCCTCCATTTTTATAGCTGTGGAAAGGAGTTTTAAAATAGTTTCTCTAATGAGTAAATGGTTATGGTGGAAAAAGTTATTTCAGCTGCACTTAATGCTAATATCACATTTTTAAATAGCAAAAAAGTGAGTTGCATTGTAATATATATGTTTAAAAATTCGAAAATGATCCTAATTCATTTTTTTATCTTTTCATAAACACATATTGCTATTTTTCAATTTGCTTCATAACATTTGTGGAGATGTCTTACTATTTGATAAGATTGTTTTAAAGAATATACACAGCTGGATTTAAAATATCATTGAGTAGAGGGCTTTGGTAACATACTTATAGTTTCTAAATATTCATAACCTGTATCGATGTTTATAATCATATGATATTGCACAGATTTCCCTCAGCTAAACATAAAATAATTATAAATGCTCATTTAAAATAGAGCAAACTTAGTCATTACTAATATATTAAATATACTTAAGGGCCGTGATAGTCCAGTGATTAGGGTATCAGTTTTCCATCCGGAAGGGTGGTGTTCGCTTCTCAATGCCACCAAAGACACACCAAGTACACGCGTATACGTGCTCGTTAAATCTGTGAAATCAAAAGTCCTGTGGTCGGTCGTTGAGCAGTTACCATGGGTGCAATGGTCTGGAAAAATTTACTCTCCCTTCAGATCAATGCAAAAATTGAGGGAGTAGATCCTCTGGTGTGCTGCCATCTATCGGAGGATTTGACGAGCGAAAGTCGTACTTTTCCCTTCATCTTGCTCCGATTAAACGAAGGACGCTCCCTTTTGACTTAAATTTGCATAGCCAAAGCATAGCGAGCTTGGCTTGTCCAAGTGTCATTAGCACCACCAACAACAAATTTACTTAAACCATAGAAATTAAAATCAAGCTTAAATTACCGTTTTATTATACCTTATTTCGTATCATTATACTTTGATTGCTGATAACGGCAAATTTAAATTAAAGTGCAATGTTATACCAGGAGTGACATTAATAAATTTATTTAATAAAAATAATATGACATATATTTGCTTGGATTATATATTTATGTATAATGTAGAATTAAATCCTGATTAAACCAATGATTATTTACTGGTAGAGGAAAAGTACTTGACATCGAGTAGTGGACATCATAATTACCTAAAACTGATCTAAGGTATTTTAATTTCTATCGTGTAAACTGTTTTTCTCAAAACATTTCATAGATAGTGGGATGTACTTACTTCACACGATGGAAAACCCAGAAATCTCTTAAGCACGCGCTAAGATAGTTTTCTATACAGAAGGCACAAATACAACATTCTTATCCCATTGTTCATCAGTGGCAGGTATCAAACACGGAACCTTTCGCTATGAAGATCTTTATCTCATTACCCAGCACCAATGGGCTCTAGGAATTTAAATGAATATAGGTAATATTACATGTATTTGAAAGTATCTTTCATAAATATTTGCATTTTATTCATGAGCATTTACATTTTAATTCAGCATTAAAATGTATAATTCACTTATTATAAGAGTGTCAAGTTTGACTTTATTTATCTTGAATATCAAGAGAAGTTTAATCTTATTTTAAATAAATTGATTTTGGTAACTGCCTCAACCCGAAGTAAAAAAAATGCTATGACTTGAAAAGCGCAAACAGTTGAAAACAAAATTTGCTATTGCAACGTCAGTAAATACTGTCAACAAAATGTCAAGGTTTCCGAATTCTAATCTTCACCAAAATGTCACGGAAATAAAAAATCTGGAAAAGTATTTGCTTGAAAGCCAGAAATTCTTTAAGCTGGACTGCAGTGTTCGTTCGAAGAAAAAAACTGTAAGAAAATTGCTTTTCTCTTTCATTCATTTAGAATAAAATTTATTTATTAATTTACTTTAAAGTTCTTCTTATCTTCTTAAATAAAAATAATAATGAAAACTAAAATTTATAAAACATTATAGAAATCATATATAACCATAATTAAAACATTTTAGAAGAGGAAATTGAAATAAGTATATTTATTGAAACGTATAAAATAAACATGTTTATTGAATAATACATAGATATTGCATTGCCTTTTTGCAGTTTACTAAAGTATAAAAGGAAGCATATAAAATTTCAAGCTGTTTTTTGTGTACAATGTTGCTATATATTTAACTCTTGTAAATGGGAATTTTTACTAGGAGTTCATTGTTAGTATATATTTGAACATGGTATTTTTTCAGCATTATATCTGTTGTTGAAATAAACTTTTCGTTACTTTAGAACGTTCAATGTTTTTTATTCTATTTGTTTCCAACTGAGAGATATTTATGTATGTATATATTTTAATAAGTCATTAAATATTCTTATACTTATTAATTTATCGTTAGCTACTTTGTTTGTCTTTTTGGAGGAAATCAAAAATAGAACTCTTCCCGAAATTCCTATCGAAAATAAGCCTTGATTTCCGAAATGAATGTACATTTTCAAATTTGTATTAATTTGAAACCTGTCTTTTTGACTTACAGGATAGAATTCTTTTTCTCTGCTTTAATAATTTTCTTAATGTGATTGCAATTAAATTTATCATTACATAATAGTGATCAAGTGAGAAATTAAAAACAATACTTTATTTAATACTTCTAAAACGAAATAATTGTAGTTAAATGCTATAGAATTGCTATCAAATTTTGACATTTCTAAATATATGAACGCATAAATTTTGTTTTTAGAAATCTCTTTCTAAATATTTTCACAAGATATTACTTTGTAAGCAAAAAATTGTATATCACAAATCAAAAATATATATTTCACTTCTTTTTTGTAAAAATTGTATATCACAAGTGAAAAATATATATTTCAATACTTTTACGTTACCAGTTTTCAATATTTTTATAAAATTTCTAAAGTATATTTTTGAAGCAATGATTTTCTATTTTGATAAAATATTTATTTTTTATCCAAAATGATTTCTAGATTTCGTCATTTTTAAATAGTCATTTGTTTGAGACATATTTTTCAAAGAATAGAAATTGACACTTATTTTTCAGATATAGTCTTTTATGAAAATTTGAGTACTTTAATTGGAAAAAACCACTAAGACCAGTAACTCCATTAATGTTTAATAAAGCTAGGACTTAATTTTTCCGACATAATATTTTGAAACAAATTAATTCGCTTGAAATTTTACAAGAAAAAGTATTTTAAAAAATATTTATTATAAAAAAAACTAAATTTGGAAGGAAATCACGTAAGTTTCATTAATCATAAAGTAGTTTTTTCTTTCTTTCCAATTGAGAAGACATGATTGCTTCACTTTATTACAATTCTTATTAGTTTAATATACCCATGATGTTAGATGACGTTTCATCGACGTCACACATCATATTGAAATGGTATCTTAAATCCTAATGTGCAGACGAATTTGCTGCTTGCTTTTAAATCGCTTTCTTCGAGTGGCAGCAAACAAGGCGAAGTTCACCGTCGAATGTCTAAGTTTCGTCGGAGATAACACAAAATCCCTTCATGATTTTAAACAGTAATAAAGAAGTATTTTTAAATTATGATTTTTTCCGTTTGTAAAAGTTTCCAAAATTATGAAAATTAGCTGTTGTTCTAAATAATTAGTTTCCGAATTTTCAAATCTTTAGCGATACTGCTTCCAAAATTAAACACATTAAAAATAGAACAGAAAAAAATAAAAAAGACAAGACAAAACATCCTCGTTATGGTTAAAATCTTAAAGGGTGATTTTTTTATACATTTTTTTAAAAATTTATGCCCCAAGAATATTTATTTTAAGAATGCCTAAAAATTGCTGAAATTAATAATAAATTATAAAGCTATAGATTATTTAAATATGCCTAAACTTCCATGAAAAAGATTACATTTTTAAATGAGTATTTTTAAGATTGTTTGATCTAATCAGATATAGTTTTTTGTTACATGCATATTTCTTGTGACCAATTATTCAAATGTTAGTGACTTAAATTTAAAATTTTGATAGTGAATCTGTTATCTTTCTTGGCATAGTGTGGAAGAAAATTTAATTGTTCTGCATTAAGCTTGAGATAAAACGTATTTGTATACATTGCAAGAAAATATTTATTTGCAAGTATAATAAAACAGTATAAGCATTGAACGTAAAACTTTAATCTTTAACTTCAAGCGTAATTTAAATTTTATTATTCGAAACGCAAACTTATATCTCAGTATCAAATGTAAAACTTATAATTTCCATTTAACATTTTAAGTAAAAGTTTACTTACGGGTACCCTTGTATTTTTTTTTTTTTGGTGGGGGGGAGGCAATTTTTGAAGCCAACATGGATGCCAAAATGTGAATAACAAAATAGCAACCCTAAAATTACGTTAGTTAAGTCATTGAAAATAACAGAGTTACAACAAATTAAATTTTATCGCCAATTTTTAGCCTAACTAAGGAGTACAATATTTTAGACCGAGTTACAACTGTACAGTACCAATTCAACAGATTCAGCTCGTATAGAGGTCATCAAGTACCTCAGACAGCAGATCGTATCCACTAGTGTAACACAGGTACAAGAAATTAAAAATTGACACTCTTGGCCAATGGAACTGTGGTATTTATAACTTACTTGGCGTGTGAAAGCCTAACTCTTTATCCAAGTTTTAGGAAGATTCTGTGCTATCTCGCTTAGTTACAGCCCTAGAGCTTAGATGATGAAAGTTTCCAAAACTATCTATTTCTTGCCAAATCTCGCCAAGTAGTAGCCAAGGATCTCGCCAAAATGTAGCCAAGCTGCCAAATTACTGGTAAAGCCGTTTTTAACGTAAAATACGCCTACATCGCATGATTTTTCTCCCAAAATCTGTGTACTTCGGATCTATCTGAGATAAATCAAAATTAATACAAAAAATATTTATAAAACTTTTTAACAGTATAAACAAATTGCTTACAACATTGTTGATTAATACTGTTAGTTACATCGTTAAGCATGATTTAGAATTCAAACCATTACTGAAATATGTTGGGATATATCTCAAAATGATTTTCAGTAAACTATATCTTTTCTTTTAGAATTACACAGAGCAAATGGCTATATCGAAATTTTAAAATAATCGAGAAAATGGAAGCCAGCTAATTAAAAGGTGCAGAGAAATTAAGAAAAGTTTCTATGGAATGTCCATTTCAAAATCAAAATTTCTGGAACTACTCAAAATTATATTATAAATACATCATCTGAATAATAATATTTTAGAGACCAATATTGACAGTTAGAAATTCTCTTTGCGTACATTAACTGAATTAATGTACAAAAAGAAAGCATGTGACTTTCATTTTCTTTTACTTGAGCAAGGATGGCAGCCAAAAAAAATCAACTGATCTTCTTGAAATATTTTTTCTCTACCCCGTTTATTTTATTTTTCATTTGTGAATGTATATAAATATAATTACTTTGTAAGATGTATATATGAAACATATATTAACATCTCAGGGTTTTAAAAAAAATTACAATGTGTTACAAAATCGTAATTAATAATTAGCATGCAATTATTTTTAAGATCATTTGTGTGTTAATTATCGTGTTACAGGGGTTTAACACGATAATTTCTGAAAAGGATTTTTTAAATAACAATAACAGATAATTTCTGAAAATGATTTTTTAAATAACAATAGTTATCGTAAATTCAAATTGTAGCATTCTAAATTATTGCGTACAGAAAATATGACTTAGTTGTTTATCACAGAATGGATGTATCTTAAATTCAAGTTCATATTCATTAAGAATTTTGTATTTTAGGGAAATTATTATAATAATATAGGTTTTAAGTGTTTGAAACTATTTTCTTAAAATATTATATCTCGAATAAACATTTTATTCTGTGAATTATAATAATTTTACCTTAAAAAATTATCAAAACAATACATGAGAAAGAAAAGTTTTTTTTTTCTTACAAATATATCCATTAACAATTATGTCTTTCTTTATTTCGTAAAATAGTAGCGTTGAAAATATTTATTACCTTATATAATTTATTTTAAAATTAAAATAGTCCGAGGTGCTAAATAAATGCCCATTTAGGTATTAGAAAATTCAGAAAATCAAAAGTATTGATTATTGTTTAGTAAATACTTAACATAAACCTATTGGAATGGTAAAATTTCATATGATAGTTAATGTCATTGAGTAAATTTTATTGCATTTAATTTAAATTTGATATGCCCTATTTATGTTCTAGAATTATAGCATCAACTTTGTTTTCTTTTATAAAATGCATAATTTGAAGATCAAATACAAATGAATAATTTTATGTAATTGTGAGAAATTTTTAATTTTAGCAGAATTTACTATATAATTCAAAATTTAATATAAAATATAATACAAGTGCAACTAATTCTGATTTAAAGAAGAATTGGTAAATTAAAAAAACGGATTAATTCTAAAGAATTAATTCATATAAAAACCTTAAAAAAACCTATCTTTGGTTGCAAAATTTAATGCACATTATTTATTTAATCTGTTTTGAAAGCACAGATGAAATATTTTTCATATAGATCAAAGATTAATACAAATTTAGAACAAGTTCTAAATTATTATCAGATTAAATGCACAGGTTGTGAAGAATAAATCGTGCTGGAAAAAAACATCAAAATCGAAAAATGTTTTTAAAAGAGATTAAAGGATTGATTCATAAAAAATTCTATTTTCCTAATTACCTCACACATTTTTATTTCTTTGACAGTAAATTCAATACAAAAATTAATTTTTTGTCATAATTTAGAAGAAATACAGATTTAACGTATAATATTTAAACATTGAAATAAAATCTCTAAATAAATAAATAGATGGATTGGATTCTATTTTTGCCTATCGTTATGTAAGTCATTAAATATTTTGATAACTACGAGAAGATTCTAGTAAAATTTAATATTATTTAGCTTTTTGTAATTTTGAAAAATGTAAGAATATATACATTTTTAAGATAAAATTGATTTCTTTTGTTAAATTTTGAATAAACAATATGTTACATAAAAGTTCATCTGGCATTTTTCGAACTGCAGATTAGATGCATTTGTTTTTGCTCGTGGATACATCTTTTCTTTCTTGCGCATGTTTTTTGCACACCATACGTTAACACATTTACTAGCCATTTTCTACTGCTGTCCCTAAGCTATTTGTCAAAATAGAATTTTACCAAAAATTGATATAAAAAAAACCAGTGCTATATTTTGAAAAAAAAATAATTCGTAAATTTAACATCATCTAAAAACATTTTAATAAATTTAATAGTAAATTTACAAGTATTTTATAAATTTATATTACGTTTGAATGCTATTTCAACAAAAATATTAGAAATTGGTAAAATTGTTTTATTCTGGTGACAAAATTTAATTTTTTAAGTGTTTTTCAATAACAAATAATGATAAGACTCGTGATGAAAATTTCATAACAAAAAATAATAACTTGCTTTTTTAAGATAATCTAAAATAAATACTTTTAAGAATTCCGAAACTTCACTTCGTTGTTAAACATCAAAGTATTTCAAAGTTTCATTTTTAAATCTTAAATATAGGTTGTCCCCAACGTATAAAGAGACTACTCATCTAATTTTATTAGCCTTTTATAAAAAATATTAGATTAATTATATTCTCATGCATAAGTTTAGCATAAATTATTCTTTTATTTTGAAAAGGGCTGTATTTTCAAAAATATTACACACCACACCTCACCACACACACACACATATATATAAGAAATCCTAAATTTCTAAAGTTTTACACTCTCTGTAAATGTCTATTATGTTTGTGCCCTTTTGGTGACACAAAATAAATCCCGATGGTAATTGTACCCATTCCATATATTTTGTAACTAATACTAGTATTCTTAAATTGCAGATACAGTAATGAAATAATTTGTTTCAGTAGTGGTTCTTTTCCACGCATTCTTCAAAATGCTGTCGGTACACCTATTACAGAAATAACTAGCATATATATGGAAAATTAATTTTTTCTTATTTTTAACTAATTTTTCGCCTGGTACTAATTTTGTACTGCCTAGTAGAATTCAACTCAGGGCTAGACTCACAAAAATATGCTGATGCAACAACAGCCTCATAATGCCTAAGGCCGTAGTGCCCTGGTTGGTTAAACCTTCGCTCTCATCATCGGAAGAAGTTCGAATCCAGACTTAACCGAAGATTTGTCGTGTTCACTAAAGACAGTTGGGAAACGTTATATAGATCAGGTTCCCAATGTTCTCTAAGAGAAAGATGTTCTCTAAGGGGAGATCAGGCAAATGTTACGAAATCTTCTATTTGTCTCTGCTTCTACAAATATTCCCACACACACATTCGGTTTCTTCAATTTAACTGGTAGAGCCCAATTAAAAGTTAGATACAGAGAAATACACTGGTGCAACAACAAACTTGTAATGCCTCCTCCGGTAGGAAACATAATGGACTAGTTCTGCTGCCACCAACAAACAACACAGAAATAGTGTGAATTTGTAACTCTCCTGACTTAACTCTCTTATGTATATGTAAGGGTAATACTGACAAATATGAAAGTCTGCTTTTTCTGAACAGATAAATCCTTAATGCTAATCCTGCAATGTCTCATCTAAATGTAAATATAATGATTTACTTATGGCTGAATTTACTGCAAAAGTTTTAATATTTATGCAAATAAATCAAAAATTATATAAATAAAGCTTATTTATTATGAAAATTTCGACTTATTTATTATAAATTTTAATTAGAATACCAAAACTAAGAATCTTTCGTAAGCAGTAGAAGCTTATCATATAATGATATGTCAATAATTTAAGCAAAATATTATAAATGAGGAACTTTTAAGAATTCATGCTCAACTTTTGAAAATGTGCATATGGAAAATTTGCTAAATATGCTGGATATAAAAACGATTATTTTTTCTTTTTACTTTGATATGTTTATTACATTTTCATTTAACAAAAATTCTGTGCAGCAAATTGCAATATAAACACGAAAATTATTTGCTAAATAACTATTAATTAATTATTACAAAGAAAAATTAAAACAATACTTAAAACCCTGAAACTAAATATTGCAATGATTGATCATTTTAATTAATAGTAATTAATAGTTTCACTTTAAAATTTATAATAATCATCCCATTTCACGGGTTTTTCTCCCATTCAATTACACAGGCCTACAAAAAAAGTTTTTTTTTTTTTTTGGTGCTTAGGATTTTAGAGCAGATTTTAACTATATTTTTATTGCTGAATCTAAATATTAAAGCAGTTTTTCTGTATCAGCTCTAGATTTTTAGATAAATTCACTTATCTATCAATGCTTTTTTTCTATTTAGTACTTTCAAGTACAAGTGTTGTAAAACTTATACAGGGAAAGATTCTAGTATATTTGCCCTATTGTCAGTCTTCTTTTGTAACCACTTGAATTTAAAATAATAATATTTAGGAAATAACTAATTATTATTTTTAAAAATTATTATTTTAATTCATTTATTATAAAAAGAAGACAAACAATATGAGATATATAACTGATTAGTTGACAAATTCTTAATAAATGGGATTGAATCCTACTTATTAGTGCTATCCAGTTAGTTCCATAGAAATCCGATAGATGGAGATGTCTGTCCACTATCTGAAGTGACCTTCAAAGCTTCAACCGCAGTTGAGAGTTGAGAATAGTTCGTGAATTCCGGCGGTGCAGATAGATAGAGGTTAGCGTCATATGAAATTTCTCTTTAGTAACGAGTTGTTAAAAAGTAAATCTAAGTATTTGTGTTGTTGAATAGAAATAAAATGAGTTCAAGTAGAAGAAGCTGTGTACATCATCCTGATATTTTTTGCTACATATGCTGAGAATACAGTCTACTGGAAAACAGAAAATCTATTAGTGACTTTGTAAAGAGTTTTATCTTGGATATTTTGGTGTTAAACTTGGTGATCAGGATAAAACCTGGGCACCACATATTGTCTGTAAAACTTGTACAAAGCATTTAAGACAGTGGACTACGGGGAAAAGGAAAAGCCTGAAATTCGGTGTACCAATGGTTTGGAGAGAACCAAAAAATCACTTTGATGACTGTTATTTCTGCCTAGTAAATATTACTGGAATCAATCGAAAGAACCAAAATAAGTGGACTTATCCAGATTTAGTCTCTGCAAGACGCCCTATCCCTCACTCAGAAGAAGTGCCAATTCCAACTTTTCACCAGCTACCAGAACTCTGAGAGGACGCTTATTGTCTCTCTGATCAGAATTCTGATACTACTGAAGGTGACAGCGATTTTGAAACGATATCATCAATTCCTCAATGTTTCAACCAAGATGAGTTAAATGACCTCACTAGAGATCTCAATCTGTCGAAAGAAGCTTCTGAATTACTGGCTTCCAGGTTGAAGGAAAAAATTTACTTGAACCAGGAACGAAAATTACATTCTATCGCACAAGGGAGAAAGATCTGCTACCTTTTTTCTCTGAAGAACAAAATCTTGTATTTTGTCATGCTGTTAGAGAACTCCTGGTAAAAATGGGTCTTCCTGAATATTTTCCAGATGATTGGCGCCTATTTATTGACAGCTCAAAGCGAAGTTTGAAATGTGTTCTTCTACATAATGGGAACAAATATGGCTCAATACCAATTGCTCACTCAACGAAAATGAAAGAGCAATATGACACCATAGCTTTGGTCTTGGAAAAAATAAAGTATCGTGAACACCAATGAGTGATTTGTGTAGACTTGGACAGCAAACTTTCTCCTTGGACAGCAAAGTGGCCATACAAAATATCCTTGTTTCTTGTGCCTCTGGGATAGCAGAGACAAAATGCAACACTGGGTTAGAAAAGAGTGGCCTAGGAGAGAAAACATGGATGTTGAGGAAAAGAATATCATCAACGATCCTTTAGTTCCACGAGAGAAAATCATTTTTCCACCACTGCATATCAAGCTGGGTCTAATGAAGCACTTTGTAAAGGCTCTTGATAAGAATGGATCATGCTTTGCATATATAGGGAAAAAATGCCTCAGCTGAGTATGGAAAAAATTAAAGCAGGAATATTTGATGGCCCACAAATAAGACAGCTGATTAAAGACCCTGACTTCATAAATTCAATGAATGAGATTGAACAAAAAGCCTGGAATTCATTTGTTTCAGTTGTCCAAAATTTTCTGGGTAAACACAAAGCTGAAAACTATGTTGAATTAGTCAATGAAATGCTGAATAATTTCAGATCCCTTGGGTGTAACATGAGCATTAAGGTGCACTATTTACATAGCCACTTAGACCGTTTTCCTGATAATTTAGGAGACATTAGTGAGGAGCAAGGTGAAATATTTCACCAAGATATAAAATGTATGAAAGATCGCTATCAAGGAAGATGGGATACTCACATGATGGCAGATTACTGCTGGACTTTAAAACGGAATTGTTCCAAAATACATTCAAGAATGTCATGCAAAAGAAGTTTCCGAAATGTTCAGTGAGTAATTTGTTTAAATCATGACTTTTTCTGTTTTCTTTTGTATTTAATAAGCAATATCTACGTAATATAATAAAAATTCCCTGTTTAATTTGTTTGTTTAAATAATGATTTTTCTTTTAAAATAGTGTAATGCATGATTCATTAAAATGTTGATATCTTAAAAATTCAAGCTGATAGGCAAAATTTAATGGCATATTTGGATTCAGCGCATCGAATTCATATAAAATCACCTCCAAAATCTTTGGCACTAAAACCACTGTTGACCAGTGTTATCATTAATATGAATTTTTAAGTAACTTTTTTTTCCGAATGGTAGATTGTAGACAGTTACAACAGCAACAGAGTCTATTAATCTATTGTTCCCTGATACCAAGGAACCGGCCAGACACAGCGACCTCTTAGGAGCCAAGGCGTTGCCCTGGGTGCACCACAGGGGGTGGGCCACCATCGCACCCTCACACATACCATAGGGACCCGTTTATAGGGTAGGCATCATTCATACGTCATTCACACACACAAGGAAAGGACAGGACAGAGAGAGAGAAAGTACATCCATGCCTGAATCGGGATTCGAACTCAGGACCTCCCTATCCGTATTCAGGCTCACTTACCACTAGACAAGTTGGCTGGTAACTTAAATATAATATTATTAATATTCAATTTTAATTTATCTCAATAATTTTCTTGAATTTTAAAATATGCGGTTTGAAGAAATTAAAAATTCAACATTTTCCTTCCTTCCTTATGAAGTATTCACTTATTTGATCTTCATTTATGGAGATTTTTATGCCACGTGGCTTTCATTTATGATATTTTTTAAAGTAATAATACGTTTCAAAGTGCAGAAGCTAAATTTTAATTTTCTGTGTTGTAGAATAAATTAAAACGAGTATTTAATTTTCAAATTTAATCTGAAGAATTGGACTTTAGCATATATATTCAAACTCAAAGCTATGAGGAAAGCAAATATCATAAAAAAATTATTTCTTTTATTTAAAAGCTCCAGATTGAGAAAATTACTTTAAAAAATTCCTCCTTTAACTTAAATATGAAAAAATTTACTTTTAATATCAGTTATCTGTACTAAGCGAGATATTCAATTACATGATGAATTGTACAAAAAACAGATAGAAAATAGGAATTGTATAATCCGTTCTCCAGTCTGTACAAGGCTTATATATTTGTGCAGATCTGTATAGATGGGCTGAGATTTATCAGGCTCTTTCAATATTTCTTCTATACGATTTTGATAACTTTTAAGGAAAATGGTTTTTTATAATTTTTGGTTATTTTATGAGTTACGATTGAAAATCCAAATAGAAAAATTCTTAAAAATTGTGGAGAACATTGGGTTTTTTTGTGACAAATTAATTTCTCATTTCCTTTTTAGTTCTTAAAGGGAAATTTCTTAAGTCTCATTTCTTCTTTCAGTGGATGAAAAACTTTTAATGTGAATTCGTTCAATTTTTCTTCCATTAAACTAATTCATTTAGGTATTTTTGTTGTTATTTTCTCTCAATAATTTTGTTGTTATTTTCTGTCTTCAAAATGAAAATTTTAACTTTCTCTCTTTAAAAATCCAAAAATGAAATCCAATTGAAAATCAATAATTCAATCTCCTTCAAGCACTTTTCAAACACATCAGTCATCTTAAATACCAAATGCTCATATCGTTTATAATACTTTAAAACAAAGTCTTTTAAAAAGCAATGGACTCTGTTAAAGAAAATGCAAAAAGCATGATATGTTATGAGAAATTATGCTTGTAAAAATTTACGGAGAATACTTCTTTAGCCTAATGTCTTTAGTTTTAAAACATATACAACTGCTCTCTCTCTCTCTCTCTCTAAGAATTAAAAAAATATTTTGACCTTCTTATTCAGAATAAAGTAAATTAATAGGATGTGTTTCAGTTTAATGATTACAGAAAGAGATTTGCTTAACAGCGGCGATACACTATTAAAACAATAAACAACTCTTTTATGGTTTTAAGCAAACCATTTACGACGTGGACGACATTAACCAAACAACTTTTAAACTTAATTGAATTTCTAGGTTCTGCTAAGCAAGCACATCTTCTAAATTAGAGACATAAACTGAAAAGAAAGGAAATTTTTTTGAGTTCTTGGTTTAAAAGGAAAATCATTTTTATGTTATTTTAATTTCTAAATGAACAATACAGTTACAAACTATCTTCAGAAATCATAGGATTTTATTTGCGTATGGTGAAGCAACAAACTGTGTCAAGTAAAAAATATAAAAATTACACAATATAGCTTGGTTTAGATTAATTAAGCGAGAGATATTTCTATCAATAACTTTTCATAACTACTTGGGAAGCATTCCATTTTAATCAAACAAATTACACGAGATTGTAGTTTACCCATATCAATTCATTTTTCTTTAACATTTCAGGATTTTTTTTTTTATACGCGCGCGCGTACTATTTAAAAATGCTTCTCAAAATTGATTTGAATGAATAAACTTGACTAAAATAAATAAGTTTGTTAAAAACACTCAAGTCTTATCTGTGTTCCATTTGCTGTAACAACAATTTTAAATAAAAAATATAGAATGAGTTTTAACTGTATGTATGCTCTAGTGTGTATATTATTTATTTTATATAACAAAACATTATACATGAGTGAAAGACTAAGATTTGTTTAATATATTCATTAGAAACTACAAAACTTAATTGAATTCGTTCATTATGAGACTTTTTAGTTAGTAAAAAAACTAAAATGAAATACATTTCTTTTATTGTGAAACGAAACATTTACATGCATTTATATAAAGTTTTCAGAGCAAATGGTAGATAAAGTAAAGTCATCAACCTGTAGATTTGAGAAAAACTTTATATAATAATCAAATAATTGTGATATATAGATATATATTTAATTCCCCTCAAAAATCTTTTCAATTTGATAGCAATAGCTAAACTTTTAAATTCAACAGCTCTGCTCAGTCGAAATAACGCTTATTCTTATTCTTATTTTTTTTTTCCTACTGAAGTCTCTTATTCTTTTATTACTGAAGTCTCTTATTCTTTTATTACTGAAGTCTCTTATTCTTTTTTTTCCTACTGAAGTCTCTTATTCTTTTATTACTGAAGTCTCTTATTCTTTTATCACTGAAGTCTCTTATTTCTTTACTTATTTTACTTCTCTTATTTTTTTATTACTACACATTATTTAAGTATGACTGATAAAGAAATAAATCCACTTCAATATCTTTTGCAATTTCTTCTGTTATATTGGTAAATTCTATAGATATAAAATTTTCTTCCGACTTAATATTCTTCTACTGGAGAACATATGGAGAGTTTAAACTGCTGAGAGGTCGACGTCATCATCTCAACATAGTGCAATATATTATAAATATTTTCGGTGGAACTTAACCAGTTAATAATTCAGTAGAAATCAAGATCTCTGAGCATTGTTATGTATACATAAATAATTTAAATAGTGTACTATAATCTAATAAATAAGATATGCGTTAATAATAGTAACTTTTATTGTTAGTAATCAGAGTATCTTGAAATGCTTATAAAATATGCAATTCGTCGAATTTGCAAAGAGCCAGGAAAGAACTGCTATATGTAGGAAGTTTTACAAAACTTCTTTCTTGAGAATTTCTAAATGCGAAAAGAAAATTTGAACTTTCGCTTTTGGCGAATTTTCAACCGAAGAATTCTAACTCAGGAAAACGAATTCATATTAGAATATGTGAGCATGTTGTCCTTTTTATTATAACTGTTGCAAAATATATTTTGTGAATGATACCACAAACTTATTTACTAAAAATGAATCAGTTTTCCTTAAATATTAGTAAATTTTTCTCTTTCCTATATATTACCAATATCGCATTGCAAAACTCGTTTTGTGATTCGATTTTTGAATATTATTTTAAACAGAAGTGGCAATAAGTTTACTGTAAATACATTGCGAAGTAAACAAAAGGAAAATATTTCACACATATAGTGAAATTGCAATGTATTATTTATATTTTAATAAAATTGTAATAAATTATAGTAATAATCATAAATTTATTAGCAAAGATTACAAAAAGCAAAATGAATTGTCAAAATTCCAAATTTGTTAGTTTATTCTATAGTGAATGAATTTCAACATAATTGTTTTTATTTACTTTAGGAACGTTACAATGTAGAAAATTAAATCATTAAAGCCCAAAACATACCAACTAAAGTCGAGTTTCAAAGTTTTAGTTTATCGTTTTTCATTATTTCAGGATAAATAACACTAGTTGAGGAAATATCATAGGTTTTGATTTTGAATTCAAAAATAATTAAAATGTCTTCAGAATTAATTTATTAACAATTTATAAGAGCAAAAAATATAGGTTTAATTTTTTTAAGAAATACTTACAATTTATTTACACTGAATGTCTTATTAATAAACCAAAACTATCTCACTGCAAAATACAGAATTCTAACAATAATTTTGATAAGTTTCATTTATATAAGAATTTTTCTACATAAATCCTAAAATTTTTTGACTTTCTTTTATAAATTAAAAGTTGTAAACATTAGTATACAAAAGTCATTAGAAAATTAAAAATATAAAAATATATAAATCAAAGAAATTAAGTTTATTTATCTTTTACTAAGCTGTTAAAAATGACCAGATTTATATACATGCATGCACACACATAACTGTATATAATATTTTTATTCATATCAAAATTAAAAGTAATATTTATTTCAATATAATTTTTGCTATAACACAAAAGATATAAAATATTTCTAAACAAAAGTGTTAACTTTCCAAAATTGTAAAGTATCTCATGCATATTTATAAAAAAATGAATATATATCGAAGTGTCATATAAATTAAATATCACTAATAAGAAATTTTTAAAACTAAATCAAAAAATATTATTTTTAAATCAAATTCATTTCAATTCATAAAAGTTTCATTTTAAAAAATTGCCCCGATCATTAAAAGGAAATTTTAAAAAAAGCTAACTTTTTCATTAAAAAAATTCCCCATTTTTGATGCGTAAATTATGTCTCTTAATAACACTTGTACATAAAATTCATTTTTATGAATATATATGGGCCGCTTCACAAATTTAGAAAGTTGACGCTTTTCTTGAAATACATTTTTAAAAATGTGAAAAAGTTTCTTTATAAAGAAGATTCAGATCCACTCTGTGGCTTTTCTTCTTATCATTTTACAGAGTTTGTAAAAGTGAACATACATTTCATTTCCTTTTGGAGAGAGTTTCATAACATAATTTTTATAGTGCATTGTAAACTCATATCAAAAAGTAATCCAATTTGGAGTTTTTATATTGAGAAATTTTTTTGTGAATACAAACAGAAAGTAATGCATCTCTAACCGAATTTTGACGTTTTGGTTTGTAACACTTAAACAAAAAAAAAAGCGAAACATTTTTTGATGTCATTTGTCTAAAATTTATGTCCTTAATATGAAATGTTGGAAATTAAAAAGCGTTTGCGTGAAATTGCCGGACAATCCATAAAAATATAATTTTGATGACATGAAGGAGTTGATAATTTTGATATTTTTCTTTCATTTGAAAAAAGTACTTAACATGGTGCTTTATTTGAATACCTCATGTGAAATAGTAATGCCATGACGTAACATAATGTTCCATTTTAGAATAATTAGCTAACTATATAGAATTTGTTAAGATTTCGAATTTTTCATTTCATTGCTGTCAAAAATTTATCAAAACTAAGAAAAATAGTATATTTGACTTTTGAAAGAATTCCATGATAATATTCCTTAAAGTTCATTCTAAAAAAAGAAAAATAGTTGCATACAATGTTAAGATTTTTGGAAAAACTATTTACTCTCGCTGACAAAAAAGTTACTCTTTGTTACTGGACTTAAATGGTATGTTGCCAAAGATAAGAAAGATAAATATAATTAATGTGAATTAATAATTAATTTCTACCACATAAAGAGATTAAACTTTGTAGGTATTGAGAATAAGCAGAGACCTTTGTCATAAAATTATCATTAAATGCAAAAGATAAAAAGATATTATTTTGCACCATGGTGACTATAATGAAATGAGAAAACTCACAGCCAAACATGTGACACCAAACAATCGTAAATATTAAAATATAACTAATTAATGCAAATATATGTTTAAGGACATTATATTTAATAAAATATTTTCGACAACAGTCACCAAATAAAATGTTGGTTTGCATATTTGGTATAATTACTTGGATTGCATAATGAAAATATTTTGAAATTTATAGTGTTTTATTAAGCAAAATTAAAGTTTAACATGCATTCTATATATAGATGAAACAACAGAAATGTATTATCTATTCAAAACGTTTATTCAATGTGTTTTTTAACTTGCAAATAAGAAAGGCTTTAATTTTTTTCTATTTCTTCTTGTAATCAATAGTATTTAAAAATTATTTTTTCACATTACCTTTGAATTTTATTTTCTAAATTTTCATATTAATATTATTTTGTTTTTAAAACTGTGTCCCCAAATTTTACTTTATTTTGCAACAAAATTAAAGTACAGGAACTAATTCGTGAAGTATATTAATTCTAATTTAATTATATGAATGAGGCAAAATACACTTATCAAATTCGGTTTCAGAATAAAGGTGGGAAAATATAAAATTCCAGTTATGTAATACACACACTTAATTCCATTTCACTGAATTTATTTCAAGTTATAAGGATATAAATATATTTAAATAAATAAAATAAAATAATATAATCATAGATTATATGATACAAAATCAAATGAAATATATATAAAGTGTAAATTTTATAGTTGTAATTTAAAATAGTTTTGAAAATTTAAGCAAATCAATAAATTTTGCAATAACAGCAAAATTTATTGATTTACTTAAATTTTACAAAGATTACTAGTAAAGATGTTGATAATTGTGTCTATTTAAAAATTATGTTGTTTGTTCTAAGACGAGACGTAAATTAACAATTAATGAATATCCTATACAACAAAACAATATTTTCTTGAAAAAAAAAGCAAATATAAGCTTAAAATCAAAAAAAATTATAATAATAAACCGTATTTTATAGGAAAAATAACGTATAGTTTCTTTTATCTTATTAATTTAGCATTAAGAATCTTAGAAATGCTTCTAATTATTTATTGACTCCGGATTACGAATTGCTTAAAATTAAATGCCAATCATAAAAAATTAATATTTAAACAAAGCAGTAATCTTTTCGCAAACAATTTATTTCAATAATAAAAAGGTGAAGACCTTTAAAAAAAAGTGATAATACTTCTTTAATATAAAATACATTAAACATAGAAATGGAGGATTAACAGTTTTTATTTGTTAATGATGTACTTAATGTTATTTAAGTTTACTTTTAATTATTTACAACTCTATAGTTTTTGTATTGTTAAAAATATACATTTTTCAAGAAACACATGATGTGTTTATTAATTATTTCCATAATGACAAGTCTACTTGGTATCTGAATAATTGGGGCGCTTTGCTCTTTAGTTCACCAGTTCACTGATTGGATTCCCACCTCGATCAAAGTTGTTCAACTGTGTTCGGGGTCCACTTTAAACTGTATCTCCCGAAGCAATGAGTTTTCGTGTGCTTAGTTGAATTAAGGAGGAAGTATTTTGGGGTGTATATAGAATTGAAAATTACTAGAAAGGAACAACGATCAATCAATAAAACATGCACAATTTCGAGTTCACTATATTGCATTTCTTCTCATTAACAATAAACTCGATTCCAATCTATTTAAATATTTTTTAAACCATTACCCCTAAAAGAACATTATCACAGAATGGAACTCAGTTTTTGTTTCCTCATCCAATTGTAAGTGGACTAAATCTTTTTTTCCTTCAGTTCCCTGCAGAATTAAGAACTACTGGTACTACACTGACTTCCAAATTACGCATTTTCTCACTGGAAATGGAAAATTCAACAGTTACGTACACCGTTTTTATATTAAAACCAGTGACGTATACATCTGGAATTTCGGGATTGACAACCCTTCGCACATTCTTCTTGAATGCCCATCTGCTTCACCAAAAAGGAACGAGTTTCGTAAAGACTTGAATAACAGATGGGCCCCGATTTTGGCTGACCTAGTGAAGAAAGAGACTTTTGCCTTTTTTTAAAAATTTATCCATGCTGTAATCAAACTGATTTTGTGCTTTTATATCTCTTTTTCTTCCTGCCTTCTTTTATTTTTTAATGATTTTTTTTTTCATCTCATGATTTATTTTTGATTTGTTATGTAGTAAATTTGTTGTACATTCGGCCCTTGGTGCTCATGGAGAAATTTTTGTTTTCCCAAATAAAAAAACTATAAAACTATATTGCATTTAAAAGTAATTAAACATAGCATACTTTAATTAATTTGGGAGATGCTTGAAGCATAAAAATTCAAAGATGAATGATAATAATTTGTTGAGTCGTTACCATTATGAGAAACTTTATGATTTAAGAATTTATTTTTATTACATATAGAATTTTTTCTAAGGAACCAATAACCTTACAAACATTGGAATATTATCCTTTTGAAAATTATCAGAAGATCAATATCCTTGTAAACATATTCAAAATGCCTGATAGTGATTAAAATATTAATTAGTCATTCTCACATTTTGTGTTCTACTGATAAAACCTACATTATTGTAAATCTAAATTGTGACAAAATCTACTGATTGATCACATAAGTTTTAATGAACAAATAAAATCAAGAATTAATTTAGCTTATAGAGAAAATCGATAGTTTGTAAAACGTTTTTTTACTAGGAAATATTTTCAGTAAAATATCTTGAGGGATTCAGGGTAAAAAATTATAATTTGTGTTCAGACAAAAAATAACACTTTTTTCCATGATTGTGAAGTGCAAATATTCATATTTTAATGTGTTTCAATACACAAGTTCGTTAATTAACCTTTTCGTTCGTTAATAATTTTTAAAAATCCATTTATTTTCTATTTACTTATCTCCTTTTATAGCATAACATATTTTAAAATAGGTTATGAACTTTAATAATTCCTTTCTATTTGTTCATTTCTTTTAAAAACCCTTATCAAACCCAAACTTTCTGTAAACTGTTACAGATAAAACGAAACATTACTTCATTTTAGATTTTAATCACAGAACATGATCAGTTTACATGATGACAGACATTATAAATTGATCCTCATTCTTTAAAAGAAATGGGGAAATTATATGTTTCCCTTAAAGAATGACAATGTAGCTTTAAAATTAGTGTGTAATAAGGAATTTCTTCTGTACAAGGAGTTAAAAATATTGTTGGGTTCGTTTAAAAATAAAGTAAATCAATGTAAAAATACTTTTTCAGATAACATATAGAAATCGCTGCCAATACACATTTTTATAAATTTATATTTCTCTATACAGGTTATAATCTTCAAATGGGAAATGAATGTTATTTCAATTTTTTATATAAAAGGAAATGATTTGGAATTAAAAATTGAGTTCTGCTTTTTCATTTTCGATGAATTTTCTTTGACATCTGTCCACAAAAGATCATGAAAGCGTTCGAAATTGGAGGCAGAGAAGACATTTTGAATAGCACAAAAAGCAGTTCCCAGCGCTGTCAACAAAATGTCATGATTTTTTTGCTCCTAATCTCTTTCAAAAAGTAGGAAAAAAGAAAAAATGGAGGAAAATATAACACCACATATTCTCGCTTTGAAAAGATTTCTTAAGCTGACTTAGTGATTTGTGAGTATTGATATCGGCTTATAAACTCTAAAAAGAGCCATTTTTAGAGCAAATATGTTTTTTAATTTTATTTATTATAACTATTAATATACAATATTTAATTTTAAATGTTTAACATTTTTGATTATTAATTCATTTATATTTTTATATACTGGGGTAAAATCTGAATATATAGATTTAATTTACAATATTTTTGTGGAAAAATATAACACCATATATTTTTGCTCTTTCAAAAGATTTCTTAGCTGACTTAGTTATTCAGGAGTACTGATAGTGGCTTATAAGCTCTAAATAACAGTTTTTATTACAAATTTACTTATTTTTCCTTTTATTACTTTTTTGGAATTTTTGATAAACTTTTAATTTACAATATTTTTGAGAACATAAAGAAGCTTACAAATTTTAATATTTTTGGTTTGTAATTTGTATATATTTAGCTTTAATTATAAGTGATAATGAGTGAATGCATTCAATTGAAATATATTATGGGGT
This sequence comes from Latrodectus elegans, assembly GCA_030067965.1. NCBI lineage: Eukaryota > Metazoa > Arthropoda > Arachnida > Araneae > Theridiidae > Latrodectus > Latrodectus elegans. The sequence continues at coordinate 17,714,103 of CM057815.1, read as the reverse complement.
TATAAAGTATACAAAAATGTTTTGATAATTGAAATAAAATTTGCAATTAAGACAGTTTTCTTTAAATTAAAACAATCCTAATTTTTAATTTTAATTCACTCAATACAGCTCTTTTTTCCAATTTTTTTAAAACAAGAACCTTTTTTTAAATTTCAAATGTAGTAACTACTTCAAGAAACAAAGAAAGCACAATAAGGTAAACACTAATTTTTAATTTATTCTTGAAGTGTGGGTTTCCTCATAAGTTTCTTGAAAAAAGTTGTACAACACCTTAATACCCCATTGGGTACTAAATAATAAATAACTTTTACAATAAGAATATGTTACGATACTAATTAAATAGAAATGGCGAGTTCATTTCATACTGTGAGTGTCTAGATAATAAAAGTACAAGCGTAGATGTCAATAATATCTTAAGAAAATGATGCTGCAACTCTTATGCTTCGAAAAATATATAAATAGAAAAAAAATTATTTCTATTGTTAATATTAAATGAATGTTATTTGATACTTTTCTATATATATTTATGATTCCATCATATTAAATAATTTTGTATGCATAAAATAAATTAAAAAAATAATACTTTGTATTTATTAAATGTGATTCAGAAAAATCATATTTGAAATACAATACATATTTTTTTATCTAGTGTGCAGAAGAAAGTACTTCTTCTTAAGATCTACAGCGGGTTACCGGCCAAGGCTGTCTTAGTCAGCTTATTCTATCTAGATCTACTAAACTCCCAGTTCCTCTAACGTGCGCGGCTGCGGCTTCCTCCTATATCCAATAACCATCTCTACACTCTATCCATCCAATTCTTGGTGTTTCTCTCGTTCTCTTTCCCTCTGGTGTTTAGAAAGTTACATCTCTAGCTGGGTTTTTATTGTCATACTGATAGGTATGCCTTGGCCACCTTATTTGGGAGACCTTGATAACTTTGACTATGTTGGGCTCTCTGTATTTCAATTGGAGTTTGTGGTTATATCGAATTCTCCATATTGAATTTTCTCTAATTGCTCCAAAAAATTTTCTCAAAATCTTTCTTTCAAAGTCATCAGCTTTCTTTCGTCTTCTAAAGAACTATTGCTCTTACTAGTGTTTTGCTTAGTTGTATTTTTGTTTTGCTGGTAATGTATTTAGATTTAAACTGTTTTCGTAATCCCTGATAAGATTTATTAGCCATATTGATTCACTCTTTAATTTTAAGTTTTATCATGAGAAAGTACAAACGAGCAGATAATTTTAACAAGACGATGACTCCTAATAGAACAGGAGGATGGGCTGCTCTCATTTTTAAAACGGGTATCCAATTCAGGCAGAAAATTCGAAATTTTCACCAATTATGTATCCAAGTCTTTTTTAGGATTTGAACCGAACCAATTTGGTGAGATTCAAGGATCCTAACCACCCTAAGACTGGGTGTCAATAATACACATTGAAATAAAGAAACCACGAGCCATTAAAAAAAACAAGTACGTTTTAATTGACGATCTAGATCAATTGCTATCATATTTTCTTTATTATTTTGAATAATATCTGACAGTTTTAAGATAGTAATTAAAAGTTTTTAAATATTAAACGTATAAGATATTTTATCAAATTAAATTGATTACTATTTGATTAAAATATAAATAATTTTTAAAATGATTGTTCAAATATGTTAATTTTTTTTATTATATTTTAATATATGAATAAGACGATATATTGTCTTGTACTTAGATTAGAAAATGCTTTAAAATATAGATACAAAGAAAGAAAATTATTGAATTTATAAATTTTCTTGAATATAATTATTTATACATTATTAAATTATTCTGCCTTTGTCATAAATATTTTTCCAAGAACAGTCAATAAAACATCATTTGTGTATATATAGTTTATTTTAAATAAAAATTGTTAATATGTATTTAATATCTAATAATCAAGCTTTTTTAGATTATTATTCAATTTATTTACTTTGGTGCTCGATGTACAACTTCGTTATTTCTATTTAAAGCAAAATACATTTACAATAGGAAAATCTTTTTGTATTTTGGAAATCAATTATTATTTTATTTTAAATAATCATTTTCTAAGAATAATTTCTTTGCATTTATCTCAGAATAGGTAAATTTTCAAATATTTTAAATCATTTCCTTTCTTTCACAAAGCTTATGAAACAGTAAATTACTTTTGTTTTATATTTATGAACAAATCCCAAAAAATTTTAGGAAAAAGCAAAAACTTATCATTATGTAATTCCCAAACGACTCTCTTTTGTTTAAGATAAAACATTTCTTTTTTTCTGCATTTATTAAAAAAGCTTTGAGAAGTATGTTACAAACTGTTTCAATCGGTTAATACTTGTTTCCATTTTTCAGCAAAATTTCGAAATAGATTTTTTTTTTATTTACTCATTTAAAGAGTAATAGCTCATTTTCTATTTTCCAAAATTCTGAGAAGTTATTTACATTAGTTCCCAAGCAAATTTATAATTTTAATATGAAAACAAATTTCAAATATAAAACAATTATGGCTTTATTTTAATTATTTAAGCGTTGTTTACTGGAGATGTATAATATTTGAAGGCAATGTTCTGTACTTATTGGACTTGTTCTCTTGAAAAATAGGTCTCAAAAATATGATGCGTCTTATATGTCGATACTCACATTTTGATAATATTCATTTTTATCAATTTATTCTATTCGGAGTTAATTTTTTTTTGTTTCTTAATGGAATGTGGGATTATTACAGTTAAGGTGAGTTCTGCACTCTCATCGACAATCATAGCTGAACTGGTTGACACTTTCCAATTTTTGTGAATGGCAATTCAGCAAGGGAAATTACTATTGTGCAATTTTCTTAAATTTGTTGGCAGGCTATAGCTTCAAAAACAATGTCGGCATTTGTATTTCTGTAATATATTATAAAAATTAATAATGGTTGCGTATACTAAAGAACACGGAAACAGAGCTACAGAGAGGAATCTCGGATCACTCCAAATGAGAAAATAAAAAGAACTTGGCGGAATAAGGAAAAGATTTTTTTTAAAAAAACCACTTTTTGCAAACATATAAGCTATGGAACCGATATTAAACAGAGAATAGAGCTTAAATTATTTAAAAAGCGTGAATTTTGTAATGCAATGACTAGTACAGAGGATAATTTGTTGTATGAGGATTCAAATACTGCTGATTAAGAAGAGGTTTTGAGTGACTCTTCATTTAAATCTGGAGATGAGTGAATGAGTTTTAAAGAAGTTAAAAATAGTTCTTCCCAGATGCATTCGCTATTTACAGAAAGTGTTACATTGTATTTGTATAACTTTAAACTTATAAAATATTGTGAATCACTTTTAAAGTACAATATTATCTTTCCAAACTGTATATGAAAAAGAAATGTATCTTATTGTCTATATATATATATAAATATAAATATATATATATATATATATATATATATATATATATATATATATATATATATATATATATATATATATATATATATATATATATATATATATATATATATATATATATATATATATATATATATATGGGATAAGGAGTGGCCAAGACGTCAAGACGTAATTTAATTAATTAACAATCCTTATCTAGACTAATATTTAATTAGCACATATTTACAAATACAAAAATATACAATTTTGAGATTTACTATATTAATCGTCTGAGTGATAATAATATGAAATGAGGTTTAAAGTTTTGGGGGAAAGGAGCAGTTGCGTCTTGCTGCATCAAACGTAACGTCTTACAGCGTCTGTCTTTCGGTTTACTCTCGCTCGCTGGAGAAGTTGTCGAGCTGCTCGAGCCCCTTCTAGAGGAGGCACTTGAAATAGTGACGTCAGCTATTAAGTAGTTCACACATACACACATATATATACAGGGTGGTTCAAATTTTATCGTACAAATTTCGTGGAGAGGTAGGAAACAAGTCAGGAAATCGATTTCACACAGGAAAGTATATGCGCAAAAGTACCCATGCGTATGTAGTGGGCGCTGAGTGCAGACAACCAACTCTTCCGACCACTCACGCTGTCATCAGTGTGGAAGCTGACTTGCAAGTTGTAAGATGAATCCTTTCACATATCAAGAGCTAGCGAATAAACATCTCACATATGGGACAGCTGATGAAAGCGGGCACCGAGCTAGGCAAGTTTACGAAAACCGATACCAAAACAGAAGAATACCGCAGCATGAAATGCTTGCAAACGTGCATCGCAATCGGTGTGAAAGTGATTCACTGCGCAGCAATATGCTTGATACGGGGAGAAGACGACTGATGCGGACTGTCAACGTTGCAGAACAAGTACTACAGTCCATCGAAAATAATCCGAATACCAGCACACGAGCTATTTCTCATCAGCTTGGGGTCTCTCAGTCATCAGTGTGGCGAATACTGTACGAGGAACGTGTGCATCCTTAACATCTGCAAAGGGTGCAGTTACAGCAACCCGACGATTATATTAAGCGTGTGGAATTTGGACAATGATTCATGCAGAAAGATGCCGTGAATCCCATTTTTCTCTCTTCTCTCCTTTTCACAAATGAAGCTTCATTTATTCGTGAAGGTGTGTTCAGTACATACAATTTTAATGTCTCGGCTCACGGCAACCCGCATGGTACCAGAAGTCACGCTGCGCAACATCATTTTGCCGTCAATGTGTGGGCGGGAATTAGAGACTATTTTCTGGGAGCTTATTTGCTACCGTACCGATTGAACGGCCGAAAATATCTAATCTTTCTCGAGAAAGTGTTACCTTCTTTTTTTGGTTTCTGTTCCTGCACAAATTCATTGAGATATGTAGTATCAACATGACGGGTCTCCATCCCACACCACGAGTGCTGTAGGTGATTGCCTAAACCGTACATACGGAGCTCGATAGATTGGCAGTCTTGGACCAATCTCTTGGCCAGCCAGGTCACCTGATAACGCCCATGGATTTCTTTTTTTGGTGAGCAATTAAAGACCTTGTCTATGAGACCCCGTTCGACAATGAAATGTAGCTTGTTGTCCGAATAGCGGCCATCGCAGGCACTATCCGTGAAATGCCGAGCATTTTTGAAAATGTTCGGAGGTCATGCAACGGCGTTGAGAAGTTTGTGTCCGTGTAAATGGTTGCAACTTTGAGCACCTACTGTGAACTACTTTATCTTTCTGTAATAAAAATCATACTCCTTACATCTTAATTGTGCTCATTTCTAATGTTCTCTTTACTTCTCCATTTTGCTCATGTAGATGACGCATACTTTTCTATGGGCATACTTTTCTATGTGAAATCGGTTTCTTGACGTATTCCCTACTTCTCCACAAAATGTGTACGATAAGTTTTGAATCACCCTTATATATATGTGTGTGTATGTGCGTGCGTGCGTGCGTGCGCGCGTGACGACGTAATATTCAGTTTATGGCAAAGTGCAATATCACAAAGTACAATAAATTCGCTTATCGCAAACGAATACAATCTTTTACAACAAAACTTTACGTTCATTCACACAGGTAATATCAGAAAATAGTAATGTATTAAAATAAAAAAACAAGCCAAAAACAGGAAAAAAATATTTTACTTGTAAGGAAAAAAAATTTTTATAAACAGTTCGGAATGCATTTTATCATGAATGGAATTTACTTTATATAAAAATTATATTCATTTTTGGGATGAATTCATGTTTACATAATTTTTTTCATGTTTTTTTTATAACAACCAGTTCAAAAATATATTATGTTTTGGAGCTTCAAGCTTTAGTGATATTCTTCTGATCAGCCAAACGAAACAATATTTAAGCATGCCTTTGAAGCCAATACAAATACAGCTTGCATTTTAGAATATGAAATTCAGGAACGGATGCAATATTCTAGATACAGTCGAGATACGGTTGCAGTATTCTGGTCTCAATCTAACGATATTACGCTTTACTTCGTGGCAAAGAGAATATGGTAATCCAGAAATAAAGAAGGTTAATTTCCTTCTGAACAAAAACTTTTTATGATTTTTTAATCATTCTAATACAATTACTTTAGCTTGAAGCTTTTATTCAGGCTTAGGTAAAACTCGTTTCTATTATGCAGAAACTAAATATAGCAACATTCAGCTCTGTTAACTGATGCGTCTGATTCCTTGTTTTACTATCAACTAACTCATTGCTTTGGTAATGTTGATTTTCATATCTCCTCGGTGTGGACCATGGAAGTTTCCAGAACATTAATATCGTAAGGCTATGATTATTTGTATCCTATTGACCCTATTAACTTAAAACTTCTTCAACAAAATATTGCTAATTGACGCTAAGCTGTCTTAGATTTTGGACTTATATCTCAGTCTAAAAACCGGACTGAGATATTAAGGAGATAAGTGTTGACCATGGAAGTTTCCAAAATATTCTTATCGTATGCCTATGATTATTTGGCTCTTGTTGACCCTATTAACTTAAAACTTCTTCGCCAAAATATTGCCAATTGGCGCCAAGCTGTCTTAGATTTTGGACTTGTATCTCAGTCTGAAAACCGTAATTTTTACAGAATAAAAGTTGTTTAGGCAAAAATAACTCAAATTAAAGATAATGAACTAAAACGAGTAATTTATCATAAATATAAAACATTTGCACAAATATTTACACTTTTTTCGTAGCACTTTGATTTTGTGTCCTATAAGTATTTATAAAATGGGTAACAAATTGAATCTTTCTCCTTAATGTAATGGCCCATAAGGAAAACTTATTTAAGCAAATACTGGGAAAACTTTTTCAATGCCGTGGAATAATGATGTTTTTTGTCATAATATCTGTTCCACTAAGCAAACATAATTAAATTATAATTTCATAAATAATGATAATGATAAATAGAAATGTGATTATATTTCTTCATTTTTGAGTTCCTTAGATTTTATTATATAACGGTTTGCATTTGTTTTAATTTTTCATTCAATATATAATTTCACAAATAAATTTCATGTTTCTGAAATAAGTCAAAAAAATTCCCATACAAAGTTGTTATTTGGTATTGAATTCCAGAAGAGATCTCATTTTGTATTGCGCGTTTGTAAGGTTTACTACACACTATCACAGATTATAAAAAAAACTATAAAAGTCCTTATTCAAGAACATTTATCTTTGTTAAAGAAATTCTTTGATTTACTCAACATAGTTGCGTAATTTTATCACTTTATACTGGTAAATTGATTTATTTTACTAACACTTTTTTTTTCATTAATTCTTAACTTTTGAATAATTTTAAGTTTTATAATAGTTTTATTTCATCATTACGTGAATTTGACTAAACCTTCATATGTAGCCGACGGGTTAGCACTTTGATCTTCGATTCAATTATTCGAGAGTGGCTGTGGTAGCCTAGAGGTTAGGGTATCAGCTTTCCATCCGGATGGGTGGGGTTCGATTCCCAATGCCGCCAAAAACTCACCGAGTACGTAATCGTTAGGTCTGTAGAATCGAAAATTCTGTGGTCACTCGTTGAGCAGTTACCATTAGTGCAAGTGTCTGGAGACAATTGCCTCCCCTTTCAGATCAATGTCAAAATTGAGCAAGTTTATCCACTGGTGATGCCATCTATCGGAGGATTTATAAATAGCAAAGACGTACTTTCACCTTCGTGGAGTTCTGATTTAACTGAAAGATTTTTCCTATTGACATACATTCGCATTGCCAAAGCATAGCGAGCTTGGCTTGTCCAAGTGTCATAAGTAACAACAACAACTCTATTCGAGGGTTTGAATCCGATCTCTGGCACGGTGTAGGTAGTGGTTGGAAATAGTTTTTAGAATGTCGGTTTTTATCTAATTAGCCTTTGTTTTTAAGGAATGATTTTTAAGCGACAAACTAAAACTCCAATTGGAAAGGAAAACCTCCATACATAATAGATCAATTTAAATTTTCTCGATGAAATATAGATAGGTTTCAGTTTTTACCTAACATGTTATAGTATTAAAATCAGCTTTTATTTTACATGATATATATAGAATTAAAATCCTTCAAAAGTTCAATTTGCTTAAATAAAAGTAATAACACTTGATAACATTACCAAATTACCATGGATTTCATAAATTAAATTACTGTGGAATCAAATTAAACGTGAAATAATAACATATCTAAACTTCCGTACACAATTAAATTATTTTTCCCAAATAAAACAAGAACAAAATATTCATTTTGTGTTTGATTATTCTTATGTTGAAACTTCTCCATTAAGGAACTAATCATAGGAAATCGAATTTTCTACAGTAAAGTTGAGCATATATCCCACAGGGAAGAATAATTCTTAATATATTGATTTTCCTCATCCTATACTTCAGCCATAGATATATTTAATTTGTGCTTATTTACTTGCAGGTGGCACTTAACGTCAATCAAAATATTTGAAATTAGAATATGTGCCATTCTACTTCCGCGAGGCTAAAATCTATTATCTAAAATAAATTTAGAACAGAATTTGCCGTTGCCACTTTGCTTTTAAAATTTTATGCACCATGGTTGTAAAGGAGAGATAATTTCCTGAAAAATTCTCATTTCTGGTGCCCGTTTCTGAAAGATAACGTAAACTAAATTTTAGAAGCAGTTTGTTGGGAAATGCTTAAAATATATATGAAATCATAGGAAACGTTTTAAATATTCACTTAGTAGAAAATATGTATTTTGATGGATTTCTCTTAATGAATTTTAAAAATTAAATTTATGAAAGAAGATTATTGCTTGGATTAGATATTTTTCCAGTAACTCAGAATAATGAATAAATAATGAATAATGATGAATAAATAAAAACAGAGAATAAATTTTCACAAACGAAAATTTTAAAGAATTGCAAGTTGCAAGAGATACAAGCTTTTAATAAATGATTTGATTTTTGGAAATAATCTCTCTCTCTCTCATTTTTTTATATAACACCAACTTCTTATAAAACTTGAGTATAAATTATTTATTATTTCAACTTGTTATTATTGTTAATTTGTAATAATGTAATAAATAATAAAATAAACGAAGGATTATAATTATAATTATTCATAAAAATTAAAAATCTATATATAATTAAAAATTTAAATACTCTTATAAATATTGAATGTGCATTAAAACATGTGTGTATTTCCATTCTTTCACTTCTTAAGATTTAATCAATCTTAAAAAATTAATGTAAGTATTAAGAAAGATCAGAGTAAATTTAATCTAATTGGAACCAAAACATTTTTGCAGTGAAATTCTAAAAAATATAATTTTAAAATCACAAAAGTGTATGCAAATTCGGGATTTATCGAGTGCTGAAAGTCTCAAGAATTTTTAAGATTTAATTGTTGCTGTTGTTGTCTTGTGTGTGTGTGTGTGTGTCCAGTAAAGTAGTGCAATGGGCTCAAATTGATCCAAAAGTGACCACGATAGTTCTTGCCAGATCCATAATTTTCGAGGAATAAAGGAGTTGATAACGGAGATCAGGATGGATCTTGGAAAACTTTGCAAATATGGCAAATCAATTAAAGATATGTTCCGGAGAGAGCTCAATGTCTGAGCAGTGAGGACAGCTCCTGTAGTTTCTATAGACATCAGAGGGGATTTTAATTTCCTTGAAACGTAAAAGAAGGATTTCATTCAGAATTTACAATTACGGAAAATTGAAAATGGAATAAATGAAATTATGTTTCATTTATTTTAAGATACTTTGTTAATTAAGTCTAAGTTTTCTTGGAGACTAAAAATCAAATTTGTTCTGAATACTTAGCATCTTAATTCATCTAACAGTTTTTAATGTGCCGTTAATTTATAGATTCTGATGTTCATGTCATTAAAATCCAATGATGTCCATGATTATATTAGTATTAAAAATTATGTTTTTCTCAAAGCAATTGAGAAATGTTATTATTATCAATTATCTGATGACCAAATGGTCAAGTTCAAGGATTTTATTCCATAGTGAACTGTTGTACCAGCATGCTTCCCCATACCTAGCCCTGAGTTGGGCTCTTGCAGTTTGATAAAAGGAATCAGGTGGAGTGTTGGAGGGATTTTGCAGAAAAAACCAAGAAGAAGACTCACAATATTTGTCCATCCACTGCCAGAGGCACCATTTCATTTGGACGACATTACCACCACGCCAATTTCTATAATGATTTATTAAAACCGTTTTTAATTGCAATTAAATAACTAAAAATAAATGTTACTTTTTAAGAAGCAAAATTTTTTTTAAATTGTTATTATTTGCCTTTATTTTTTTTAAATTTCTATTCAAGTGTGATAATTTTTGAAAACATAAATTTTCAAAAGTCTGCTGTTTCTTTATACATCTATCGAGCAAACAAATGCAATTATAGATCTTGTCCTCTATACATAAATTGAACGCAAAAGATACAAATAAATCTGTATTTGGCTCCGATGTGTTACTGTTACACAAAATAAGTAATAAAATTATTATTCATTAATGTGACTTTTTATAAAAATATTGTGTGAAGTGAGATTCTTCTATTCTCTGGATTATTACATCACAATATGCATTCCATTTATTTTAAAAATACTGCTGAATCGAAGATGTTGAGGAAGACAGTTTTTCCTGCCAGACATGCAAGAGCTTTAATATTTTCAAATATTTTTGTTTTAATCTGTAAAACGCTTCATATTAATATATGAAATACGAATATTTTTGAATTAAATGATGTCATGGTTTTTGAAGACTCGAAATTATTTTTATTTATTTGAAGAATCGATCGTATTTCGATTCGAATTTTTTTTTTTTTTTTTTTTTTTTTTGCAATTTTATTAAAAATATTTTTTATATAATCTATTCCGATAATGCACAGTTTTTCTTAGAATTAATATCTTTATATTAAAATGAATACTTTTCTTCTTTCTGATCTTGAACAAAAGGAAAAGAATAAATTAATTTCGTTACATTCCGGTGTATTCTAGAAGTTTGAAAAGAATACGTTTCTAAGAAAATGATTTTGACTATTTCGTAATTCTTAAACGACTATTGAAATGTATTTTGAGATCCTAAAAATATGATATTGAAGTGAATGAAAACCAAAAGATTTAAATTGGTTTTTCATTTCCAACGAATTTTATGAATATATAACTGTACACATATTTTACCTGCATATAAATAAAATTAGTATTTTTGAACATTATCGGTGTATATAATCACAAAAAAATTAACAGAAATTGATAAAAAGTAATGAAAAACACAGAAAAAAAAATTTTATATAGTAATAATAAAATATAAAACGAAGCAAAATTCAGATAAAATACTAATTCATGTATAATAAAATAACACGATAATAACAGTGGATATGATTTTAGTAGTTAAACTACGGCTTCGAATTTTTCAAGAATAGGAATTTTTTTTAAAAATTATAATAGAAATATTTTTTCTTAAGCATTTTTTTTTTATTTTTGCTCTTTATTTAGTTCATCTGAAGAGTTGCATTTTCATTGTTATAAATTATATATAGATATACAAAAGTCAGTCGATTTTCAACAATTTTTAAATATTTTGATTAAAATCTTTTTAATAATTTTAAAACTAAAATGTTTAATAACGTAGTAATATTAATATTGTTCATATAACAACACATATACATTTTCAAGGCGGTTAACTCGCGTTCAATCATACAAGCAATTAACCCTAGTTTTATTTCAAAAACATTAGAAATAAATATTGGAGATAAATTTAATTTCTGATAAACCTGTTATACTTATCGCTTTTACTAACGTAATTTTAGGATTGCCATTTTGTTGCTCTTATCTTGGCAAAAAAATCGCCAAAAAATCATGAGATACTCGTTTGTATTTACCGCCGATTCCTAATGTATTTTGTAGTGTATACTGCCTGCTCACAGAATACCAGCAGACAGTAACTCGACGCTATAGTAGCTCGTACCTAAAATGTGTACTAGGTAGTGTAAAATCTAGAAGTGTTACAAAGATTTTTAAATTTCTTTTCATATTGCTCTAAATATTACTTAGTAGTACGCTCTCCAGTTGATCTGTAAGTTGAAATTGAAAATGCAACATCAATCTCTATTCGTTCACCTATAATTAAAAAAGATACAGAGACTTCCTGTTCGAAGAATTCATTTTAATACCAGGCAATCATAATTTCATTTCAAATGTATTTATTTTTACTTTTATAATGGCTACAATAATGATATAATGCTTAAATTGAATTAATTAACATGCACAGGACAGTGCATGTTAGCCGTTAAATGAAATATAGAGTGTATTAACACATTTTTAGAACGATTTCGATTACGAATTTAGAAAAAAGTATATGTTTTAGAATAAAAATTTTTGGCAACAGCTCATTATTTGAAATGAAAAATATCGTCTGCTACTTTTAAATTTATTCTTCTTTCAAAATGTCACATATAAGCATGCTGTGAACTGAAGGATATGTTTTTGCGCTTTCCGTAGATAAACTTTCTTATTCCAGAATTCAAAAACGTTGTGAAATGATTGGTATTAAAATTTCTAAGTGCAAAATAAGCAATATTATTAATCGGACAGGTAAAAACTGTCAGTCATTATTTCTACATAGAAAGAAGACTCCAAACGAATATCCGTAAAATGTACGTACTGTTTCAATTGTTTCTAAAGTGAAATCGCTGGTAACAAGAGAAAATCCGCCAACACAGAAATCAATTGCAAAGTCTTTAGATATATCTTTAGCAACAATAAATAAAATAATAAGTCAGTATTTACAATTTAAAAGTGCTGAAAAACATAATGTTCACCAGCTTTTGTCGAGACATGTGTCTCAACGCAAAACATTTTGTAGAATCCTGTATGAAAACACTTAGCAAGAGATAAATGGAAAAACATTGTGACCCTTGATGAAGCATGGGTTTACCTAAATGACTGTAACAAAAAAGGTCTTTTAACTATAAAAAATGAGAAAAAATTGTACAAACCCGTTTCCGTCAATATAAAGAAAGTTTCAGTAAGGGTTTATGATTGTCGCAGGTTTCTCCTACAATGGAAAATTAAAAATAAGAAGAGTGGAAAGAAATGTTAAAATCTACTCATCGTACTATCAGGAGAAGGTTTTATGCCCAATATTTACAAAAGAAATTCCACTCCTTTATCCCAATGACTTTCAAAGAGAGAAACTTTATCAAGACAAAGCTATAAGTCATACTTCGAAAACTACCACTGCATTCCTTGAAAAAAAATGATGACCAATACAGGTATTGCATGTATACATTTTCAACATATCTCTGTGAAGTCTCCTGACGTTTCACCAATGGACCGTTGTGCCTTTGATCTGTTAAAAAAGGCTCTTTCTAAACACAAACCCACCATGATAAATGGACTCTGGAAAGTAGTGGAAGAGGAATGGAAAGCAATACCATTGGAAATATTGCGAAAAGCTCTTCTATCATGGAAATCACGATGCAGACTTATAGTCCAAAAAAAGGCTATCAGATCGAACATTTAAAAAAATAAACTTTACATTTTAAACATTAATTAAACGGCTGCAAAAATCGTTCTAAAAATGTGTTAATACTCTCTGTACTTTTAGATAAGAAAAATGGAATTTTATATGCACATTTATTGTAGCTCTTTGTTTACAAATGAAAAAAACCATTCATAAAATCCAAAATTATTTTTGGCACAGTATATGAAAAATAATTCTTTTGTGAAAACATAACAATTAGACATTCTTAAAATCAAAATAAAATCAAAATAATTTCAAAAATATGCTTCAGTATACATAAAAAAAATATCTTGAAAATACAACCCTTGTTTTAAGAAATACGAAGATTTTACGAAGATTCGCTTACGATAGCCGTATGCTGCAGAAACCTCGTTATCAAACTTAATAGATTTTTTTATTAAGAAATAAAGAGATTAATTGAAAATGAAGCAATGAAATCTTATTACGACATTAAATAAGCATGCATTTATTTATATTACAGAATTAAGTTAAATTCTTTTCTTTATTAAATATTATCAATTGTTTGTGGAAATATTAAATTTCTTATATTTAATGTACAAGTAAAATATATGTTATATTTTGTGTATAAGTAGAAATTATATTAAATAATAATTATTCCATCCTAATTTAAAAATACAGTACATTTATATATAAAGATTCATAATTTTATAAATAAGTAAATAGCATTTGTTCGTATTTTTTTCTTTGTAAATACAATTTGTGATATAAAAGCAAAGCAATGCAAATTTTGGTGAATATTTAGTACAAATGAGCTGTTTATATTAAGATAAAACTACAGACTTCTAATTTCCTGCTCAATATATTGTTTATATAATGTGGTTAGATAATGTACTGCGGTCTAATGGCATCATTAATGAGTATATATATATATATATATATATATATATATATATATATATACTCATTGATGATGCCATTCGGTATCAGTACATCATCTATATTTACATCCTACTTTTACATATACTTAGCAATTAATAATTCATTCAGCTGTATTTATGGGCGAATACAGTTATGGGTTAATTATTTACGTCACTAGTTCAATAAAAATGCTGTTTTTAATTAGCTTTATTAGTATTTAGTTAGGCTTTTTGTAGATCACTCTGGCTACAAAATTTAAATATTCTGTAATTCGTGTAATAAATAGGATAAGAAATTCAGAAACCTGTATTACTCTCAATCCTGAATCCTGAGCTGGGCTCTACCAATTAGATGCTTCTTCTGCGGATTTGTGGTATGGTTCTTGTTTCTAAATAAGGATACTGCCGGGTGAGAGTTTCCTTATTAAGAAACAAGAACTATACAGCAAATCCGTAGAAGAAACAGCATGTTACTTGGAGGAAGTCAATGACTTTTATAATATGGTCTAGCCCCCTCAAAACCACTTGCTTAAACATCACAAACCTTGGATATTCACTGCCTTGTGACAATGGTAATGACTCTCTAATGAACAAGCCCCTACTACAACTTCACATTTTTATTTATATTTTTTTATTTAAAATTAAATTAATAGTATAATTGATATTGAAATAATTTTTATCCTAAATATTTACTCTTATGAATACGTATAACTTTAAAAAAATTTCTATTCATTTTTCTGATTTTTGATATTTTTTTTAAGATTACAAAAGAATCTTTTAAATAATGTTACAAAATAAAAAAAAATCATTCCTAAATAAAAAAATACATCACGTGATTTTTATTTTCATCATAATATTCCAACTTTCCATCAGGATATTCAAAATTGATTTTAATTCATAAAATTTGTGAGAAGAGTGAAAATCCCTATGAACGAGTGACAAGTCCGTAATGTTTATGACAGCAATATTGAAAATCCCTTCTAAAAATCCCTGAAAATTTTATCTTACGTCATAAATTCAAAATTGACATTTGCCAATTATTTCCAATGAAATTAGTAACAGAAATATATCTTCATAAAAATCATTTACTATCATTTCAATGGCCAAAGGTCATTTTTTATCTATATCAAAAGTTGATTTTCGAATGTACTTTTCATAGATTAAGATCCGCATTCAAGTATGGTAAAGTAAAAAACATGAACATTTCGCTAGCAGCCACCCCCAAAAACATGCATGCTTAAACCAGAAACGCAATATCTATCTCTCATTGTTCAACGATGACTGGAATCGAACACATGACCTTTGACTCTGACGATAGTCCTAATACTAACACAACATGTTGAATCCTTTCTGTTATCGTCCTAGGACTTATCATATTTTAATAATTATTTCTCCAGTAACTAACTTTGAGCACTTTTTTCTATTTGAAAGAAAATTCAAATTTGATCACTCAAGAAAAATCTATAAAATTGAATATATAAAAATTAATAAATAGGGTTTATTATTGTAGAACATTATTATCCTATAATTTTTTACATATGCTGTTAAAACGATAACTTAACAATTTACATGAATTTAATTACAGAGTGAATAATTCTATTTACATATTTCACAAATTAGCATCATGGAAAATGCTTTAAAATAATAAATACATTTTTCGTAGGTTTAATCCTCAATCAAAATAGAGATATTACTTTTCTTTTTATTTTTTAGTTTACCAAAATATGAATCATCATTTTCTTCTTTATGTTGAAAATTACATACATTTCTTACATTATAACTGAAGCCCCTTTTGGATTTTTCTAAACTAGCTCACAAATATTGCACTAAGGTTTCAAAATGGTGAAAAGAATGCCTTATAAAATGCATATTTTCCTAGATAAATGCATTTTCTTTTCTGTTTTGTCATTTCTCCTGACTTTGAAAACCCAGGATTTAAAAATAACTTGATAAATGAACGGCGCAGAATGAGTTACTGCTAAAGCAGCTTGATGCCGTTATTTACAGTTATCTACTGTCAACTCAGGAGACGAAAATGGAGAGAATTTTGTCATACTTTTAACTGTTTATGCAAAGTTACTTAGAAAGATTCATGTAACCTTTGAAGACTGTAATCTTCAGGATCTTCCTTAACAAAATTTCTTTTTCATTATTAAAGAAAGCTTAAGGTATTTTGTTTCACGTGTTAAAATATCTTTCTATTTTCCTAATTTGTTGAAGAAGTGTCAGTATAACTGTAAACAATCTCATAAAATAATGTAATAATATAAATCTATATTTCATAGAGAAAAAAAATTTCTGTGTTGAAATCTCTCTTTTAATTAAGAGATTTGCTTAGGCAAATTTTAGATATAATTTACAAAAATAGAATTATAAAGCATACAATCAAAACAGCTTTACAATTTGTAATGAAATAAACCTTATTATAAATTACTAGTTACTTTTTTAAATATAAAATTTAAATTACTAATAACAAATAACGTTTTCTCAATAATGAAAACATCGTATTATTGAAAAATATGTATTGAATCAAAGTTTAAAATTTGAAATAAAATAAACGTTATTATAAATTTCCAATGACAAATAACGTTTTCTCAATAACAAAAACACATTATTAAAAAATGTATATCGAATCGAACTTTAAAATTTGAAATAAAATAAACCTTATAAAATAACTTTTCCTCACTAATGAAACATCATACTATGGAAAATTATGAATCGAATCATAGTTTAAAATAACGTAAACGTTATTATAAACTGCATATGACAAATTTTCTCAATAATGAAAACATCGTATTATTGAAAAATATGTATCGAATCATAGTTTAAAATTTGAAATTAAATAAAACTTATTATAGATTGCCTACAAAAAGTTATTTTTCCTCAATAATGAAAACATCGTATTATTGAAAAGTATGTTTCTAAAACTAGTTTGTAACTTGTGTTGTAAAAAATGTATGAAATGGAAAAGGCGTTGGAGTAATGCGTGTATAAATTATTGCAAAAAAAAATAATAATAATAAATAAAAGATTTGATTACTAAAAAGTTATTTTTGATAGAATTTCAAAAATACATTAAAAAGTAGATTCGAAAAAAACTGATGTACAGCATATTTTTTTAAAAAAAATTAATAAAAAGAATCTAGAAAATTATGAAAAAATATTTGAAAATGTTGAATGTGAGAATTATTGTATTTTCAAATACACTTGCAATAAATGTAATATACGTTAATGAGATGATAAATGATGAGTTGCGCGACACATTTGGTGTGTTGCATTAACATTTACTTGGAGTTAATGAGGAAATGTAAAAGTTATATTAAAAACAAAATGAAAAAAATATATTTTTCTTCAACATCTAAATTTCTTCATGACATCAGATTCAAATGAAAATAAAATAATCATGTTGGAACAATAATTTTTTTTTAAATAAATATCATAAAAAGTTATTTTGTAAAAAATCAATTTATGTAAAAAAAATAATAATGTTTTTGGAAATTTTCCCCTTTATTTCATCTTTCTTTAATCTTGTTATTAAAAATATTTAAATTGAATTTGTTGTCTGAAGTAGATGGATAATAAAAATTTACACTTAGTTAGTTTTCGACTAAAAATTCATATACAATGTATTCTCCTTAACAAATTAAACACTACTTAAAAAGTCTTTACTGAAAATATTGAAATTTAAAATGCTTGAAAATAAGTTTGCGAATAGGATTTTGAAAATATATGGTTTAAATCCTTTGTTAAAGAAACGAATTTATTTACACGTAAACTTATTATAATTTTAACCTAGAATGTTTAAATACATTATAGTATATTTTAAGACATTCTGCATAATTCAATTAAAGTGAAGCCTTTTTTAAATTGTATACATATGAATTTACAATTTCTTTACTTGCTTTAAGCCTGTATATTGACTGGAAAATTCATAATGAACACTTGTTTGCGTAGAAACATTTTTGATGTCAAAAAAACCATGAAATGGTTTTCAAGCTATATTTAAATGTACATACTTTTAGGTTTTTGTTTGTATATAGATGGGGAAATATTATATATTCTATATCAAAAAATGAGAACTAATAAATATATATTTCCCTTAAGCGCAATGAATAATTTTTTCTGCTTGGAAAAATAAAAACTTACTGTATTCACATACAAACGAACTGAGCAAAACTCATTTAAAAATATTTTAAAATAAAATTCAATATTAAGAGTCATGTTTGCTTTATTTATCTTTAAATTTATATTATAAATGTTTTATGCGTGTGTGGCAAATTTATGTTGTTTAAAATAAATAGCTTTACATTGTGTGTGTTAAAAAAAAAGCGTTCTAAAGATACAAGCAATAATATTGGGAAAATGTCTGAAAACTAAGCCGTGATACACCAAAATTCTCTTTTGATAAGTTGCACATAATTATTTTCTTAAGATAATTTCAAATTATTGGGCAAAGTGTAATATATATAAGTAATTATATCTTAATAATATAATCCTAAATAACAAGTTATTATAAGTAAATGAAAATACTTTAATTTATTTCTATTCATGTTATATTGAAAAAAAATAATTTTGTAATAGATTTATAAAAAATGTAATGATGTAATAGATTTATAAAAAATGTAATAAATGTAAAATGTAAAGTTTACTACTGGCAGACCTTTGATTTTTTAGCGAATTTTTTACACCAACATAACTTACAAAATATAAATAACAATATGTTAACCTTAGAACTACTATTAAAGCAATAAAAATAAGATACAATATTTATTTCGCCAAAGTTTTTATCAAATCCAAATGTAAGCACTTCTACACCTAACCTAATGTTTGAAAAAATGTGACTAAAAATGCGTTCTTATATCAATCATCATTACCATTATAACAACGTTTTTCTTAGAGTTGTACATACTAATTTGACTATTATAATATCAAATTATTTGGCATGTATGACATATTGTAATATATACACGCTATTATATAGAAATAAACCCTATAATCACAAATGAGAATATATCTTACTCAAACAGAAACACTTTTATTTATTTCTGTTTATTTCGTATTGAAAAAAGTAATTTCGTAATAGATTTATAGTAAATATTTGAAAAAATGATTTCCTTTTGATAAATTTATTTTAAGCTATTTATTTTTATAAGTTATCATATTTATATATTATAAGCGCTCTAATGTGATTCTCCAACAAAATTACAGAAATGTACAAATAAAGAAAGAATTAGAAAATTAGGCATCTTTCTATATAAAAAGAAGCATTTATTTTAATCGAACAAAGCATTTAGCATATTTCTTTCAAAATATTCATATATGATAAAAATAAGTTATATATTTATTATGACGCAATGTAATTTTTTTAGCGAAAATATTGTAGATTCTTTATTAGGCTTTTATTAGTCAATTTCCTTTATTTAAAGTTTGCTGAAGATTTAGATTTCTTAACATTGAAGAAGCTGAAAGTTATTAGAAATCGCACCCATCACCATAGCAACAATAATAAATTCTGTCAGAAATAGTCAAACATTTTAGAATCTAATCTAATTTAATTTTCTAGGAAGAAGGAGGAATTTTTTTTTCCTTTCCTATTAATTATTTTTAACTCTTTCTTTTTGTTTTGAATTAATGAGATATTTATAGAAATCTTACAGTTGATTAAAAAAATATTTAATAAATTTATTTATAAAAATTTATTAAATATTAAACTTTTTTATAATCCAGTTTGCAATTTTCCCAAACTGATATCTAGTGTGTGACATTTTGTTAAAAGCAGCTAAATTGATAAAATTCATAAAATTTATAATTTATTAAAACTAATTATTTATTGAAAAAATAAATAATTTATTGAAACTTTAGTAAGTATTATCTATTTATTTTAATAACTTTATTAATGAAATAAAAAAAGTTTGGAATAAATTATTCGTATTTAAAACTTATGAAATTTTGAGACCTTCAAATGCTTATTTAAAAAAACATAATTAGCTATTTTTAAATCTATTGAGAACAGAGTCACAAAATTTTAGTGCTTTAATTAAAAACTATGAATATATGAAGTGTATATTTTTATCTAATATATATCATAAAAAATTTGTGATTTCTGAAAGAAATTTTTTTAATTAAAGTAACACACATCACACATTTTTTTTACATAATAAAAAAACCAGAATATAAATTTAAGTGCAACTAAATTACATTTTAGACTTGTTAATTTTGCTAACTAAATAGAATTTTAATGCATCAATTTAGATATATATAGTAACATTCTTTATAAACTAGAAAATTATTTCTAAATTTTAGTTTCCTTTTTATCTGTTCATTTAAAAAATTCTAAGTTTAATTTTTAATTTCTTTAACACAGATAAATAATAACTAACTAAAGACGTTTAAAAACACCCCAAAGATTTTTTTTTTTTTTTGCAAATGTTTAACATATTTGCAAAACAGAAAAGATACGTTAAAAGGAAATATTTCATTAATTATACGTTATTTTAAGAAAACAAAATTAGAAACAGTCTGATTCATTTTAAGTTAGGTTATTTCAATAAGTTTTTGGAGTTGTACATTTACTTCGAATGCCGCTGAATACATATAATTGTTTCGAAATTTTAAACTATGGATAAATGACTAAATTATATATATATATATATGTATATATATATATATATATATATATATATATATATATATATATAAATTTATATATATATATATATATATATATATATATATATATATATATATATATATATATATATATATATATATATATATATATATATATATATATATATATATATATATATATATAATACAAAAATTATGGGAATTTCTTTGAATTACGTGTTCCTTTGGACTAGACATCAGAAAGACCTAATAGAATCTAAAATGGTGCCTTTCGTCATTCTTCATTATTGGTTTTTCCTTATTCCTTAGTCTAATTCATGTCTATAAAATCTACTCGCAAACAATCTATCCTGAATGATCTAATATAAAAATATATCCGTATTTGATGACTGCTCATGTTTATCAGGATAAATACACTGGTGTGCAAAACTTAAGCAACAAGTGCGTTTTTTGTCATAACTCTACAAGAAATCGTCCAATATGAATTAAATTTGTTTTTATGATGTAAAATATATATATGTATATAAAATATGTTATATAAAATAATGGCGCAGAATATATATATAAAATTAAATAGGGTATGGAACAAAAAGGCTTCTCATTTGACAAATATAGTGCCGTTACACATGATTGCCTGAAGAGTATTTTTAAGCAACTGGTAAGATTATTCCCTAGTATGGGATATGCCCTCCTTACTGTAATTGTTGTGGCATCGTCTCTCCATGCTATGCACCAGATTATCCAGGAGTTCTTGGGGTAAACGTTATTCCTCCTTTAACGCTTCTTTCAGCTGATGGGTGTTACCAGGAGGATACTGTCGTGTCGCAAGACGTCTCCCTAATGCATCTCACACATGCTCTATGATTTAGATCAGAAAGTAAGCTGGCCAGTCCATCCGTGTGATATCTTCACTTTCCAGTAGCTCTTGAACATTAGCAGTACGGTGTGGACGGGCAGTGTCATCCACAAATATGAAGTCTGGTCCCATGGCACCTGGGAACAAATATATGGGGTAGGATATATGATCATTTACTCACAGTGTACAGAACCTCGTCTCCAGTGGTACAGAACCTCGATTGAAGATCTGAAGCTCAGTCCGGCCCGTTTAATCATAATGCCTACCCCAAACGACGAGAACTCTAGGACCATACCGATCTAGCTTTAAATGTTATTAGGATGAAATTCTAACCTCACTCCAGATCAACTGATTTTCGAGAATCGCTTGTAGCACTAAAACGACTCTCATCTGTGAAGAGGACGCGACTCCATTGATGAGGTGTCCAGGTTTCGTGTTCTGTGCACCACTCTAAACGGTGCCGCCGATGGCAAACTTTTAAGGGTATGCAGCGTTCAGGACGTCTAGCAAATAAGCCACCTTTGTGGAAGCGTCTGGACACTGTAAATCTTGATGCTTGTCGTCTTATGGCTGTGCACAGTTGCTGAGATATGGCGTTCGCTGACTGAAAACGGTTTCTTTTCGCCTGAAGGACAATGTAATGGTCATCTTTTGGTGTTGTTTTCCTTGGACGGCCACCAACAACCTTCCGAACAACTGTACCAGTAGTTTTAAAGGCATTCCAAGCACGAGAAACAACACTTTTGTTGATCCCGACCTCTTCGGTAACACTGGTCACACTACGCCCCTCCTCAAGCTTCCCAATCATTCTTCCTCGAGTAAAGTCGTCTAAAGGATTTCTTGAAGACATGTTCCACAAAACAATCACTTGCACTTACAGCGAATGTCTTTAACTACGGTGCTCTTCATCCTTTTATCACAGTTTTGACCTGCGCGTGCCGACCCACAAGGTTTACGTACACTTACATCACCTATGATGTTTTATCTCGAAAATTTGCATGCAAATAATCTTTCTATTGAATTACGTGCATATTATACTGCAATTTCATGGCTATCTTATACTTTGTTGGGGAACTGTGGCCTAAAAACCACTTGTTGCTTAAGTTTTGCACACCAGTGTAGGAGACTTACAAGTTCCTAACTCAAAATAATATGAATTAAATTTGTTTTTATGTTATATAAAATGTATATATATATATATATATATAAAACGAAATGTTCTCATTTTCAAATATTTTTGCTGGAACATTTTCCTTAAAGTATTTTTAAGCAATAAGATTATTCAAACACACATACTTCCTTTTCCTTATGATTTGTGATAGTGGCTGTATCTGTTGTAGTTATTTTTTATTTTCTTCCAAAAGTCAAATAAAATGTTTTCGCACATGTGAACATTCGATTTTATCAGAAAATAAACTCTGTGTTTAGTTTTGAAGTCCGTTTGGTACTTAGTTTTATTGACCTCCAGACTGAGTAGACCTTACTCAGCCCGATGATCGGGTCTCGAACTCGTGCATTGAAAGCATGAAGTGCTACCACTATGACACTGTGCTTCTTTTGAAATGAATCTATACTTATACATGTTTTTATTACAGTTGTTTTTGTAAGAAAATAGCAAATACGGAATTTAATTTTTTTTTAATTTGGGTCACATTTTAAAGCAAATTTTCAATTCAAATCTTTGAAATAAAAAAATTCATTGATTAAAAAAAACATTTTACGTAGGAATTTCAAACAATACGAAATTTCTGGATTCCAAGAGGCAACAAATCTTGTGTTTAAATTCTAGAGGATGTGAAATATGTTTCTATCTACTACAGAGATTAAAATAATTTCACTTGTAATTTTTTATATAAATATGATTTAAAATTTTATAAATTGGAATTAATGAAAATTGGCAAACTTTTTTTTAACTTACACGAGAAAAATATTGTTTAAAACGAAGTTCTTTAAAAAGAATTGTCATCTATTTTAACGAATTTTTTTCAAAGCAAGGAAAGAAACTTTAATCCCTTTTTAAATCCAAGCAATATTGCCACTTTTGTAGAATGTCTTTCATAGTTTTTTGTGAGAGCATTTATGTATAGAAACTACATTTTTACTTATTTTTCATTAAAAGTGTTTTCACTAATGAGAAACAATTTTACAGTTAAAGAATAAATTTCCCTCCTTGGGCAACAGCTTTTAAGTTAAAAAAGAATTTTTTTTTTTCTCATTTCAAACTTTTTACACTAAAATACTTTTGTATGTAGAAAAACTAACTTTCTAATTCTACAACACTTTTCCTTTTTTTTTTTTTTAAAAAAAAAAAAAAAAAAAAAAAAAAAGAGGGCACCGACAACTTGTTCAACTTGTTAATCCTCACACCGTTCTCTAATTTGTGAAGTAATCTCTAAAGATCAGAGAAAAAATCAATATCGCTCGAAGTAAGTTAATTTTTAATCTTCTCTGATAAAATATTTGTAAGAAATTATTGCTTATTTATCAATTTTGAATTAGTTTTTTTTTAATATTCATTAAATATTTTAAAATACTGTTCTGAATTTAAAAACATTATACTTAAAGTGAAAAAAAAAATTTACTTTTAGGTTACATATTTATCATATTATTTATAATATAAATATAGTGTGTGTGTTTTACATATGACACTTGGACAAGTCAAAGTCGCTATGCCATTGTCTATGCGAATTTAAATCAGCAAATTTTGCTTAACCAGAGCACCACGAAAGTGAGAGTACGACTTGCTCTAAACTCCTTCGACAGATGGCACCACCAGAGGGTCCACTCCCTTAATTTTGACATTGATTTGAAGGGGAGGAAATTTTTTCCGGACACATTACACCCACAGAAACTGCTCAAACACCAACCACGGGACTTTTGATTTCAGAGATTTAACGAGCACGTAGTATATCTTTGGCATTGAGAATCGAACTTCAGCTCTTCCAGACGGAAGACCGATGCTCTAACTACTGTGTTACCATGGCCCAGAAATATAGGAAAAATATGTTGAATGCAAATAATTTATACAAAATTGATAAATACATTACATTTAAAACAAGTTATTTTGACGTCAAATTTATTCAAAATCATCAAAAGAAAAATTTTGAGAAACTTATTTAATTTTGGTCTCAGGTTTTATTGTGCAGCATTCTGTGGAAAAGCATGTCTGAAATATGAGGATTTTTAGTTAATTATGATTAAATAGAGAAGGAATTTCTTCCATAGTTTCTCTTCATTACTCGTATCAACAAGTGGTTAAAAATTTAAAAATGAAATATTAAACAATATAAACTGTATCAATATAAATATAAAATTTTCAATCTGTGTTTGCTTGCCAAATTTTCGTTCAGAGTTTAACTAAGAATACCTGAAGAGAAAGAAAGAAAATGAAATTTATACACTTACATTGACTTCTAGATAGCTTAAAATAAAAGTTATGCTACCTTTTGAATAATTCCGATCACAGCGTTTGTAATTACTTTAAATCAAAATTAATGTAGATTTGGATTTCCTGTAAATCTCTTTATGTCGTGATGTAATAAGTTTATGCTGTTTAACATTCAGTTCCAGAACTCTTCTCACTTTGAGAATGGAAGTGTGATTCACTGTTTTTTCTTCTTTTTAATTTGTCATCTACTTGTAACTGCAGTAACTAGAACAAAACTATTTCGACTTCAGACCTCTCATTTTGTTCTACATTCTCTTAGTATCATGTTTTTCAATTATAGTAACGATAATTAAAAAATAGACATTATTATACATCCATCAAAGTGTATGTGTTTACACAATCAGCACTGTATACCATCAATATGAAATTAAATACTGCGCTGATGAAAATAATTGAGAATTTCCAACATTTAACAACTGTATAAATAAAGTGAGGTTTGAATTGTATAATATTTCATTTAACTTATTCTTACCTGATAAACAAGTAATACTTATTTCAATGGAATAAAACAGAGTTTTGAATAAAGCTAATTAAATAGCAAAAATCTTAATCTTTCCACAAAAATCGGAATTTTCCCCCTATTCTACTGAAATCTAAGATTCGCAGTAGTGGTATAAAAATAGACTCTCTCTCTCTCTCTAACTATATTTGAAAAAAGGATTTATAATCTTCATAATATCACACTAGTCTTCTTTTGTGAAACTTCTTAATTTTCAAGGATTGGATATTTGCTTACAGATGAGACAACCTGCTGCAGATATGGAAACATCAAGCTCATCGGATTCTGACTTCATATTAAAATCTCATTCATTTATAAACAGCGGATGTTATGTATTATGATTTCTATGCATGGATGTGGTGGGCTGTTTGGTCCTTCCCATTATCGGAAGAAAATGAGTTTGAATCCCGGCTTAATAAAAGATCCGGCGTGTTCGCTAAAAGTTGCTGTGGCGCGTTAAAAGTGGATATGGACACAATGTCCTACAAAGTGAAATGATACCTCTGGAGGTGGCAAGCCAAGTATTGGGAGTCTTCTGCTTGGTCCCTGATTCAAAATCACTAGACTCCACCCAGCTGCTTCTATGCAACTGCTAGAACCCAACTTAGGGCCAGGTACAGGGTTGGTGCAGCAACAATAATCTCAATGTTATATATTATAATCATATAGAACTTTTGTTTTTCTACCTCCTTAATCTTGATTCTATGCCAGTAGTACATATCATTAACTATAGGCACTTAAGTTGTAAATAGCATTCTACTTGTTTCATATCGTCTGTAGGTCTAATAAGCTCTTGTGTGCAAAAAATGACTGTTGAGCGACAAACAATCCAAAATATCGTCTGTATATTTATGCACTACAACCAAGTATTACATGAAATATTACATGAAATTTAAAAATTTCAGTTATGTATAAATATATCATTTAGTTTTATATTCTTTTAATAGATGTCTTGTTGTACAAAAAATATTGTATTTTTAATTTTCAAGCATATGCGTAAAGGGTGGGCGTTTAAGCACCTTGTTTTGTTATAATAATTATTTTTAATAAATATATGTAATGGAGAGGCGCCAACTCAGTAGCCAATAGGATACTTTCTCACTGCTAAACATTCTTCAAAAGTTGCCGCAAAATGTTTTCACTTTAACCATATTGTGAAGGATCAAATCTACCCCTAACACAGTAATGGACTGCTTAAATATCAAAAAAATGTAGTGTTAAATCAATTGTTAATGAATGAGAATATACTGAAAAAGAGAGAGTGATTAAAATATATTGCTAAAATTTATTTAATATTTTTTTAACTTTGTTTGTAATTGACAAAATTTTTCACCTACAGCATATTATAAAGTATAATAATGCAAAAATAACATATATATAATTTTAATCAAAACATCTTAGCATTATTTTCAAAACTTGTTTGTTCCATGTTTCAAATGAACAGTGGCTAAAAGTTCACAATCAAGTATAGTTGAGAAATAGAATTCATAGACTTTGAGGTAGTGAAGTTTGTAATATCAGGAATTTAACTTCGTGATTTAAGACTGTCAATCACCTCCGCTGAAGTAAAGTTTTGATACATTAAAATATAAAGGAATATCTTAAATGTTTTAACTGATTTACATCAACAAATAAATATTTTATTGTATGAAAAATTACCTTAAAAAAAATTATAACAGTATAATGAACAATACTTTCTTAACAAAGTAAGAATTGTGTTACTTTTAATATTTCTGATACCTATATTATCATCTTCAAAGATTTGAAACATAGTTGAATACGAACTTTTTATTTAAGAAAATTTGATGATATTACTGTTAGAGAAGACCTCTTCTTCAAATAGATTGCTATTAGATTGTACTAATCAATTAAGGAGTTAAGATTCTCCATGAGTGTCTCCTGGTTTTAAGACTTCATCATGTGACTACATAAAGTCACAAATCATATTTTCCCTTCCTCATCATAGTAATGAAGGGATCTCTACATTTCTTATGTATAATTTATACTCCACCTATCAAAGAATAGATTTCTCCTGGACCAAGACAAGATAAATAAGAAACATTATTCTACTATTTAAAATATCAAATCTTTCACCTAAAATTTAAGAGAATGTTTTGCGTAGTTAAACTATTTAAAACTTGTTTAGAGACATTGTATGCGATATACCAGCTTGTTAAATCTGTAGAATCGGAACTCCTGTGGTCGGTCATTGAGCAGTTACCATGAGGGTAATAAATTTCTTTTTCCTTCATATCAAAGTCAAAATTAAGGGAGTGAATCTTCTGGTGGTGCCATCCATCTATCAGAGAAGTCTTAGAGTAAAGTCGTACTTTCAACTTCGGGGTACTCTGGTTAAACGAAAGGTGGAACCTACTAATTTAAATTCGCACAGCAATCGACAGAGTGAGCTTGATTTGTTCAAGTGATGTAAGTAACAACAATCGATACATTGTGGAAAAGTTATTTGCGGGTACAAAATGATAGCAGATAAATTAAGCCATTAGTGTTCTTAAATAATTAAAATTATATTTTAGGTCTGATTCAAATTTGCTACGATCTGTAGAGTGTATGGGGCTTCAGTTGCCTGGTTAGTTTTGTTAGGATATCGTTCTCATTATAGAAAGGTAGAGAGTTCAAATCACAGCTTATCGAATATGCGTTTTGTTCGCTAAAGGCGTCTGGAGAACATTAGATAAGTCATGGTTAAAATATCCTCCTACTGAAAAGATATCTCTTGCGATGGTGGGCCAAGTATTGGGGATCTCCTGATTGGTCCCTGTATCAAATTCATGAAGGTTTTACCCAGCTACTTCTATCTAACTGATAGTACCCAACTTAATTCTAGGTACAGGGAAGCCTGATGGTGCAACAGCAACAACTTGTAGAATGTCTCTTCAACCAAAAGTAAGAGTAAAAAAGGAAAATTCTGACCTTGCAGGAAAGAGGAGCAGATGTTTATTTATCGAAAATCGGATACTTTTTTGGATTAATTTTATATTACCTAAATATTTCAATAATCAATTTTAACAACATACTCTTGGAAACAGAATCAAATATCTATTTCATTTAATTAAAGCAAGATCAAAAGAAAAGGATAGAAAACTACATTTTTGATTTCTTAGTTTATTGCAGAAATTATTGAAAACTCGTGTATTTCCTTTGAGGCTAGAAATAAGCGGTTTAGTTATTGAAGAAGGCTAAATAATATCGTAAATGTATTTTTTTTAATTTTAATGTTTGTTCGTATGACTGTGTCCTTTAATTTCAAAATCATAATTCCAACTGAATTCACCTACGTAAATTAAGCATGGTTTCGTGTATTAAAGCTAATTTCAATAACTAAATAAGGTGATATTCTTTTAATTGTTGTATTTCATTTTGTTATTTATACAGATTCCTTGTTTATGTGACGATAATATTGAATGTAAGCACACATGAACGGTGCATATGAATGCGTTATGATGGTCTTAACATTCATACGCACAACTGCTTTTCATACATCATTAATTCTAGAAATGTTACAGAATTTAACTTATCTTTTAAAATATTTTCTGAATAATATTTTAGCGAAAACTGCTAACAAATGTTAACTGTAAATTTTGAAATAAGTATATATATAATGACCCTTTTATTTAAAAAGAAAGTTTGGATTGTATTTAGTTTTCCAAAAAGAAGAAATTTTTAAAGATGACTTTACTTCACATTACCTCAAACAAATAACATTATCATAATTTCTGAAATAATTGCATACGGTTGCATAAAATCCCAGTGACATAGTGGTAACGTTCACGCTACCAAGGCCTGGATAAGGTCAACTCACCCTTTCATCCCTTCAGTGGGTCGATAACCTAAGTACCAAGCATTCTTAGGAACTAAACACTGGGAGTTTCGTATTAGGTTTAGCATCTAATTGAGACATATGCTTCGCACACCAGGGCCTCTAGGTCACGAAAACAAGGATGGGGACTTTTGGCCCTGGTCAACATGGACTGTTGTACCGCAGAGAAAGTGCATAATTTAAGCTATATTTGTTTTAGAGAGATTATAGCAAATATAACTCAAAAAAATTAAACAATGAGGCTATAAAATAAATTGTGTAAAATACTTTAATTAAAATACTAGTATTTTTTTAAATATAACTTGCTGCAGATAGTAATGCAAAATTTTATCTTAATAATGATGGTAATTAATTAGGACGTGGATAAATAAGACGGATAAGCCGTCTGAGTAGATTCATCTACTCATTACGTCTTTAGTAGCGTAATGAGTAGATGAATCTATTTACGATTTAAATATAATCTCTCTCCATATTCTCAATAATTGGAATTAAAGTTGACTAATTGGATACTTAAATTTATTTTTGAATGAATTTTCACAATTACTCTATGACAATGGGATTAGTATTACTGGATAGCCACAATTTGGGTTAAAGACTTATTGTAGAGTGCTGAATTTAGTATTCAGAAGGAAATAATTTTAAGCAAAACAGCAGTTACGAGGGTTGCTATTTATATTTCTGGCCTAATAATGAAAAAACAAATATGTAGGATCGAAATTGGTTTTATTGTTTTTCAAAATATTCTCCATGATGATCAATACACTTTTGTATGCGTTTGAACCAATTTTCAAAGCACTTTTTCCAGTCCGATTGAGGTAACTCCAAAACATGCGTTTTGAATGCATCAACCGCTTCTTCGGGGGTCGAAAATCGTTGTCCACGTAATTTATTTTTGATGTGTAGGAATAAGAAGAAGTCATTGGGTGCCAAATCAGGGCTGTACGGCGGATGACCCATCAGTTCGATCTTTCGCTCCGTCAGAAATGCCTTTGTTTGAGTCGATGTGTGAGAGCTCGCATTGTCATGATGAAGAATGATTCGCCTGTTCTTCTGCTTTTTTCGAATTTCTCCGATGACTTCTGGCAAACAAATGGTCGTGTACCATTCAGAATTGACCGTCCTGCGTTGCTCTAACGCCACTGTTGCCACATGACCGTTAATGCCGAAGAAACAGGCAATCATTTGTTTCGATGTGCTTCTTCCTCGAACAACTTTTGTTGGTTTTGCCTCGTCTTGGAAGACCCATACAGTTGATTGCTGTTTTGTTTCCGGCTCATATGCATAGATCCATGATTCGTCACCTGTGTAGATGTTATACACAGCCTTTGATGTACCTTGAATGTATTTTTCCAACATTTCCTTGCACCAATCAACACGAGCCTTTTTTTGAGCGTTTGTCAGATTATGCGGGATCCAACGCGAACAAATTTTTTTTACGCTCAAATGTGCATGCAATATTTTATTGATGCTAGTCATACTAATGTCCAAAGACGCCTCTATCTCACGGTATGTCACATGACGATTTTGCTTTATCAGTTCACGCACAGCATTGATCTTTTCTGGCACAAAAACAGATTTTGGACGACCTGCACGGGATTCGTCCTGGATCGAACATCGACCACGATTAAATTCGTTATACCAATTTTTTTACAGTGCTGTAGGATGGCGCTTTATCGCTGTATAAAGAATTAAGTTCATCGAAGCACTCTTGTCTTGACAATCCACGTCGAAAGTTATGAAAAATAATGGCACGAAAATGTTCACGATTCAATTCCATTTTTTGACAGAGAAGAACTTTTCAATTTACTGTCAACAAAACAAATAAAGCTATAATGGTAAATCGTCTGCTGAATTTAAGTTTAAAAATATCAAACTTTCGATTAAAATCGTCTTCGGTCGCCTAGCAACACTTACTGTTGCCAAGGCCAGAAATATAAATAGCAACCCTCGTATAATGGTTTTGTGTTGTATAGAAGTGTTAATTTGAAACTGGAAATCTGTTGTGCACTGACAGATCTAGTAGTTATTTTTATCCAGATTTATTACCTCCTATTTTCACTTTTCAATTCATAGCTTTTGGTTGTGGGAGAGAAGGTTTTTCACATATTGAGACATTCACTACAAAATATGAATGTATATATGCATAAATCATCTGCATAATTTATGGGAATTACGTGCTGCATTTGCGAATACTTCAAATTTAAGTATGGTTCCTCGCTGATTTAATGAAGTCAAAGAAAGATAATTAAAAAGAAAATGAAATTGAACCTTATTTTACTCATTTTTCTCATAGATATATTAAAATAAAGAACTGTTCTTTGTTTTGTAAGGCTTCAAACTCACGATACCAGCATTCCAATTTGCAATTCAAGTAAAGTTACAGATTTGTATTACATTCTTTCCAGTTCACTTTATTTTCAATGCGGAGTATTCATATTCAGAATTTATTGCTGAAGAATATTTATATACAACATTAAAATTGTTTCATTTATCTGCAATAATAATAATAAACAATAATTCTCCTTCTAATTCTTCCAAGGTACTACAGCTTGTTACAGGCCAAAGTCGTTGCCATCTAGTCCTATCCATTACAAAGGTCCTCTAGTTTCCCTTGTTTATCAGATTAAAGTCCTTTTCGATTGAATTAAGCCACCTAACTGACTGTCTTCCTCGTCTTCTGTTTCCCATGGGATTTGTAAAAAGTGAGCTTTTACTGGGTTTGTATTGTCAGATCGATGCAAATGCCCAAGCCATCGCAGGACTTGATTAGGAATTTATTGCTGAAAGATTATTTATATACAACATTAAAATTGTTTCATATATATGCAATAATAATAAACAATGATGCTTCTTCTTCTTCTAATTCTTCCAAGGTACTACAGCTTGTTTCAGGCCAAAGTCGTTGTCATCTAGTTCGGTCCATTACAAGAGTCCTCCTGTTTCCCTTATTTATCAGATTAAAGTCCTTTTCGATTGAATTAAGCCACCTAACTGACTGTCTTCCTCGTCTTCTGTTTCCCATGGGATTTGTAAAAACTGAGCTTTTACTGGGTTTGTATTGTCAGATCGATGCAAAGCCCAAGCCATCGCAGTTTATTGAATTTTATGATTTTAACAATATCAGGGTGCTTTTATGTTTGATAGATTTCAAAAATAAACAAGGATCTCCTGCTATTATTCTCCTGGTCTGCTCCAAAAAAAATTTTTTTTAAGATTTTACTCTCAAAGATTAATAATTTGTTTTCATGTATTATAGGAATTGTCTATCATTTACTCCCATAAATCAAGATTGGTGGAATTATTGTTTTATAGACGTTAATTTATATTTTTAAACTCATAAATCGAGGTTTAGTTGATTTTTTTGATGCCATAATAGCATTTATTTGGCATGGAGATCCTGGTTTTGTCTCTACAGTTATATCATTATCAGTGGTAACGATAGTATCAAGTTATTTGAACTGTGACACTGTTTCAAAAGTGAACTTTTTCACTTCAAATGGCTGTAAAATAGGTGTATTGTGTAAATGTATAATTGATGCAACATTAAAATTGTTTCAAAATTGCACTCTTAATTTAGAGATAATGGGTATTGAATAAAATAAATCAAGAGGTTGAGAAATAAAACATACACTCACACAAAGGCTAAAAATATTGCACCTAAATTTAATGTTAATTAAATAGTATTTTATATTGGACAAATAATTTCTTTTTTAATATCACATCATAATATATATTTTACAACATTAAAGTACATGTTTTTATCATTGATTTTAATTCTAATAAACCATAACCCTTGCTTTATTTATCTCATAAAAGGAAATACATCTCTGAAAATAATCTAGAATTAAACTAATGATATTAAAATCCAATAATTAAAATATTTCGTCAAAAATCTTCTGCATCTTCAGTTCCTATTTCTTAAGTTCATTTTTTTTTCAAGCGAAAATTTTCTTTGAGAAATATTTCGCTTTATGATATTTTCCAATTAAATTCATATTATTTCTAGCAAAATTAAATTTTGCTCATTTGAGGATTGGATTACCATTATTCAAGATAAAAAAAAATGTTATTCACAAAAAATACGTTTTATTTCAAAGGGTAAATCTCTTTGCGGAAATGTAGTTTAATCTTAATTAAATAATGAAGAAAAGCTTGAAATATTTTAATTATCAGATTTCTTGTAAAAAGGAAACTTCTACCATTCGTTAATAAAAAAATATATTTTTGCATTATCTTACTAAGTTCTCCTTTTAAGTAAGTAATTTCAAGTTTCATTTGAACTATCGAGAATTTATAAATATATTCTATGTTGAATTAACTTCAATTTTTCTAAACGGATTTAAAAGAACAATTTTAGTTTTCTTTTCATTAAAACCTTTCAAGCTTTTCATTTGAGGAAATCGGATAAAGATACTTTTTATTTATATATCAAAAAGGCAAACATTTTGAGGAATAAGCTCTTTAAATGAAAAGAACAGTTCTTGAAATGAAATGAATGTTTACTGACTAATTTATTAGCATTAATATTCGTAATAATTGTTCATGACTTTGTCACCATATAAATTTTTCATTATTAAAACTTTAAATTTCTTGTTTACATGGATGACGCCGAGGAAACCATCTCCTTTTTAAAAAGAACTGCTTAATCAATACTTGAATAC
Source organism: Latrodectus elegans (assembly GCA_030067965.1). NCBI lineage: Eukaryota > Metazoa > Arthropoda > Arachnida > Araneae > Theridiidae > Latrodectus > Latrodectus elegans. Next base: position 17,679,868 of record CM057815.1, on the reverse strand, counting down.
CCAAAACTATCTTTTAGGGATATGAAACAATTCTAGCCGTATTGTAATACATTTTATGTTAATAAACGACATAAAATTCACAGATGCCGTACGAGGGTTCCTCTGAAATTTTTGAGATACGCGCAGACGAGAATTTTCAAAATAAAAATAACGGTTTGATTTTAAAATACAAAGTATTTTAACACAGAAGACGAATTTTTACTGACTTACTTCAACTTGTTTAGCGTAGAATAAATTTTAAACAGAAGAGAAAATTGAGTTGACGCGAGAACATTTTCGCTCTGTCATTTCCTACGATTTTAAAGCAGGATTAAATCATAAAGAATGCATTCAACGGTTGCAATTAGCATTTGATGATAAATCTCCAGCTCGTGCAACTGTATTCAAATAGTTTAGAGAATTTAGAAGAGGTCGCAATTTTCTTCAGGATGAAGAACATACAGGAAGGCCGCCGTCTGCAGTAATCCCGGATAATGGGTCTGCCATACGAAAAATGTTAATGGATGTACCTATCATATGGTACTGTACCTATCATATGTACCTATCATATGGTACAGAAGGAACTTAACATTGGATCCGCAGCCATACACAAAATCATTCATGAAGAATTACAAATGAAAAAAGTAGTTTGCCGTTGGGTTCCTCATAATCTAACTGAGCACCAAAATAAGGAGCGTGTCAAAATCAATAAAGAAACTCTTAAATTGCTAAATGATGGTGGCCACCGCATCATTTCTACAACTGTAACAGGTGATGAAACGTACATACCGTTTTTTGACATTCCAACACGTCAAGAAAGAAAAGTATTGGTCTTTGAAGATGATCCACCGCCGACAATGGTGAAAAAACAACGCGCACTGAAAAAAGTGATGTATGCCGTTTTCTTCAGATGTACGGGATTGGTCAAAGCCATCAAGTTGGAAGGACAAAAGACAGTAACAGCAAACTGGTATACCACTAAGTGTCTTCCAGAAATTCAACAAGAACTGAATTTTCGGGGACTAATGCTTCACAATGACAATGCATCTTCACATACAACCGGATAAACAATTGAGTTTCTTAAACAAAAACAAATTAAAGTGATCGAACATCATCCATATTCATCTGATCTAGCTATGTGCGACTTTTGGTTATTCTTTAATCTAAAGAAGAACTTACGTGGACGTTGTTTTCTTTCAGAAAAAGAGATTGATGTAGATATAAATGCATTTTTTTCATCTATTCCAAGAAATGAATGGCTTGAGGCATTTAATATGTAAAAAATTCTTCTGCAAAAGTGCATTGATGCTGGAGAAGACTATTTTGAATACACCTAAAATTTTGTAAGTGTAACTTTAAAAACCTAGTTTTACCTCAAAAATTTCAAAGTGACTCTCGTATAATCCAGCATGCTTAATTCTGAATGTTTTGGTGATGAAGAAATGTTGCCAAGATGACGTATTATGACGTCTCACGATGACAATAAATACTAATGTTTCCAAACTAGAATTTTCTACATAATTCTTATAGGTCTTTATTTATCTATCCCTCTATGGGTTTTTTTAAAGTTTTTTTTACATCATATGATAATTTAGAGAGTTAAAATGTTTCAAAATAGTCACTAACATATGGAACTGTTACTATAATCTCTGTCCTAAAACTTTGAAATTGTATTATGAGTATCTACTTTCATTTGAAAATTCAAATACATTTCAGAAAACATAGAAATGCATCTAAGACTCTCTTAGACATTTCTTTAAAATTTGACTTTGATTATAAAATGGCTTAAATATAAAAGCAGTAGTTTCACCTATGGATTATATTTCTTTGGATACAATACATGATGTAATACAGTATATTAAAATTAAAGTATGAAGAAAAATTAAAGAGACATGTGAAAAATTTGCTGCTGTATTATTCAACAAAAGATTAAAATATACAATTTACATGACAATTGAGAGTAGGCTAAATATTAGGCAGTTTTAACATTTGAAAAAGATAAGAATTTACTTTCTGCATAACTGTGTGTGTGCTACATAAATATTCAACAGTAGCCCATTTAAATATGACATTCATAACATTATTGATCTGATAAGTTTTCTTGAAAATTAAACAATTAAGTGAAATTAATCACAATAATAATAACAAGTAACAATTTGTTTGGTATTGATCAATGATTATATATATATATATATATATATATATATATATATATATATATATATATATATATATATATATATATATATATATATATATATATATATATATATATATATATATATATATATATATATATATATATATATATATATAAACTTTAATGTATATTATTTGAAAACAATTACAAAAATGTTAATATAGAAATAATTACAGAACAATATATTAATATGTTAAATAACTTGTGTTAAGTAAGTAAGGCAATTGGATAACTTGGATAATTCAAGTGCGACAACAAAATCAAGAAAAAATTTAAAATTTAGTTAATTAAAATTGGTATAACATCTTCTTTACCGTTAATATCATAAAAACTACACTAAAAAGAGAAAACTTCTAGTATTGTATATTAAACTAATTGCAACAACAGAAAGTAGTAAAGCATAAATGAATTAATATCAACTTCGAGTAAACTATGAAATGAAATGGAACAACACATGCAAAAGAATTTATCTCTCCTTTTCAAATGTTTAGAGAAAGCAAAGAAAAATATTGAAATAATTCAGTAGAAGATGATCAATAAATCAGGCTAATGCCTCATAATGTCAGAAAAATAACATATATTTTATATTTTCAAATTTTAATGCTCTGAAAAAAAGTATTTTGGTATCATTCTTTTTGTTTCATCAATTATAATAGAAGAATATTTTATTGCATATAATTTTTAATTATTATTTATAAAAAATTTTTCCCATTATAATTTATGTATTTATCTTTTTTTTTATCAAACTTCTTCAATTTCTTTTTCATAAATGCTTTTATTTTTTTTAATAATGTTTGTATTGTTTTGCTTTAAGTATTTTCTTAAGAATGTTGTGATGGCAATTTTCTTAGTGTTTTCTTTCCATAAATAATGAAATCTATCTTTTCATAAATTAACTACCTTAATTGATATCACAATGTAGTTCCTGCTAATTTGTTTGCCATATTTCAAAAACTGCATTGGGGAAAAAATCGAATTTTTTTAAGTGGTATTTTGTAATTTACTTTATTCATTACTTTTTTTAATAGATTATAAAGCCTTCTAAGCTTGTATTAACGATTCTGAATATGATCACAATTATATTAATTTTTAAAAAATTAATATTAATATATATTAATTTTTAAAAAATTAATATATTTAAATGATTAACTAAAGAAAACCTGATTAATTTTTTAAAATTATGAATGAGTAGCATAAAATTCTATATTTTTCAATATTTCACTAGAATTTTAAATGAAATAATATTGCTCTCTATTTAATATTCACTAGTTTTAAGGTTGTGTAAGGAGATTTGTCTTTGTCTTTCAAAAGAAAAAATTCTGATATCAGCTCCAAATAACGGTTGTTTGCGACCTTTAAACTGTTAGTTTTCATAGAATAATCCTTTTAGAGCATAAATTGACTATAAAATGATAAAATAAACCGTAAATCAGATAGACAATATTTCTAAAGCATTCTGGGAAAAACGTGGAAAATTATATTTCAAGAATCATTTTTAAATCCTTGCAAAATTTTATCAATAGTGGAATAACTCAGTTTAATGAAACGCTCTTCAAATGTGCTTCTTTGGATTCAAAATTAAATTTTAGTAGAAAATGAAACAACTGAAACATCCAAAACAATTCTTATTCCCTGTGTCTGATTTTGTTGCTAACTATGAATATGGATAACTTACATAAGAAACTTATTGTCCTGGTGATTATTTTTCATTTCTTTCTCTAAATAATGTTTGTATATTTACATTGATTTGTGAAAATAAGCAATAGTATTTTTGTTCATAAAGTGGTTCTTTCTTTCATTCCCGCTGAGATCATGATAACGCCGCTTTATTATAACTCTCATTTGTGAAACTTTTATCTACGTCACACATAATTAATTATTCATCGTATTGAGACGGTGTTGTAAATTCTACTTGTCGACGAACTTGCTGTCTGCTTTCAAATCGTACTCTTCGAGTCGCTGCAGACGAGGCGAAATTCATCATCGAATGTTTGAGAATAAATATTATCCAAAATCATTTTCTTAATATATCGTTTTCTTATATAAAGACCAAAACATTATTTTCAGAAGCCGTTTCCCATGGATTTAAGCCATTAACAAGTTGATGATAGAACAGGAGAAGAAGCAAAATGAAAAGGACAAGAAAAAAAATCACTTTATGGTTAGTTTAAATCTGCAAAGGCGATTTAAGTTTTTAAAAATTAAATTAATTAATTGAATTCTAATTTAATAATGGCAACATTTGGGAACAAACTCTTTTAAATCTTACAATTAGTGCCTTGCTTACGCCAACATTAGTTTTCTTTTTCGGTTTTTAGAAATTATTAGAGAGATATGAAATTCGGAAATGAGAGATAGTATTTTATATTTAAAAGATGAGACGAAAACATAACTGCCCAAAAACAATGAAATGCACATTTCTTGAAATCAATCAAAAAAAGGCTTTATTGAACTCATAGTCTCGTTAAGTAGGATGATCTGTCCACACACAGGAAAAAGAATTTAAAATGAAAATTTTTAATAATGGCTTAAGAACGACAAAATCTTAAGATTCAAAAGAGATTTGAATCTTAAGATTTTGAAATAGAAATATTTTAATCATTAATTTAAAATTCGATTAATTAAAGAAATTTTTAAAAATTTAAATCATCCTTACCGATTTAAACTAACTATAAAGTGGATGTTTTGCCTTCACTTTTTCAATTCTCTTTTTCTGCTGCTCTATTGTCCATGTGATGACTTGAATGAACGGAAAACAACTTCTCAAACCGATTATTTGCTCCTTATATAAAAAAAATTATTTTATTTGCAGAATGAATTTGAAACTATTCTCTGACTTACGAGGGTGAACTTCGCCTTGTTTGCTGCCGCTCGAAGAATGGAATTTGCAGGCAGGCAACAAATTTGTCGACAAATTGGATTTACAACGCAGTCTTAATATGATGTGTAACGTGGATGAAACGTTGTCTGACGTCATGGATATTTTAAGCCAATGAGAATCATGATAAAGGGACGTACTCAGGATCTCAACTGTAATGAAAGAATATTCTATATTAGATATTTATGGATTTCTTGTCACTCGCAATATTCATTTTTGTTTTTTACTGACTTTCACTTTTAAGCAATTTCGCTTTTGCATCAGGAAATTGTTATTAAAAGCAATATTGAAAATATATAAACAATGCTATAGATCTAAAATTGTCTGTAGCAAATTTACCATCTGTTTCAGAAAAAGTTGAAAGAGAGATAACGAATTAATTTATCATATTAATAGAAATATAACTGGTCGTGAAAAATATTTATAACTAAACTAGCAAATTTAAGAATATTTTTTGAAAATTTTCATGATGGATAACAGTTACTTTTATAGCAACATGATAGATAATAGTTACTATAATATAATTTACTACATGAAAATAATTTAAAATTAAATTTAATGTCGAAAAAATTCTTGATATATAGATAAACATCTATCGTTTCTGTTCATTTTCCCCCCATTGAAACAGTGTTTTCCCTTTTGATATATTTTGGATTCTCTTTGACATATTATCAACAGAATATCACAACTTCGCAGAGTGAAGGTAAATAGAAGATGTGACGACAGCATTTACGGAAAACGCTGTCAGTGAAATGTCATGATTTTAAAATTCTAAACTATCTCGTGTAAAATGGTAAGATTTCGATAATATATATATGTGCAACTCTACTAAACATTAAAGTAATTTTATGTTGATTTATTTTATGCATATACATTTATATTGTACAATTAAAAAAATTTATAATTGATGAGATTAAAGAATGTATTTTAAATATTCGGCTAGTGCTTTCAGAACAATTTCATTTTATCCAATTTTAGGTCGAAGAAACCTAATTCCTATAATACAGTAGAAACCTAGGTAAATAAATTATTAAAATCCTTTACCTGTGTTTATAATTCCGTAGAAATAGCTTAGAGGGTGAAAATTTTAAAATGATAGTCATATTTCATTACTTAATAAAAAAAATTTAATTTCCTTGATAAAGTTTTTAAGAACTGAACAGAGAAATTCTTAATATTGAAAATTTTGTATAAATGTTTAAAAATCTCAGGTTAAAAATTAGCTGAAAGAATCAAATTAAAATCATAAATATGTATCTTCATTACGCTATCAAATAATCTTTAACTCAAATCATGGTACAATATGTTCTGTTATATGTACAAAAACGGCATGAGATATTTTGACAAATGACAATGCAAGTAAAGTTTTAAATATTCCACACATATTGAGCATTTAATTTGATACATCAAATAATTTTTTATCAAAAAAGTCAGATTAAAGGAAAATTCCGGAATTATTTTTACTTCAATTGAACTATAAATTAACACAAAAATTATTTCCAAAATGTCCAAAAAGTTTTAAATGAACCTTTAATCACATAAAAATAATTTAATTTACCTAAGAATTTTTTTTGATACTCTTCTTTCTTTAATTAGGAAACATTACCTTCTTAAGCGATTTAGTTTGTACGATTTGTCCCCAGAGAATTAGCGGGAATTTTTTAATCATACCCTTATTTTATTATTAATGTGTAGATTACTTTAAGTTAAACTATGGGTGAAGACTAGTAAGAATAAAGCTTCTGGTCATTCTTCTAAAGAATATGATATTCTTATGCATACCACATATGATAAGATTAGAACGTTGATTTTTTAATCTTCAAGCATGATCATTGTCTGTTATTAAATTTAATCTAATTCCATCGTTGTGGACCATTAGATTGCACTGAACAGCTAACCAGAGTTTCAGAATGTCGTATTTATAACCATTTGATCAATATTTCAGCTTTCTTTACAATATATTGCAATGCACAGTTTCGTATACACAAGAGCGCTGGTCTAGAATGTTATTTACATTTTTTTCTGATTTTAATGATTACAATTCGCATAAAAATACAGTTAAATGATTTGAGTCTTATTTCCTTTTGTTCATGCATTGTCCCATTTTGCCACTGTTAACTCCACACTCAAATTTTAAAATATAAATCTCAAACTACTCAAGATAAGCTAGTCTTAAAGTATTTATATAAGACAAATATAGATATTTCCATAACAAACCATAATTTTCAGATTCAGTAATGAATAAGATGAGGCATGAAATGTTATTTCAAGCCTTTTACTCACAGAATTATTAACGAAAGATTTCACTACATTTGGATTAAAACGAAAGAAAACATTGGATTTTTTTCAATGGAATTTGAACTATTTTTAAAAAAAAATACTGCTTGGTTTTCTTTTAATAAAAATTATAAGGTTTCTAAAATACATTTGTAAATATAAACATAAATGGCATACCTTCAGCTGTTCTGGTAGCTTACATTTAAAAAAATAATAATTTTATATAAAATAGTTTTACTTATGACATTTGTGGACAAGCCAAGTTTTCTTTGCTGTTTTCTATACGAATTTAAGTGAGTAGGGTGAGCCTTTCATTTAATCAGAGCACCAGGAAGATGAAAGTATGACTTTGCTCTCAGACTCCCCCGATAGATGGCACCACCAGAGGATCCACTTCCTCAATTTTGAGATTAAAATGAAGGAGGATTTTTATTAAGTAGAGAAAGGAAACAAATGTAAACTCCACACTCTACACATGTAAGATTTATTTCGAAAAATTAATAACATTTCATACATACAACAACAGCAAAGTATGTAATATGCACTATCTATCTATCTATCTATATATATATATATATATATATATATATATATATATATATATATATATATATATATATATATATATATATATATATATATATATATATATATATATATATATATACAGGAATGTATGGGTTTATAATATGTCAAATAGATAAGCAGATAAATATGAATAATCTAATTTCCCTGAAAATGAAGACTGCTTTAATACCAATTATTTATGAAAAACGATTTTATATCAATGAAATTAATTTATCTGAAATAAACAGTTATTATTTCAGCAAACAGTATATAAATACGTGAATAATGCTCAATTGAGTTTCTGTTTATAAATTCTCATTTTGATTGCTGTGTTTCTCTTTATCTATTCGGCATGATAAAATTTTAAATGTGTAAAAACGGTCTGATTTAAGTCTTGTTAAAGATATGTATATAATATATAAAACTTTTTCTTTTATACACAATTATATCAGAAAAAAAATTTATGTTAAGGTATCAAATTTTAGATAATTTAATAAGTATAAATATCTTTTGTAAAACATTTATTCAAATTTTATGTGGATTTATTTAAATTAAGATGCTTATATAAGTAATTTTTAATGATTAATTAATTACAATTATTTAGTAAAAATTGCTTAAACTAAATTTAAGAAATTGTTACGACTCTATTAAATGATAAAGAATTTGCAATATCTGTATATTAAACGATTTTTCTTTCTTCAGATAAATTAACTATGTGAATGATGTATAACATGTTATTTATATTTCAATTTATAGAAAATTAATGAAGGTGCTTTTAACATTTCTTGTAAAATAAAGTTTAGTGATTGAAAAGATCTTATGCGTTTGATATTCGATACAATTACCTATAAAAGTCATTTTAATGGTGAAATATTCATTTGTTTTTGTCGTTTATTTTTCTTCAGCATCTGTATTTTATATGTTACAGGAAATATGCCTATATTTCTTTGTAAGAAAACATAAACTATTTTAATGCTTAGTCAACATGCTTATAATTTTTGATTAAAAAATATTTTTATATACTCATATACATATTTAGTGAACAAAAGCATTAAAACATTGAAATGTAATTGTTAATTTAAAGCTCAATTTTATACTTTTTGTTAAAAAAAAACTATCTGTTAAATTATAAGAAACAATTAATCTGTTACGAGAGGTTGTGGGGAGTAATTAAGTTGAGTAATGAGCTTTCCTTCTGTAATATATTGATTTATGCTGTATGTTAATATGTTGGTTGTGTTAATAATATGTGACTTTATGCGGACGTTAATATGTTGATTATAAATATGAGATACCCTACATAGATAAATATGTTATAAATAAAAACATAACCTAATAGTCAAATTTCACTTTAAGTTTCAGTATTAAAAAGCTTTGAAATTTCTAACAAAATCATATATTTTTAATTAAACATTTTAAAAAGGCTCCTCTTATTAATGCTTCAAAAAAGATTTTTGCATATCATGTCTTTCACTTAATTAAAGGCTAACATTTTAAGTATATTTTCTATAAAATAAATTAGGCTTATTACAAACAATTAAGAGTTTTAATAACCTTAATGTTATGTGACGTAACATTAATCTCTTCTCAGAAAATCTAAACTCTCTACATCTCATGGTCATTTTTTACCCTTATCTTTTCTTGCTTAAATATTACATTGGGAATATTGATAATCTTAAATCTAAAAGATTCAAATTAAAATGTATTATCTCTCTCTCTCCTAAATTAGAGAAATACAGTTACTTTAAAATATCCTCTAAACATCAAAATTATTGGATTTCCAAAATAGTTATATATATATATATATATATATATATATATATATATATATATATATATATATATATATATATATATATATATATATATATATATATTGAAATTTAAAAAATTTAAAAATTTAATGTAATTTCATCGACTGATTGTTGTAGAATTTAAATACGCATTTTATTTTGCTATCATTCCCAGTTAACTAAATTCTGTTAACTTTAACTCATTACAGTTCGCACATTTTTAAGCTTATAGTCGTCATCACGAGCACATACCTTCCCAAAGTGCGTCCGAAAGTCAATAAAATGGACATACATCCCTACGAAATGTTAACAACAGCATAAGTATTTTGAAATGTGTCCTGGACTGTCTGATGTAAAAGTCTGTTGCATCGCATTTAACTTCTCCTGTGTAATGCCGTACTTTTAATAGACAGTGGGTATTATTGACACGTCACAAGAAAAGATATCCTTAAAACTCCCAAGCACCCACTAAAACAGATTTGTTTGCTGAAGACAGAGTTTGAATAATCATCCATTCTTCAACAGTGATTAAGGTACGAGTATTTGCATCTCAATTTCTTTCAGCTTGTAAAATTTAGAGCCTACTCATTTCAAAACGCTATAAATACACTTATCCATCTTATTCAAATGGTCTTTATAACAACTTGTTAGAAGTAATGGCTTATATGAAATTTTAAATCATTTTAACTGTATATAAGTGGTTCCGTCAAATATATTGTCCTTTATGTTATACTAGGAGACAAAACTTATTGAAACATCAGTTTCTTATATTACTACTCTTTACTCAAGATATTTCTGTTTTCGTTGTTGCTGCTAATTCCAGATGGTCCAATTCCAATACTAGACCAACTCAACAAGTCCATAAACAGCCAAGAAATCCAAAAACTAAGGGACTTTGAACAAGCCTCTTCCAAGTCAAAATTCAAGCAGCTCAAGATATGCGCATGTAATGCCTGTTCAGCTTTACATTTTGAGCACAGACTATAAGTCTTTTGACCCTGCACATATTTGAGGCCCCTTATGTACAAGGGTTGCTATTTATATTTCTGGCCTAATAATGAAAAAACAAATATGTAGGATCGAAATTGGTTTTATTGTTTTTCAAAATATTCTCCATGATGATCAATACACTTTTGCATGCGTTTGAACCAATTTTCAAAGCACTTTTTCCAGTCCGATTGAGATAACTCCAAAACATGCGTTTTGAATGCATCAACCGCTTCTTCGGGGGTCGAAAATCGTTGTCCACGTAATTTATTTTTGATGTGTGGGAATAAGATGAAGTCATTGGGTTCCAAATCTGGGCTGTACGGCGGATGACCCATCAGTTCGATCTTTCGCTCCGTCAGAAATGCCTTTGTTTGAGTCGATGTGTGAGAGCTCGCATTGTCATGATGAAGAATGATTCGCCTGTTCTTCTGCTTTTTTCGAATTTATCCGATGACTTCTGGCAAACAAATGGTCGTGTACCATTCAGAATTTACCGTCCTGCGTTGCTCTAACGCCACTGTTGCCACATGACCGTTAATGCCGAAGAAACAGGCAATCATTTGTTTCGATGTGCTTCTTCCTCGAACAACTTTTGTTGGTTTTGCCTCGTCTTGGAAGACCCATACAGTTGATTGCTGTTTTGTTTCCGGCTCATATGCATAGATCCATGATTCGTCACCTGTGTAGATGTTATACACAGCCTTTGATGTACCTTGAATATATTTTTCCAACATTTCCTTGCGCCAATCGACACGAGCCTTTTTTTGAGCGTTTGACAGATTATGCGGGATCCAACGCGAACAAATTTTTTTTACGCTCAAATGTTCATGCAATATTTTATTGATGATAGTCATACTAATGTCCAAAGACGCCTCTATCTCACGGTATGTCACATGACCATCTTGCTTTATCAGTTCACGCACAGCATTGATCTTTTCTGGCACAACAACGGATTTTGGAGGACCTGCACGGGATTCGTCCTGGATCGAACATCGACCACGATTAAATTCGTTATACCAATTTTTTACAGTGCTGTAGGATGGCGCTTTATCGCTGTATAAAGAATTAAGTTCATCGAAGCACTCTTGTCTTGACAATCCACGTCGAAAGTTATGAAAAATAATGGCACGAAAATGTTCACGATTCAATTCCATTTTTTGACAGAGAAGAACTTTTCAATTTACTGTCAACAACACAAATAAAGCTATAATGGTAAATCGTCTGCTGAATGTATGTTTAAAAACATCAAACTTTCGATTAAAATCGTCTTCGGTCGCCTAGCAACACTTACTGTTGCCAAGGCCAGAAATATAAATAGCAACCCTCGTAACCATTGGTGAAGCGTGAAATACAAGTCAGTTGGCCTCAAGTTCCCTCAAAAAGCAATCAGCCAGCAGGGCGTGATACCAATTATGAGTAGGTGGAACCCCAGACATCCAGACACAAGCATTTTTTTACTCTCTATAAAACTCTCATTAAAGGTGGATAGCAAATTAGGTTGTGAAGCTTCCAAAGAGGCAACCTTAGCCAGCGAATCGCCAATCCACTGAAAATGAAAATTAATCCCAAAATTCTTTGAGAGCTAGTAGATCATACTCAATAATGAATTTCCATTTCTGTCACCAACCTTCATCCAATTGCTTAGGTGTTGGATTGAAGACTTGCTACCAGTCAGAATCCATACTTTCTCAAAATGAGACTCAGAAATATTCTCAGCATAACTCAATCCCTTTTCAAAAGCTATAAGCTGAGATCTGAATACTGAGCAAAAATCAGAATTTTTGAACTTTAGACTTTGGGTAGACATCATGAACATAGTATCTTTTTTAAATTAATTTGTTTACAATTTTATAAAATATTGTAGTAAATACAGTTTTCTATAAATAAATTGAAAAACGTATGAAAATCTATTTATTATCATCGCTATTTAATTTTTTTAGCTTTGTATTTTTTACTTAATTAGTTACAGTATAAACATTAAAATATATTTTTTTAAATTATAGTTATCGTTGTTAAATGTTTGTTCTCTGAATATGTATTATCGAAAATCATGTTGAAAAATTTATTTGCTTACTTTAATGTTATCATCAAAATTATTGCAAATGAATTATTATTTTTTATATTATTATTTAATTTTTGATTGAATTATTAATAATGATTTGATTTAAAACCAGATAGTTTCAAACTTTTTCGAAAGTTTGTTTAAATATTATCTCTTATGTGATCTTCAGTGAATCAGGAAATAGAAATCTACAGAAACAAAATGAATGATTTTTTATAATACTCAAGTGTATTAAAATTTTAAAAGAAAAATACGAAACGACAATTTGATTCAGATACATTCTTAAGGAAGCAAATGTGAATTTAAATTAGCTAAAGCCAAAAATATTGTGTTTTGTCATTAAATTTTTCACGATAATGAGAATATTTTTATGACATTACGTAGAGATAAAATAGAATAATGAAAACGGCTCATACGCTCATTAAAGGTTACGCTTTTTTCTTAAAAGTATACGAGAAACTAATTCCTAATTATCAGCTAACGTAATCATTGCATGCTTTCAAGCAAGTGTTATCAAACAAAAAGATACCAACACTATCATTAATTTTAATTTTCAGCAAAAATGAAATTCTTCCTTTTTGTGCTAGCAATTTTAAAGAATATGCAATGTTTCGAAATGTAATCACTAGATATTCATAGAATTATGTAAAATACATGGAATATTCATGGAAGTGTTGTGAAAGCTTTTCCTTCTTCACCAATTTATGATAAATTAAATGGGAAAGGTTTATGTTCTAGAAGGAAATTACCGATGGTCCGGCCAGAGGGGACAACCCCTAAGGATATTGCTACAAGTGGCAGCTTTACTTTTTCAGTGATCACCACCCGGGTCAGGCAAAATGCTCTTCATGCAGGAAATCCCCAGTGATTGAATGGTATGCGGAAAATCTTACTGAGGTCGTTTCGATTGGGGTTGGCCACAGACAGCCCCAATGGACATGATCAGACAACTTTAGCGAGACTTCGAAGTGGAGACACTCGTGTACAACGTCATGTGACGGACCACAAAGTTTCTTCCCTTATGTCCAAAATTCAATGTGACTCAAACTGCTCCTGCCCACATTTTGGCCTGATTATTGGTTTAAATCTTAGGTTCCCAAAGTGGTCCAGGTGGACCCCCAGGGGTCCATAGAAGACCACATGGGTGTCCACCTAGATGTGAGAAGAAAACAGGGGCTTACAAGTTGTAAGTGGGGATCCACGAAACATTTTCTGGTTTTCATAATAAAGAACAAATATTTTGGCTTGGATTTACCAATCAACGTAGGCAAGTAGCACCATTCACTAAATAGGTACTCAAAAATATTCGAGATTCAGTTCAAACACAGAATTTAATAGAATAGTAGATAATAGTACAAGTGTACACCACATGTCGAGATTTGCAAAATGCCACCCGTGTGCCGTCTCCTTAAAAGTATGACTATCTTTTACTGTTGATTTACATTTCAGAGTTCATTGTTGATTTTTTTTCAATTGCTGATTGTTTGTAATATAGTTTATATATTTGTATAACCACAAGTATTATTTTAATAAATAGGACACAAGAAAATGTGACACTTTTTTTCTTATCACCCTCAATTTAGGGTGATATTTTTAGGAGTTTTGGGAATACAGTAGAAATGCAGCAGTCAAGCGAAAATAGTAAAAATTTGAAAGTGGTCCAAGAGAAAAAAAAGTTTGGGAATCCATGGTTTAAATAAATTCCAGTTATTCTTACACCGAATATAAATATATTCGGCTCTGAAGCTGTGCTCCATTGTTTGAAGGCGTTTGGGCACATGAATCTGGCTTCATGTTTCTGGTTTGATCAGGTTTGTTGATTGGTTTAATGACCGGGAGGGATAAGCTACAACACACGAATGATGTTCTTTGTCCGAAATGTTTCATTTTAAACAAGGTATGCAATTAAATCAAATTATAAAACAATAATTACACTTCGATACATTGTGTTATGGTATTTATCATGACAGGTTTCTTCGTAGTTCCTTAACCCTATTTTGTTTATTCACAAATGCACCTTTTTGCGAATACAAAAGTGCAGTTCGTGGAAGAAACTCTCAATTGGCGCTCAGTGATAGTAGTAACTTTGCTTAACTCTGAATGCACATTCATAGAAACAGATTTAATGTGCTCATATTCTAAAAATAATTTAAAAACAATAAAACATTCCAGATTACTTGACACAATATATCAAAAGGATTTTTCGACTTAATGTTCAATTTCATGAAATATAAAGAATTTTAAATACTTGGAATTTTTTAAAAAAAAAGGAAACACCATTATTGTAATTATTAAAAAAATATTGTTTTTTAGTGGAATTCTAATATCCTTTCCCGTAAAGCAATAGACCGTTAAACATACATAACTGAAATAGGAATCCATATTTCTTAGTTTACGAATAATCTCTGTTGACATTTATTGTAGAAAATGAAAATTTATTGCATTTTCCTAATGAAAAGATTAGTTGATAGTTGTCTCTGTCAAAGTAAAAAATAATTGTTATACCGTTAAAATTATGGGAAAACTAATTTATCTTTAAGCATGTATAAGAATAGTTGATAAAAAATTTTAAGATATAATATTCAGTTCAAAGCCAGAGACTTCTTAACTTTCCCAATAATAATGAAAGAAATGATTTTTTTTTTACAAACTCATATTTTATTACCATTATATTAATGGATTTCAGTATATTTTCACAGTAAATTCCTATAAATGAAGGTAATAAAAAATATTGACTGTTGTATGTGAAAGTATATTTCTACTTAACACATTTTTCTCTCTCAATTCATTGTATATCATATAATATTACTGAAATCATTCTATTTCTTTTAATAATGTACCCTAATAACTAATTCAGTACAAGTTTTCATGTTTTACTCTTGATGAATTAAAATATTTCGATAAGAGAAGTTATACATTTCAAATTTCTGAATTTAAATAGATTTTGCGATCCTATAAACATCGTGTTACGAAATTTATGAACTTATGGTTTTAGAATTAGGCTTTTATTTTGGAAGACTATGGTCGAATACATGCAAACGCATACAATTACATGTCGAGTTAAGCATAGTATAGATGGACGGTTAATTTTATAATATAACAAAACTGATAAATGCATGGCTTACAGATTATAAACTGAGCAAGGTAACAAAATAACAAATATGAAGCTAAGCATTCAAAATAACAATTACATTACAATTCGAATGATAATTCCAGAAAAATATCACAATCATGATACTTTTACAACGTATCTAATAAAATGATTGATAAATATATTTTTATTAATAAAAATATATTTATCAATCCTGTGTTTTGCTTTTTTTTACCTCTTTGATGATAGTAAATTATAAATATTTTTAAAGAACTCACACACACACACACAAAACAAACTTTATTCCTGCAATCCAAGTAACTTAAAAGTATTCTACAATTAAATAATGTATTCAGTTTCAATTTTCCAACATCATTTGTTCCATTGATTATTTTTTTCTAATAATCAAACTTTGATTTTCCAAGCCGCTTCAAACATTTAAAGGAAGTTTTTATTGAAATGCATGTTGTTTTGAATTAAAATAATAACTTTTTAATAATGATATATAAAAGAAATGCGTAAAATTAATACATTGGTCACAAGTTTATTCTAATGAACATTTTCAAACCTTAATGGTTCGTAATTTGGATTAGCACACGATTCTTAAGAGTTTTCTTGCAGTACGTCATTTCATTAACTTCCTTTAAGATTCCTAATATATATATATATATATATATATATATATATACATATTATTTCTTATTATTCAAGTTTCCATGTATGAAATGTTTGTAAATCCTTTCATTTATTTATCCTTCCATTTTTTCCTATTCTGTATTCCCTTTTCTAGAAATAGCTATGATATCCAATGAAATACCATCGTTTAAATTTCTTTGCAATTAGAATCTTTGATATTAGATTTTTTGTATATTGCTTAGGAAGAAACATAGTTTTAAAGTTTGTAAGCCATGTTTTTTTACATATTGACGTTGACCTTTCAAATTCAATTACAACAAAAAATAATTAATCTTAAAATGATAATGCGCCTTTTAGAGCTGTTGCTAATCCAAAGAAAATAATAGCGTTTCGTACACTTTATCGAATTAACTTTTTCTGTATTAATTTTCAAACAAATCAGTATTTTTTCTGATTTGGTATATGGTTATCAGTGTTCTTATGAATAGATAAAAACCAGTTACATATGTTTAGAAATAGTATGAGTTATCACCATTGACATTTTTTGGCTGATTTCTGTTATTAAACATTCAATGAGGTTGCTAGTGGTTGTAATTTTCTGTTCAATGTATAAAGAGTTACTTTCTTGTCCAAAGATGGATGTTAATCTGGGGAAGTTCACTATTAGGTAATAATCATTGTTAATAAACACGCGTCTTTTACTATGCGATAAGCATTTACGGCATTTGGTGCGGTCATACCAAGTACTTCAAGAGTTTCAGGAGCTTCAAAAGATACTGGATTATGGTCTCCAGAAGTAAATTGTAAATGTTGGTGCAAACAGAAAAATAGCAAGAAAGACAAGCACAGATCTTCAAAGGGATTTATAAGAACATGGTGTTGAAATAAATACATGAATTGTACGAAAAAGAATCCTGAAAGTTGGCCATAAGACAGCAAAATCGAAGAAAAACAAATTTTAATTCAGGAGATCATAAGGAAACGTTTAGCATGGGCAAAAAAATACCGATTAATAACTATGTTTTTAAGTTGGTTTTTAAGGTGGTTTTTAAGTAAGAAAATACTTTCATTTGTTGCAAGGATTCAATTCAAATGTAAATAGACAGTTATAGTGAAACTTTACGATAAGATCATATCCAACAGATTGTAAAACACTTTTCTAAGCAGATTTTTTGAGGTTTTTTCACAACAAATGTCATTGGATGCTTAATGCCTTTTAAAGGCATGAAGAATTCTGTCAAATTCTTAGAAATACCATATAGTAGGCTGTTCTATTCATGGAAGCATATCAACAAAAGGAAATTATTTTTAAAAAATGTAGATGGATTGTCATTTGTGGATTCTAAATATGTTCTCAACCAAGTTCTCAAGCTCCCTGAAGATTACTGGGGAATCATATTTCTTCTTAAGTAAACAGAAGGAAAATGTATGTTAGTAGTATACAATCTAAATGTTGATAAATATCTATTTAATCCTTTTCATTCCAAAATGCTTTGGATTTAATCTCTTTATAAATAAAATTTATTTAAATAAATACTATGAAAAATATTTAAAAGGATGAAGAAATGCAGATGAACTATGAGTTATTAATTTTCTAAAAATATAAATAAAAGAGAAAACATTATCGCTTTTATTCCGTAAAGTAAATAGTTCTCATAATAATAGACATTATATTTTAATACTATTTTTATCAAAAAAAAATACTTTCGATATTATTATTTATATTGAATTTCATATCAATAAATTACACAAATTTTCTTATAATCTTCTTTCTTTATCGAGAACATTTTTTTTCTGTGCAAATAATATAATTTTATTTAAAATATTATTAAGAGCTATAATAGATATATACTTTTCAAATATCGTTATACTACTGTCTCTTATTAAAACATTTTTGATACTTGTGGTACTTATTTTTAATTTATTTCTTTTGAAAAACACTCCTTCATATTGTTAAAAATAACTGCATTTTAATACTTAGAATTTAAATAAATAATCGACACTACAATTATTTCCCTATGTTTTCCAAAAAGTTTTTCATTCTTTTACTTATAAACTTTAAAAAAAAATTCAAATAATAAAAAAAATTCAAATAATAAATCAGCGATTCTCCCAAATATTTTTTGTTGCAAGATAAAAGAGATGTAGAGATATTTATTCATTTACAATTATTTTTCTGAAAGTTTATATGGAATCAAATAACCATCCATGTAGATAAGCAGATTACTGAAAATAAAAATTTATGACATTCCACTGCAAAGCAAAAATTATCGCTTTCTTTTTTTCGTTATGTTTCTGAGCTATTAAATGTACGCTTAACAGAAAACAATAAATACAATTTGTTAATTGCATCAAATTTTGTCTTCTTAAAAACTATCTTTTCCCAAAAAAAAGAAAACATACTTTCAATTATCCTAAATTCTAAATAAAAGAAAAATTTTTGTTAGTTCTTGAAAATAATTTCATTTTCCTGAGAAAACGTTGAATTATTTTGAATTCTGAAATATTTGTTCTGCAAAAAAGAAATCGTAACTGCAGTATTCAAAAGAATTAATTAAATGTCATTATAAGGAAACATAATTATTTTGAAATTTTTTTTCAATGATAAATAATTTTTATTGTAGTTTAATGAGAAACAACACTGAAAATTAGTTTCAACAAAAATGAAACAGTAAACGAAGCATAATGAAGATAAAAGAAATTTTAAGCTTTTGATTTCGTTAAATAGTTTTAACACACACACACACATTCCACCCATATATTTTTATTAATAATATTTTCCAAGAAAATTTTAATATACACACACAATATATATACGTATAAATATATATATATGTATATATATATATGTGTGTGTGTGTGTGCGTGTTTTTTCCAATGGTCGTGATATATCGGGATGTATTGTCTCCGTATACTGAAGGAACCGGCCAGAAATAGTATGTGTGTGTATGTGTGTATGTATGTGTGTATGTGTGTATGTATGTGTGTATGTGTGTATGTATGTGTGTATGTGTGTGTATGTGTGTATGTATGTGTGTATGTGTGTATGTATGTGTGTATGTGTGTATGTATGTGTGTATGTGTGTATGTATGTGTGTATGTGTGTATGTATGTGTGTATGTGTGTGTATGTGTGTATGTATGTGTGTATGTATGTGTGTATGTGTGTGTATGTATGTATGTGTGTATGTGTGTGTATGTGTGTATGTATGTGTATGTATGTGTATGTGTGTGTATGTGTGTATGTATGTGTGTGTATGTGCGTGCATGTGTGTATATGTGTGTATGTGTGTGTATATGTGTATATGTGTGTATGTGTGTATGTGTATGTGTGTATGTATGTATGTGTGTATGTATGTATGTGTGTATGTATGTATGTATTTATTTATTTATTTATTTTTAAAAACTGTAATTTTAAACTGTAATCAATTGTAGAAGGTAATTGCGTAGTTTTGGGTATTAACACTATATTATGCACATCAAAGAATTGATAGAACAAACTGAATACAATTGCCAAAATAATCCAAACATGCATCAAACATGCAATAAACATGCATCAAAGAAGCTCAATATTGTTTGAGATCCAGATGAAAACTATAATCTTTCTTACAGAATAATTTCATTCATTGAAACGTATTTTTCATCCATTTTTACTTGTATGAAAAAATTCTATTTGTTTATCTATGACGAAATAAGAAATTTTCTGAAAAACAAAAAATTTTTTCTCATATAGTAAAATATAATGTGGTAAGTTATTGTTTTGAGGTTATCATTCAAAATAGTAGCCAATCACGTATGCCTATCATATATGACTTTTCTAAATAATTCTCCAACTTTAAAATTCTTCCATAACTTTAATATCCTTTTACTTTTTGAGCGTTCTCATTCATAAGGTCTACTAAAAGAAAGTTCCTTCAGAAAAACAAAACCAGTTTAAATTACTTATACAAGCAAACGGCTCTAACGATATCTTTAGTGGGCGTTGTTGTTGCTGTTGTAGCATTAGCATACTTCCCTGTACCTAGCCCTGAGTTGGGTTTTACCAGTTGGATAGAAGATGGTGTCTTCCTGATTTTGAATAAGGGACCAAGCAGAAGATTCCTAAGCCTTGACTTGCCACCCCCAGACGCTTCACCTCACGTGAGGACATTGCGATGAAATTTAATGCACCCCAGCCGCCTTTAGAAAACACAGCGGATCCTCTGTCAAGCTGAAATTTAATCTCACTTCCTTCCGAAAGTGAGAATGACTCCCTCACAAACTAAGTTCAGTGGTTTTAATTTTGAGATGGGATACAAAAATACCCAAGATTACAAAGTTACAAAAATACATAGGATTACAAAATTACAAAAATACTAGTGGTTATAGTGTCGGCCTTCAGTCAAGAAAGGCGGGGATCGATTCCCAATAACCTCAACAGGCCTACCGAGTACATGCGATATACGTGCACGTGCTCCTGAAATCTACTGAATCAAAAGTCCTGTTGTCAGTTGTTGAACAATTATCATGGATGTAATGGCATACAGAAAATTCTTCTCTTCCTTCAAATAAATGTCAAAATTAGGAGAATGATTCCTCTGGTGGTGCCATCTATCGGAGGAATCTTCGGGCAAAGTCGTACTTTCATCTTCGTGATGTTCTGGTTAAATGAAAGACGCACCCTTCTGACTTAAATTCGCATAGCCAACGGCATAGAAAGCATGGCTTGTTTTAGTGTCATATGCAACAACATAAATAACGCTATCTTCAATATAGTGGGATATTTAAAAACGTACGAGATTGTGTTCATAAATCTTATATGTATATCCTGAGTGAGTATATTTGAAAATTAAATTTCATCATTTAATAGAGAGCTGAACTTTTAATAAAACGCGAATAATCTCAGTTTTGTAAAAAACAATCTATGCTTGAATATGAGAGAATAACTATTTTAATAAAAAACATATTAGATTTATAAATCGCCGAAATTTAGAAAATAAAATAAAAAATCATAAACTCAAATATAAAATTGAAATTTAATAGGAGAAAAAAGGAATTAAATATACTTTGTTTTAAGTTTGCGTTGTTATGAAAGCAACAATAAAAGAATGCTGTAGTGTCTGCAAACGCAAAATGAATCCTTTTTACAGGGGTTTTTATTATTCACTGTATTCCTGCTGCATAGAAATAAACACTTTTGGGAAATTAATCTTGTTTTTCCAAATTTTCCCCGGATTAGAAAAAAAAGAAAACTATTTTTTATAACAGATATAAGAGAAAGAACTGAATGCCTGGTAGTTATTTAATTGTAAAAAATGTCTTCCCATTCAATTTATCATTGCTAAAAGACCTTATACGAAGCAAGCTTACAGCAAATATATCTTAATATAGTCTTTTTACATTTAGACATTTGTTTTCTTGTTAAATAGATTGTGAAAAAAACTGTTTCAAAGAAAGAAATTGAAAAAAACTTCTTTAGGTTGCAATCAACAAAGGATTATTTCCTTGGAAAAACTGTTTTTTTACTATTGTATTTTAATTCTACAATATGTACTGTTATTGAAATTAAGGACACACAAAATTTATAAATAGTAAAAATTGACAATATGATATATATTTGAGAATTTCGAAATATTTTTACTTATAAATCTTCATGTAAGCAAATATCATCTCAAATGAAATATATGTAGAATAATACTACGAAATAATTTGAAATTAACTATTACGTAGCAATTATAATGATCAATTAATTTTCAGTTCAATATCAATTATGAATCATTCTTAAAATTTGAAAGAGCATTCTGGAATTTTTCTTACAGATTCATTGTATTTTTTTCGGAAATCATTTCATTAGCGTTTACGTAATAAAATAGTCCTGAATGATTTCTCATTTACAGGAAATATTTTAAGCATGTACTCCACTTCAACTGAAATTGGTTTAATGTTAGGGTAACACTCATCAGGACATATGGATTTAGATTCATTGTTGGGCGTTGGATGCTGCACTTCTGAAAATACGTTTAGCTGAGTAGGTGCTTGGGAGTTTTCCTGATGTTTTCACTTGTAAATTTACGCGGTAAATATTAAAGTGCCTTGTAACTGTGCTAGTCTCTCCACAGTGTACTATTGTAAAAACCACCGCGGTAGTCTGATTGGTTCGAATATCGTTCTCATCATCGGAAGGAAGTGAGATCGAATTTCGGTTTAACTAAATATCCATCGTGTTCGATTATGGCGGCTGGGGCACGTTAAAACTGGAAATAGTCGCAATATCCTTCAAGTGAAATGATAGCTCTAGGGGTGACAGGCCAATTATTTTGCTTGGTCTTTGCTTCAAAATCACGGAGACTCCACATGGTTGCTTTTATCTAATTTGGTAGAGCACAACTTATGGCTAGGTACAGGAAAGCATGCTGTTGCAACAACAACTAGGTCAAGGTGACCCTACAATCCAATGTTTATCGCTGAACCATATTTCGAATCAAAGAATAATTCTAGAACAACTTTATATTCTATAATTTTAGAATAATTCTAGAACAACTTTATATTCTATAATACTAGAATAATTCTAGATCAACTTTATATGCTATAATTTTAGATCAACTTTGCATTCTATAATTCTAGAATAATTCTAGGTCAACTTTGTAAATTATTCTAAATCATCTTTATAGAAAATTTACATTGATTAATTATAGTAACACAAAAATACTTCCTTTTTCCCTGTGATTGAGGTTGAATAATTTTTACTTCATTGATTCTTTTATTTTAAGAAATTTTATTTACTTAAATTAAACAAAATAAAGCTAAATTTCAGTTTCCAGTTTTCATAAGATAAAATTTGCTTAGTAAATTTAAAATGTAATGGTAGTGAATCTTTTATGAATTAAAATAAGAAAAGAAAAAATTGGATTCATTACTTCAAGTTCCATTTGAAAAGACTATGTTTCAGCAATAAACAATATAAATTTTTAAAGCAATAAATGCAAGGTAAATTGAGTAGTGTTATGCACACCAAAGTATATTTATAACGATGTGCTAATTAAATATGCAGTAAATGATGCAATTATAAATCTTTTGAAATTGGAAAAAAGTAATATTCAATTTAATAATATCCAGATAATTGGGTTTTATGCTAATTCGCTATTCGTTACAAATCATAATGTGAAATATAATAACTTGCGACTAATCGATTTTTCTTAGGCGTGCCTAACACCATTTAATCAATATTTTTCTTGCAATTTTAATAAATGTTGATACTTTATTGAATACATTTCTTCATACATGGCCCCCAAAAATTAAGGAACAACTGTTTTTTTTCCATCTAATTTACAAATGAATCAATATAAAAATACCGAATTTGGATGACAAGTACACAAAGTAGCTATCTATTGATTGCAATAGAGAAGTTTACACAACAAAATCATATACATTATTTACAAATAAAATAAAGCAATTTAGTTAGAAAAGTCCATTTAAAAAGGATTGCCATGAGCCCCACAACATAGATGCCACCCACAAGAATGGTGCTGGATTAGAGTGATGTGGACGATGGAGTGGCATAAGATTATATTTTCAGATGACTCACACATCTATTTCATCATAGTCTCCTAGTGCGAATGTGGCGTCGACGTGGCCCTTGGTACAATCCTAAAGTAATCGTGGAACACCCCTCCGAATAACAACGTGGTATCATGGTTTGAAGCGACGTTGCGCACAATTCTAGGTCTCCTCTATTTCGTATTTATGGCACTATGCTACGTGAATGATGTTCTCAGACCGATGACACTCCTCTATCTTCAAGGGGTACTCAATGTTTTTTATCAGCAGAATAACGCCCGACTGCACATGGCTTGCATCAGCCAACATGCTTTGCAAGGTATACAGCTGCTCTCTTGGCCACCGTGATTGTCAGATATCTCATTAATCGAACATGTATGGGATATGATTGGACGCCATTTGCAGATCCTACTACGGCCTCCTTTAAAAGACGTTCTTTGGCAAATGGTTGAAAGGGAATGGAGAGCCATATCTCAGTACGCCATCTGTATTCTCATTGAATCTGAGCCTAAAAGTGTTGCCGTCCACGGTGGTTGTAACACCTACTAATTCGAACCAGTTTTAGCTCTGTAATATGCATATCATTTCTAAATAGCTATTATTTATTGTTCGTTGCTCTCTCTCTCTCTCTGTCTGCCGAGTTTCGTCACTTACTGGCAATTTCTGTTTGGTATTGCATTTTCAATGTCGGGCAGTGTATAAAGAATATTAGAAGACATTTTTACATTGAAAATCACTTAAATTTAAGACTTATTATCAAAACATTTGGATAAAGAATTGTAAAACAAAGTACTGTATCTAATATTTATTTATTACAAACACCCAGAAATTTGGCTTTATGCCCTTATTTCTCTTGTAGCTAATGTAATTCTAATGAAGATACTTGATATATCTATCTAACCTGAATGTTAGTTAGATTGCATTGAATAGTGTAAACTTTGTTTATATAAACTACTATTCTGTAAACTAGTGCGTGGCACAATTAGTACTCGATAAATTTTCATTTTTTGTATCCTTATATATAATATTCATTTTCGTATCCTTATTATGAATTTGTATATATATACATATATATATATATATATATATATATATATATATATATATATATATATATATATATATATATATATATATATATATATATATATATATATATATATATATATATATATATATATATATATGAATTCATAATAAGGATACGAAAATTTTATTTCCATCTTCAATTCCCTTAGGATTTTAGCAAATTTTACGAATGATTGCTAAATAAGCATTTCAAAGAAATGCGATAACAAAAGGTAAGCAAATATTTTTATAATTATATTTATAATAAAATTATTATTGTCCTAATGATTTAAATATTTATTTAAAAACCAAATATTGTATTAGGTTATTGGACTAACTTGCATAGCTGTATGTATTGTTTAAAAATTAAACTAATAAAATAAATGGCGACTATAATATCATGCTCTTTTCCAGCAGGACAATACTTAGTAATTATTGGCTTTCTCAACAATAGATTTCTACAGAAAATTTTCCCCACTTGTTTTTGATTCTTGATTGCCATTGCCTTCTGATCTTTCTTAGCTCAATCAGCCATCTCTGTTTTAGCCTTCATCATTACTTTTTAGGGCACAGGTGTCGTATAATCCATAGTGCCAAATTCTGAGATTGACGATTTTTGGACGGATTTTCTTATATATCTGGCAACCTCGTTTTTATTACGTCATAAATATAGAGACCTAAAAAAATTATGCAGAAAATTTTATTTTGGTTACCCTATTATTTATGCCATCGCGTACGTTACGTTACGTCATCTTGGCAGCATATCTTCATTGCCAAAAAAAATTCAGAATTTGGAATCATGGATTATACGGCACCTGTGCTCTTTTTAGAGAATAATTTTCTTTGGTAAATTTGTTTCCGTCATCGTTTTCATGTGTCCTATTCCACAGTATTCGTTTATCTTTTCTAAATCAATTTTACCACCAAATTTTTTTAAATTCATGATTGTACCTTCATTTAAGTTATTTCTTTAACAGATTTGTGGTTACTTCTCATGATTTTTCATTTAAAAATTTTTAATGTATATTTATACCTTCGGTAAATTGCATTCAAATTTTGGACCCATAAATAACATATAAATTATTGTATTTGTTGAAGTGTTGCATAATTGCAATTTATAGTTTTTAGAATTAATTAATATTTTAATTAGATCATTTGCTTACACTACTTCATTCCATTTTGTATATATTTATTTACACCATCATGAACTTCATATTTATAAATATTTTTTTTTACCTAAATAAGTAAAAAGCTTGTACCCTTTAAATTTTTGTAAACAGTTAACCTTGACTTTTTTCCTTCTTATTTTTACATAATAAATATAGTGTCATTTTCCTTAATCTCTTAATTTATTTCATTTGCGTGCCGTATACAAAAATATATCCAGAATACTTTCAGTCACCAACCAAAGCAAATGGGTTTCTTAAAGCAGAAACATATGACACTCAAAAACATTAATAGAACCCTGTTTTTTAATTGCAAAAAACTCTTACAATTAGCGACAAAGATCCTAAACTTTCATTACATAATGAGGTTATTTTAGTTTATAATATATTTGAAGAAATTCAGAAAAAATATAATTTTATTGTAAATAAAATGTCTATAAGCAAACACACACAATTACCTATGTTTATTTGAATCAAATTTATTGGATTAGTCCTTGATTTCCATTGAATAACAGGCATGGATGTCATATAATCCAGAATTACGAATTCTGAGCTTGGTGATTTTTTTTTTTTTTTTGGCGGATTTTCTTGTTTATTTGGCTACCTGATTTTTATTACGTCATACAGATAGAGATCTGTAAGAAATGTTGTGTACAAAATTCTATTTTGGCAACTCTAGTATTTACGTCATCGCAAGATGTTAACATATGTTATTTTAGCAACACTTCTTCGTCACCAAAAATTTGGGATTTGGTATCCTGGGTTATACGTCATCTGTGCAGATACATAAAAATATTATTGATTCAAAATGTTCATAGAAATTTATTTGTTTAAATACATGAATTCAATATTAACAAACAATATAATTAACTTTCAAGCAACAAATAAAAAGTTTACATAATTTTATTTTGAACAAGAAATACTAAAATCTTCTCAAACATATGTGGAATAATTTAAGCTTTCTTTCATTATTTGTATAAAAACATCATACATTTCTTATAATATAAACATCACAAGTTGCGAAATATATTTACAAAAACGATGTATCATACTCAACATTCATCCAATCCAAATGATACAATTAAATGGCAATTAATATGTAGTGCATTTAATTAAAAAATATATTTTCTAAGTCTATTTCCAAAACCTGATTAAAATAGAAAAAGATTAAATGACCATTTTATGCTTTTAATATTAATAAATATCAGCAAAGTAAAATAAAAACATTTTTCTCAAGAAACATTGATCTACAAATTTATTAAAAACTTTTTAAGGAAATGTCATTTTTGTCATCTCATACTATTTGAAATTATCAACAAATCTATTTCAAAGAGAAAAATGTTGAATAAGCTTAAATTAAGAAATTATTGATTGTTATGTTTGAATTTAATTAAAACAATTAAGAAATAAATTTAAAACTGGTTAAGGTTTTAGTTATTTTAATTATTGTTTAGAAATGTATTTAATAATAACATGACATTAGCATTGCATAATTCTTTGATAACACGTGTATATTATTAATAAAATTAAAATACTATGAAATAAATCTATAAGGCATAGAATTCTTAAAACATTCCGTTACATTCTTTTTTTAAATGAGAACTCTCTTGAAACTGGTATAGAATAAAATGTTGCTCTCCATTTTTCAGAGTTCTCCTATTGGTTAAATCTTCTATAATAGTTCAATAAACTACTATAGAAGATTTGGCTGAAACGAGTGTACTATTGTAGGCAATCCATTATAAAATACTCCTAATAGTTAAATCTTCTATAGTAGTTTATTGTACTATTATAGAAGATATCACTAACAGGAATCTATTATACGGTAAACCATAAAAACTGAGGATGAAAATAAAAATGTATTAGAGAAACTGCATGCATATTTCAAAAATGTAAGACTGTTTAATTAGAACCCCAAATCGTTCCATTAAGGAAGTGCAAACTGTGTAATGAGTAAATGACATGGAATTGACATTACACGAATCAGCTAGCTGATGCACAAAATTCGTATCTCGATATATCTTTAGGTAAATACAACAATTTTCAAATGTTCTTAAAACCAAGAAACGTTCCAAACTGCTTAATGTTTTTAAATATATTTTTAAGAATGATTTTAAAGTGATACAGTACATATAGAAATTCCAACTAGTCTTCAGATTTCATTTTAAAATTAATAATTTTATTTACATATATATCTATATATAGTTTCTCATAAGTTAAACATTTAGGAATCTGTAAATGTTATCAAGTAGAAATATATGTAAATAAGAAACGATGCAAAAAATTATTTAATTTTTTTGACTAAATGCATAAAACTTCATTAGGTAGTGTTTTTCCTAACGCTTATGAGCATGTGAAAATAAAAAAGTAAGATAATAAATTTCAAGATGATTTTCTAATTAAATGCTAATATGTACAGTGAAATAATATTAAATAATAAATATAGATTATCAAAGTCCTTCAATGAATTAAAATTATTTTGCTAAGTTGCAAATATAAATCAGCACAATATAACAGTTAGTAAATTATAGACAAAGTAAACATGCAAAGATATCAAAATAAAAATTTAATTTTAATTTAAGTAGTATTACATGTTGAAAAAATTTATGAATAACAGAAAAAGATCTTTAACATATTTTGGGACTGAGAAGAGAATTTAACTGCTAAAGATAACAGCAAAAATCTGGAAACATTACACACTTAAAAACATTTACGCTAGAAAAAATGCAAGAGATAATTACAATATTCAAATAAAAATTGAGATGTCTAAAAAAATCACATTTCCTATATTAGTAAAGTACCTTTATCTAATTGAATTTATAAAATATTAGATTAATAACCAACATAACTAAAAATACATCTTGTTTTGGCAATAGCTGTCTAATTTAAATATTAATAGTAATAACAATATCATTATAATATATTAAAAAATATATAATTGAAAATCAATTTGAATTGGTTATACAAAATTCACTATCGAAATTAAAATTTATCTCAATGAATTTAATATAAATTCATTCTTATCAATATTTTGTTTCAATGAATACATAATTCATTTAAACAAATATATTATATTATATTATATTATATTATATTATGTTATGTTATATTATATTGTATTGTATTGTACTGTATTGTATTGCATTGTATTGTATTGTATTGTATTGTATTGTATTGTATTATATTATATTGTATTATATTGTATTATATTGTACTGTATTATATTGTATTATATTATATATTGTATTGTATTATATTATATTGTATTGTATTGTATTATATTGTATTATATTGTATTATATTATATTATATTGTATTGTATTATATTATATTGTATTATATTATATTATATTGTATTATATTATATTGTATTATATTATATTATATTGTATTATATTACATTGTAATATATTGTATTATATTGTATTGTATTAAATTGTATTATATTATATTGTGTTGTATTGTATTGTAGTGTGTATTGTATTGCATTGTATTGTAGTTTATTGTATTGTATTGTATTGCATTGTATTGTAGTGTATTGTATTGCATTGTATTGTATTGTATTGCATATTAATATATTGTATTGTATTCTATTCTATTATATTGCCTTGTATTGTATTCTATTGTATTGCATTGCATTGTATTGTAGTGTATTGTATTGTATTGCATTGTATTGTATTGTATTGTATTGCATTGTATTGTATTGTATTGTATTGTATTGAATTGTATTGTATTGTATTGCATTGTATTGTATTGCATTGTATTTTATTGTAGTGTAGTGTAGTGTAGTGTAGTGTATTGTATTGTATTGTATGTTTTATCAATATTTTGAAAATCATATTCCATCATCATCTTCTCAATATTTGTCAAAAGTAAGACTTTTAAAATAAAAATATTTAGTAAAAGGAAAACCGAATAAAATTTGTTTTGCTAATATTTTATATATAATAAATAATTCATCTTTATTGTAACATAATATTGACACTACAAATATTTATAAATTCATAAAATCTATTAAAATTAATTTTCATAAATATGTTTAATTAGATTGAAAAAATAAATAAATTTAGAAATTTTACAAAATTATATGAATCTCAGAAAATTGAAATATAATCTAAAATTTTTCTTGCTCTCTGAAAAATACGTTTTTAGTAATATAGAAAGTTTAAAAATCACATTTTATCTTCTAAGATATTTTCTTTATTAATATAATCAAACTATAACTATATATATATATATTTATGTATACTATATATATATATATATATATATATATATATATATATATATATATATATATGTATGTATGTATGTATGTATGTATGTATGTATGTATGTATGTATGTATGTATGTATGTATGTAAATTATTGGCCAGTATATAATGAGCAATAGATTTTGATACGATTTCTTTATTGCTTGGAAAATTTCAATATCATTCATGAAAATAATTAGAAAATATTTCTAAAGAATAAGTCAATCAAAACATTTTTGCAGCACAAATCATCTCAAGTTTTCTTCAACTGGGGTAAAAGTACTTATTAAATGAAATCATTTAAGCTTGAAAAGAAGTTATTGAAAAGATTTTTTGTATATATTTTTATTCTTCAAAAGAAATCTCTCAAAAAGGAAAAATAAAAAACTTTTTTCAGATGGCAGACGTGCTTTAACGAGAGCAAATAAATGCAAATTATTCATAAAATAATTAAACTTTCGTGTCATCCATAATTTAAAGAGTACTCTCTCTAGCTGAATTATAATTATTAATTTAAAAAACCAATGTAAGTAAGATTAGTTATTTTGATTGCTCTGTCTTTTAAATTAAGAGAAAATAGTTTTTGAAAATTTACATGTTGAGTTATTACGATTCGGAAAAAATTAAATTACAAGCTATGTTAATTAAATTTGATTTCATTGTTAGAAGTTATTATTGTAAATTAAATAAGGGTAATTGACTATAAAAATGGTTATGTACGTTGGTAATGAATGTTTTGAAATATATGTAGAGGCGTTTTATTTTGTTATAAAAAATTTAAATGACAAAAGTTAAAGTGACTACATGCTTTAGACTATTCAATTAATTAACTTTAAAATCAGTAATTTTTTACCCAAACTTTAACTTCACTTTAATTTTTTAGATATTATCATAGAATGATTCGTGAAGCGGAAACTATAGGAACAGTGTAACGAATGATTTTAAGAGATAAACCATCTAAATATTAATATCCGATTTTTTTGCGATTTTTGCGATTCAAGTTAAACTAAATTTGTTAACATCACGCGAGTTAAACATGGTGAGATTAAAACCTATGTATGTTTGGCAAGACAAAGAAACATATATTATAAATCAAAGAATTAAAATGAGTATGGAGGGCTTTTGAGTTGGATGTGAAAAATGTTGGCTAAATTGTTATAACATTTGTATTAATAAATCAATTTGGTACCTATGTATTATCCTGTCGATCTTTTTCATCATAAAATTATGTCTTTTATAAATTTTAATGATTTTTTTCAAAATGCGAAAGGAAAGCAGAATAGATTATTTATAACTTCATTGTAACAAATAGATAAAAATATTATTTAAAATTTATGTGGTGCCAAATGAAATAATTAAATGACATATATTTTTTCGGTCAAAGGAATAATACACAAGTATCATAAATTTATGTAAGCGAATTATTTTTCATGCTAATATTCTTTAAACCTTTATCTCTTCATACGAAAATTCAGTAAAAATTTACAGTCGGTTACCTTATGATATTTTGGTGATTTTTTCTTAATATGGGGACCAAGATGTAACTAACAAGATGGCTGATAAAATGGGAATCAGAGTTACCATAAATTAAATTTTATCGTTAAAATTTATTGCCTAATTTTTGACAAACCTAGGGGTACCGAATTTTACTCCGAATCGGAAAATTCATCTCCATTTATCAATAATCTACCTTTATAAGTAAATTTACTTTTTTCATCAAATTTACTTACAAAGCAACTGGTACAAATTGATTATAGCATCAAACACGACAACTTTTATTTTCCTCAGAAACTGCTAACGAAAGCATTAGTCTTAAGTTAGTTCATTAAAAGATAACTGTGCAAAAACTTTGCTCTTGTCTTGCTTTGACTCACCTCTTTTATTCCTTATCTTATTCCTAAGATTCAGCAAGAATCTAGACATGCAGGGTGATCCTACAAGAAAACTTCTGAAAATAATCTAAGTCAGTTATTACTCTTAACTAGTGCATCATTGATTCTTTATCACAATTGCCATAAAAAATTCTCTCTCAAAGTTAATATAAATTTCTTTTAAAAAGATAAGATCTCAAATAAAATCTAGGAAAAATTCAGAAAAGATTTCAAATTTTTAGAAGTTAAGTTGATCGACATTTGGAATGAGATATTGTATGACATCTTGAATCCATGGTATTTCCAATGACTTGTAAATGAGAAGTTTTCCGAACATTTTCAAATTAATTTTGATTGCTTTTATATAAAATTCCAATAAACATTCAGAATTTTTCTTGTTGTAATGTTTTGGCAGAAAATATAAGTTTCCTAGAGTGATTTTTTTCTATTGAGATATTAATTATTGGAATTTTTTATTTGTTGAAGTTGGACAACATGTATTATTAAAAATACTTTGATAGGAAGTTTAGAAATTTAAATAAGAATATGCGCAATAAATTCAGAATTTGAAGCAGTTCACATAAATAAATTATTTTAAATAAAATTGTCGGTCGCAAATGATTGTAAAAAATATGTTTAACAATTTTAAATAACCCTCTCTCTGTCTCTGTAGCACGACAGCCCATGTAGGCCAATGCCTACAGAGCCTACTCTGTTTTCGTAACCGAGAGGCCCTGGAGTGCGAAGCATAAATCCCGATTAAGTGGTCAGCTTAACGCGAAACCCTTAGTGTTTTGTCCCAAGCATATTTGGTACTTAGTTTATCGATCCACTGAAGGGATGAAAGGTTAAGCCGACCTTACCCAGGTCGAGGATCGTACATCTGACCTGTGATTTGGGAGCATGATTTAAATAATTCGTTGCTCAAAAAGTGAAAAAATATGATGTAATTAAATAAAATTAATTATAAAATCTAAATGAATTAATATCATGTTTCGATGGAAAATTTGTAATAGAAAAATAATTTTTAGCTCTTTCAATAAAATTAAAATATAAAATTTCTGACATCTTAATTTGTATTGAACAACATAGTTTCAGCGAAATCCTTGGGCTTCTGTAAGATTTTAAAGAAATTCGTATACTATTTAGTTTCCTAATAAATAAGTATTAGGATTTATTATTCAATTTATTCATTTTAAAGTAAATATTTTCCTAAAACTTGTCAAATAATTTTGATTGGTGAACAGTTTTAAATTTATTGCTAAAGTGAATAAATGTTAAATTGGCCTTTCTCAGCAAAAGACGGAAATTCAAAATCATATACCTGTTCAAAAATGTTATAATTATAACAAACTTACAAGTTATAAATGATCAAAATCAAATATCTTATTTTAAAATGTATTCTATCAATCTGTTGGATTTTGCAAAAACATTTTAAAATAATCACTAAATACGATTTAAAAAAAAAAATACAAAGCAATCGCAAAATAAAACGCAAGTATAAGCATTTAAAATTGGAACATGCATATTTGAAATGATGTCAGAAAACTGGAAAATGTACGCAAATTATTCAGAATTAGGAATATAAATAACAAATCATATTAGTGAGGTTAAAAAATAGAATATTTTTAAAGTACATATTGTTTGCCATTTCATATTTCATATTTCAGTACATATTGTTTGCCATTTCATATTTGGCGTATTTGAAATAAATTTGGCTGAAATCAGATTATATTTATTACTACTCGAGCAATAAAATCAAAAACACGAATATTTTTGCAGAAGAATATATAAACTCCAAATATTATCATTTTAAAGAGTTATTTACATAATATTCTGCACAATATATATATATATAAAATTATAAAATTAAATTACTTGAAGATTACTCAAATCATCTAATTTATGTAAATAATTCTTAGAAATTTAACTTAAAATTATATAGTTATAATTATATGAAAATATTTCGCTAGACGGCCAGGTCTGTAGAAAATTACGATTTGGGATTGTCTTCATTAGTATTTAAGCAGTAGAACTTAAAAACAAGGAAAATAAATTAGAAAAATAAGAATGGTAATGATGGGTTGTTAAGCAAGAGGAAACCCGCGTTTTCTCCGAATAAAAAGATAAGCTTCTATACATGTTTCTTTTTAGTTAAATTAGAATGAGTACAAAAGATCATTGAGAGATTAGATCTTCCGATGAGGAAGGATAATTTTAAATGTTCTCTTTTTGAAATGAAGAAAGAAAAATAATTGACTGTTCAGAATGGAGAGAGAGAGAGAGAGAGAGAGATTTATTTCTAAAAAGAAACAGAATAGAAAACAACCAACAAGGCAAATGCTGATTAAGTTTCAATCCACCGAATGCAACTTGAATTAATTTATTTTTCCCAAAGAACTTTATAGGACTTGAAAAATTCAATTTATAGTATCATAAAAGCTTTTAAAACTTAGCAAAAAAATTAAAAAGCACTATAGTCAAATATGGAATATGAAACTGAAAATTCATTTGAGATATCTTTGATGGCTGCAAGTTCTTAAGCATTGTGTCGAAGGGCTCACTGTAGCCAAGAGATATGACAGCAGTAAGTCCAAGCTATTGGAGAAAAACAGAAAATTTGGATATTGCATTTTTGCCTTCTGCCTCCTTTTTTGTTAGGTGTATGCTTGGGAGATTTCCTCCTTTGTGACACAGGAATTCAACCCACTACCAATAAAATGCCATCCAGAAGACTAATATGTAATGGAATTTAAAATACCGTTTAGCAACATTTTATTATCAACAATGCGGTGTTAAAGTACTACCCTGAAAAATAAATAAGCTTCTCTAAAATTGCTTTAATGATATAAAAAAATTAGTATTAAAATGAATGTTAAAGAATTCTGCACGAATCACAGTAATATAAATGTAAAACCGAATCAGCTTCAACAATTTTCACTTATTTCTAAAATTATGATGTTATACTGATAGCTTTGTAGTTAGCACATTGGATTTCCATCTGGAAGAGATGGGTTCGATTACCAATGCCGCTAAGGACCCCCGAGCACATATGTGCCAGTTAAATCTGTGGAATCGAAAATCCTATTTGATCGTTGAGCAGTTATCATGAGTGAAATGGTCTGAAAAAAATTTCCTACCCATCCAGATCAAAGTCAAAATAGAGAAGAGTGGATCCTCTAGTGGTGCCATCTATCAGAGGAGTCTTAGGACAAAGACGTACTTTCACCTTCGTGTTACTCTGGTTAAGCTTAAAATGCACCCATCTGACTTATATTCGCATGGCCAACAGCTAGCGAGCCTGGCGTGTCCAAGTATTATAAATAACAACAATACACGATATTAGACTTACGTGTCTATAGAACCATTTAAAATGAGTAGTATATTGTTCCCTGAAATAGCCTCGATCTAAAAATTTTAACAGCTTGAGTTACTCCCTTAAATGTATATTTATGATGTATTCTATTTATATGATTCGGGTTTAAATTCATTAATTTCAATAAAATCATCTGAAAAATGCTAGAAGTCTAAAGGTTACCTTTTACTTTATATGTATCTATTTTTATCTAAAGTGCGAGCTGCGTGGAAATTCTGCTGGTAATATCAAATTAGCACGATATTATTTTAATACTCTTTCCCACATCATACTAAATATGTCTATAGTTTTCTCCCCCCCCCCCATTATTATTTTAAAAAATGTGTAGCATAAATAACTCCAATAGATATTGATAAAATTTAAGTAAATACAAGTCTTTAACTGCTTGCATTTCATCAGTTGCAATTTTACAATACTCAAATCATCAAGATTAATATTTTATAATTCTCTTTCTCACACACACATCCTGTGCTTTTTACTTCTTTATTTCATTTTTCAAAGTAGTATTATCCCTATATCTATGCTCTTGTAAATATTGGTAATATAATGTTATTTTATATTTTTACATTTTGCCTGACATATATCTAGCGTTGTTATTGTTATTGGACCATGGCATATTGTCGAATTGTTTAAAGAAGAATCAAGATTTAGTTGGCGATTGAATGGCAGTTGTAAGTGGCGAGGGGTTTCTCACGGATAGTTATTTATCAATCCAAGAGATGGAGTGTAACACAACACGCTTTATTATCTGAGGTGGCATTTCCCGCTGACTCCCAACAATTGCAATTCATCTAGATTTAGTGGTAGGATTCCGCTCTTTAAAGCGAAAAGTTCAAGGTTCGTTTTTAGTCACTGTTAACCAATAAGAAATGGGTATTGTTTCTGAATTTAGTATGCATATTTATCTATGAAGATCATGTGAGTTTTGTGGGCTTTCTCCATTGTGACACATAAATACGACATCTATCTACAGAAAATCTTCCTATAAGGCCACTTACATAGTGGGCACTAAAATGCCTAACAATAGTCTTAAGCCTTATGTTGTCAATCACGTGATGTCGAAAAAGAACAGATATCAAGCGAATACCGAAAATTCAAGAGTAAGAAGATCTGTACCATGATTGGTATCTCTAATTCTGCCATTTCCATTAGCAGATTATTTTCAGGCCTCATTATAATCTAGATTATAGAATATGATTCTCAATGTAAAAGGTTTCAAGTTTGATACTAATCTCTGTTAGGAGAGAGAAATAGATATTTCGTTTTTGCTTTCTACACTCATAGATTCTGAGATGAGTGATTAGGAAATTTTTAGATTTAATCTTCGTAATATAAAGATACGTCTGTATCATCTGCGAAAAATCCCACAAATTAACAAAGCAGCATAAGTTTAAAACCTCACAACTAAATTTTAACAGTTAGTTTTGTAATATATCTCGCACCACTGACGCAAACCCCACTTGATTACATACAACTCTCAACTAAAATATTGTACACTAAAACTCTCATCTAAAAATGGGATAGTTAAGTTCACAGATAAAAAGTTGATAGGTAGAGAGTTGAAAAATACCCTATAACGCTCAACTAAAAAGATGATGATTGAAACATCAAGTTTTTAGTTGAGAGTTGTAGTGTATTTGGGCTTACTATGTATATATATATATATATATATAATTATGTTCAGGACACACATTAAATCTTCTACCCTCATCAAACATATAAATTGTAGTTGCGACATCTGTGTATCACCCCACATATTATAATAAATTTTGTTCTTTTGCTAACTTCCATTTATCACTTTAATATTAAGATAAATTTTCTTTAACATTCATTGGGTTATAAGAACAATCCCTTTTTATATTTCCGTTTTTATTAACCTGTTTAAAGTTGCATTTACAAAACACCTACCAGAAGAACACGTTTTAGTTTTTCACACACTTGCACGTCTTCTTAGCGGCCATCTGCTTTCCATGACTTTCGTAGGTGGTAACAAACATTTCGAGACCAGCACTAAGTGTTCTTCGGTGCAGGGCTCTCCTGACCACATTTCATTTTGTTTGGGGCTCACCAAGCAAGACCTAATTCAGGATCCTCTTCTGGTACTTGACTTTTTTAGGGTGAATGGACTCATGGACCTGCTCTAGCTTTGCTGATCACGGGGATTGGAAACAACAATAATTTTTCAGATACCAAATTTGGATGATTAATTTTTAGCTTTAAACCTATCAAGGAAGTTAATTCCATTTTTCTTTTGTTTGTGTTTTTGCCACTGAAGATTTGATGATGAAATATATTTTTTACTTACAATCTTGATAAAAGCTTGCAACTCACCCCCAGATGCTTTTGTATTCTGAAAACAATTTTGTATATAATGTGGATATATGCTTCTGATTTTTCAAAGTTTTCTTCTTTTTTTTTTATTTCTTATATATTTATGGTAATAAAAATTAGAAACTGCAATCAAATTTTGTTTGTTTTATGCAGTTCAGTTTAAAAGCATTGTACTCAACTTTGAAATTACTATTCAATTCCATGAAAAAGGTAAATTTAAATATGTATCATAAAATATATATATATATATATATATATATATATATATATATATATATATATATATATATATATATATATATATATATATATATATATATATATATATATATATATATATATATATATATATATATATATATATATATATATATTATAAATTAAATATGTGTGTGTTAAAATGAAAACATCACAGATACCGTATAATCCTGGATGTCAAATTCTGAAACTTTTAGTGATGTAGAAATGCTGCCAAGATGACGTATGCAAGATGACGTGCACAATGACGTAAATACTAGATATGCCAAATAGAATTTTTGCATAATTCTTATGTCTCAATATCTATGACGTAATAAAAACCAGGTTGCCAGATGCAAAGAAAATCCTCCAAAAAAATCACCTAACTCAGAAATATCTATGCCATAACGAACCAAAAATAAAAAATTTAATCGAAAATATAGAGAAAACAAGATTATAAAATAAATAAAAATAATTAGATTATTACCTATGCAAATTCAAGCTACGGCTGCAAATATTTGCACCTGGAGATCCATTTATTTATTCAAGTAATCAAATTTTATTTCGTCCTTTAATTGCAAAAATCTATCTCATTGAAACCAGCTTGTGCTTAAGTATGTGTGGATAAATTTTATAATCTAAGTAAAACATTTCTAATTTGCAAATCATATATTTATTGTTGATGACTGAACTACAACTATATAATAGTACAGTAAACAATTGAGGTAATCTGTATAGAATTCCCAGTAGTACTAAGAGAAACATCTTCTCAAGATTATGCAATAATAATGAGATATTTTCGTAGAATTCCCTTTTGTTTCATTAAATCAAAAGATGTTCGTCTCAAAGTGCTTAAGTTTCACAGACACATGAGCAAGAGACAATGCATGTTAAATATGTATGTAAATTATCACAATGAGACGTACGTTGAATAGATGACGCAAACTTACGTTTACATATAAATGACATAATTATCATTTTACAAATCTTCAAAACAAACTTAATTCAATTTCTTTTGCATTAAAGATTATAAATAATATTTTACTGATTATTTTTCGGATTCTTTTTTTTATCTTTTCTTTGGATTATATTATATAAGTTTTTTGCTATAAAAATGTAAATTTGTGAAAATAAAAATGCTAGTGTGTGCGAGTGCGTGTGTGTGTGCGTGTGCGTGTGTGTGTGCGTGTGCGTGTGTGTGTGCGTGTGCGTGTGCGTGTGTGTGTGCGTGTGCGTGTGTGTGTGCGTGTGCGTGTGCGTGTGTGTGTGCGTGTGCGTGTGTGTGTGCGTGTGCGTGTGCGTGTGCGTGTGTGTGTGTGTGCGTGTGCGTGTGTGTGTGCGTGTGTGTGTGAGTGTGTGTGTGTGCGTTTGCGTGTGTGTGTGTGTGCGTGTGTGTGTGTGTGTGTGCGTGCGTGTGTGTGTGTGTGTGCGTGTGTGTGTGTGTGTGTGTGCGTGCGTGCGTGTGTGTGTGTGAGTGAGTGAGTGAGTGATAAATGAAAATATAGTATAAGTTTAGTTTATATATTTAACTTGAAAAATAAATTTATGTATTAAAAATGTGCAAAAAAAAAAAAAAAGCCTTTAGCACAATACGGTAGATACTTAGCTGCTTAGATTCCTTCATATTAATTTTAAGGATTGTTTTTTTTTAATTATTTGGGTATTTTTAATTATAATAGAATGAAACATATTTAATTAGTCTGTTAAATTAACAGTTATAGTATATAAAATACCGAAACTTTTATAACTTTGGGAATTATTACCTTTACCCGAACATCCAAATTTTTATTAATTAACAATCATGGATGTTCTAAAACTAGAAAATAAGAGATAAAATCGTATTTATATATTTGAATTTTACATCAATTTCTTTTATAAGTTGATTGCTAATTTTTTAAATTCGTTTTAGAATGCTGCTATTATATGTTAAATATTTAATTAGTTTTTTAAGACTGATAATAAACTGTGTCGCTATTGTTTATTTTTATTGGTAAAAAATTTAATTGTAAATGATGAAATAATAACAAAAGATAATTTTAATTTAGCTGCATATATGTAAATATTAAATCAAATACTGTGTAAAATTTATTAAACTTAATTCTGGAATTCAGTTTGAAGTATTTCCAAATTTGAGCAAATCAGGTTTGTAAAACATTTTAAAATTTATTAAATTGAAGTGAAATGTAATGAATAGAGATAATTTTAATATAGTTTTATTATAGCTCTGTACGGGCCGTACATTATAAAAGTGCCATCACATCTGCTCTTTTAGTGCTGAAAAGGGAAAATCCTAGTAGCTGGGCATTGAAAACAAACAATATTAAGACCCCCAGATTTTGAGATATGCTATGCTACCTAACAGAAAAATAAAATATTTTTTTCATAATTTATTTTACGTAATATTTTTAAATTTGTAATATATAAGCTAATGATCTATAAAAATTACTGCTTAAAAATACATTGCGTTGCCTTACAGATTTCTCCTACATTAAATTATATTGCACTAAAGAATAGCGGTAAAATGAAAATTATTAATTAAAATATTATATTTTCTGTAGACTGAAAAGTTTATATATTTAAATAAAATATCAAAGAATTCTTTTCGCATTGCATGAGAGACATATTATAGCATTACATGATACCCAAATTGAATGCGCATGCGCATGCTCACACTCAAGCACATCCTTAATGTCGTCATATACTATTCGAATTAATTAGAACATAATTATGTTATGTTATATATATATATATATATATATATATATATATATATATATATATATATATATATATATATATATATATATATATATAACTACATTTATTCAAAATTATTGTGAAGTTTTTATATCAATTATTATAAATATGTACAGTTCAACAGTTTATTTAGATAAATATATGTAATTATTGTGAAATGTGAAACACTTACTAAAGTTTAAAGAATATTGAGAATTTAAAAAAAATTAAATAAATTTTAACTTTTAATTTAAAATTACGAGTTACTCAATTTGATTCATAAAGTATTAACTGTTCATTGATTTTTGTAAAGTTATTTTATATTTTCAGATCCCATCCAGTGTTATAGAGAAAGACACTTAATAATTAAGCATATTTATTTCATTGAAATAATTATTTCTTATCTAAATATTTCACTCTCAAGATGCAAAATGTTGTGTTTATAATATATTTGTAAAATAAAAAGTGAAAGAGCACTAATGAGAAAAAATTAAAATTTCTCAAAAAATGTGAAAGGCTTTTTATTAATTTCCGTCACTAAGAATGTTACAGAATGACAAACACTTTTATATAATCTACTATTTATTTTCATCCAATTAATTAATAGTTCATCCTTTACAAAAATATTCATTTAAGAAAATTATTTTTTATTAGTGATGGGAAAATGATTGGAGACTTAATGTGTAATTAAAACAAAAGCGGAATTTTTTCCTCGTTTAAAATATTTGTTATGTTATAAAGACATTTTCAATTGTCTTTGTAGAATAAAAGTAAAAGTATATGTGTTTACTAACAAATAATCTCTAATTAAATGGAATAATTTGTATTTTAATTGTGAATCTAATTTAATTAGCAATTCAATGTGGGTTGCATTAGTTATTAGAATCCTATCAGCAACAGTATAATCAAAACAAAAATTAAATTTACAAATTACATTACGAAAATTAAAAGTAAAAAAGCTTTTTGCTTTATTTTGTCTATATCGATACTTCATATTTCTTCAAAATTACATTTTCTTCATTTATAGAAAAAGAGTTTAAAAACTCATGAAAATTAATTTTTTTCTAAATATTTTATATAATATTAATGATATTTTAATAATAATGCGAGTATAGCTTTTGCTTTATTTAATAAGTAATTTCAATAAATTATATTTTCAGATTTATGAATCTTATTACCTGTACAATTTATTTGAGTAAACAAGGAAAATTTTTTTCCTTATCAAATATCAAATTAACATAATCAGGAATATTATAATTGATCCTTTTACAGGAAAAAAGGACTAATTATTATTATTAACCCTTAATACCAACTGAAAATTTTATATGCTTTATGTCTTTAAAAATACAAACTTTTTTATAAAAAAAATTATTCTTTCCTTCTTTTAATTCTAGATTTTAAATAATGATCAATAATGTATCCATTATAAAGGAAAAAACTGAAGTTTTTAATTTACTTTACAAGAAAATAACAAAATCGGGAGGACATAAACAATAATTTACTGCCTTTCCGTTAAATGATGAGAGGCGTATATCTTCCTTTTCTAATTTCAGTGGATGCCAAAAGGTATCATTTAAAATAGAAAAAGAATGGAATAAAAAAAATAATGGATTCTTTAAAGTTGCTTGATTTTGTAATTTATGATCTTTTAATTCTTGAAGACTAGATAAGAAGCATTTCTCCATCTGCTACTTAAACTTCTTCGTAAACTATTCAACATTTTTTATAAAGTGAAAATCTCAGAAATTTTCCTAATTAAAAATAAACTTAATGTGATAAGCACTTTAAGTAAAATTATAAAAAATACATGACACTGTAGTAAATAATGCTAAGATCTCAGACAAAATTTACATGAAAGCTTAAAATAAATAAAGTTTAAGAAAGGAAAGCTGTCAGTAAATCATTATTTTATAATTGGCAAATGTTAATAGTGCTAAATATTATATATATATATATATATATATATATATATATATATAGAAGATTAGTATCTAAGATTTGTTGCAGTTATTCACAAAATTCAGAATATTTATACTATGCTTCCTGATAAGCCCATCCATTAAGTTAAATATTCGTTCGCTTTCTTTAGTTTTTCATTTATTTCCAAAATATTCACAACCTACAAATTCTTCAATATTAACTGAAACATAATAATTTGTTTGAAAAAAATTCCACTCCGTGAAAAAGTTTATTTTTGAATTGATTTAGGATTTCCTGAGATAATAACAATGAGAAAGTGGATAAAAAAAAGTTGAAGAAAAAAAAACACAATTTCTCCGGAAGGAATTCTTCACTTCCTGTTTTGGGTAGTTCATAATTTTCTTTGAGTTTGAAGAATTTCTTTCTTTTCTACTTTTTTTTAACTCACGTCAGTTTGGAAAAGTGATTAGGAATTTTTCGGATTTCCTTCATTGCAACAGGTGAATATTTCCACTAGTTATGAAAAATCCTTTCAAAATGTAATCCGTGTGAGGGACATTAAATTACCCACAAAGAAGCATATATCGTCAAGCTGTGTCAAAAAAAAGATCTTTACTGTAAAGATTTGACTCGATAGTAAAATCTTTTGGAATAAAATATAGGATATCCTGGCTGAATGAACTAGAGACAAAATAATTCACCAATTCAGAAACTCGTGAACAAGCACCACAATAATATTTCAAGCAGATGGTGATTACGTAGTGAAGTGAAGGAAAATATCATATATAAAAATCACTTTCTTTTCTTATAAATATCATTTTTTTGTTTTATTTTTGCCATTTTGTGAAATTAAATGGTTTTATATTTTCTCATTGAGTGTCGTACCAATAAAATATATTGTCATGCTACTTTATCACTCATATCATTTTAGCCTCAAAAATAATACTTGCAAAACCCGATTTTTTCTTATTAATTATAATACAACACTGGCATTTATTTTTCCAAATTTTCTGTATTTTTTTCTTTAAAGCCAACAAATTTATGATTATTTTTAATGGATATAATATGCAGTTATATAAATAATAGCTCACATAGTAACAAAATTTCTTTATCTCATTTTTTAATAAAATTTTTGCTAAACTTTATTTAATGATTTATTTTACATATTCTATTTAGTTATCTTTCTTAATTTGGGGATTTTTCCAGTTCTAATTTCCGAAGATTTCTATTATTTCTTCACTTCTAATTAAATTTTGATGCTCATTTTATTTACTAATTGAAATCTTGATAAAGTAATGTATTAAAGAGTTTATGTGCTAAATAAAACCACGTGAGTGAAAGTTGAAACGACATTAAATTAGAAAAGTTTTCATGAGATAGACCTTTTATATCTCACTGTGAGATTAATGCACTCTTTGGAACATTTTAGACATGATTCTTTAGTATTTTCTTCTCCTCCTGCTTTCCAAGTTACTTCTAAAATGTTGAGATTTTAATATCTTTTGCACCTTTTTAATACTTTTTATATATTAATGCAAAATAGGAAATGGTAATAGAAAAACATAGCTTGTTTTGCTACCAATATAAGAACGAAGATGCATATATAAACCTATACACCTCT
Organism: Latrodectus elegans; assembly: GCA_030067965.1. NCBI lineage: Eukaryota > Metazoa > Arthropoda > Arachnida > Araneae > Theridiidae > Latrodectus > Latrodectus elegans. The sequence continues at coordinate 17,635,281 of CM057815.1, read as the reverse complement.
AAAATAATTTATCTGAAACACGTCAACGAAATTTAAATAAAACTGTTATTTTGTTTTAAAGGAAATAGTTATCTGATACTAAAGAAATCAGTATTGAAAACTATTCTTCAGTAGAGAGATTATTCAATTTTAGTATGTGTTACTGTTGTTTTTTATCCCATCTGGTTAGCCAATAGGTTAAGCCAGATCCATGAGACCATGACCAAACAAAAATTCTAAATCAAGAAGAGGACCTCGAAACAAGTTCCCTTTTTCTAGTCCTAAGCAAGAAAGTAGATGACCAACTGTAAAATGCGTTGTGCTGCATTTCCTGCTCATGGGGAAGATCTTCTTTCCTTGATCAATTTTAAGGCATTTCAAATGCCCACTTATTAGTCTTGATAATTGCCGTCTGCTGCACACGACTACTCTTAAAAGTAACACAACCTCCTGGCTGCTTGCTACCATGCCAATCATGAGATGGAGTAGAACACTAAGATGAATTGATTGTAGACTTGACTTTTGTACATTTCTCCAAAATGTCAAGGAATTAGACGTTAAAGTTATAAAAATCCCTCTTTTGCCAAAGAATCAGCCACTTCATTTCCACTTAGGCTAAGGTGTGAACGTTTTCATTATATATGTATTTTATGGCAAGAGGAGTTCCTTTGAAGCTGGGCAAGAATATTGATTAAAGCTCTGTCACTAATACGATACCAGTCTTGGAAGTGTTGGATAGAGCAGTCAATCATGATCCAGATATCTTTTTAGTCCATGTAGAGATCGGCGGTCTTAAGACTCACTTCAACTGCTATTAGTTTCGAATGGAGAGTAGAAAAATGGCCAGGATTTCCAATGTTAATGGTAAAGCTATTAAAAGGTGTTTTAATAAAGATACCATTACCGTAATTTTCATATTCATTTTTTTTTGCTATCTGCGTAGATAAGAAGGTCATTGGAGAGAATGTCATTGAGTGTTACCAAAGCAATCTGCAGAAGATATTCCGGTAAATCCACATTTCTTGTTTGAAAAAGAGAGTACATATTGGGGAAAATGAATACCAAGAAGTCCTTTCAAAGATTAATAGCAAATTTTAGAGAGAGTGGCTCTCAACATTTGTATTAATTAAGCCTTAAGATAAGCCAAAAAAAAAGGGCTGTTTTTTATTTTTTTTTATTTTTATTTTTTATTTTTGATTTAAAAAAAATTACTTTAGTATGAATATACCACCTTTTGCCATATTTATATCTGAACTATAATATTTATAAATCTTATTCTTTTTCACGTAATACTTTCCGTAACAGATAACATATATAATTCTTTTCCATCAATAAACTGTTTTTCATGTTTCTCCACGAGAACACATTTCAGGTACGTAGATGTATTAACACATAAATTCTCCTAGTTTAATTTACTTAGTGGTAGATCGTTATTCTGATGAAGTGTTTGAAAAGCATATTTCTGTTCTTTCCTTTGAGGGACGAAGCACTAAAAGTGAAAATATCCTATATTAGGCACCCTCTTTCAACGTACCATGAAAAAGAAAGTCATTCAAGCATTGCTAATTCATATCTCGGTTGCCATGACTACGATTACCCACTTAGAGTCTAATTAAAGAGGCCGGAAATGAAGACCTAGTGGGCACTTCCGCTTCAGGTTTGAAATGGTTCGATTTGTTTCCTTCTATTTGAAAGGGTTGAATAGAAAGTTTCAGCGGGAATATAATTCGAGAGGAAAATGTACACAATGTATTTCCAACATAAATTCAAATAACTTCATAGTGATATATTTTAAGTTATACATAAATTAAAATTAACTAATATAGATAACTATAAAGTATATAAATAATATTTATTTAAAATTTCTATTCATAAACTCATATTTAAAAATTATGCGTAAAATGCTATGTGAGAATCAAGATGTGATATTTTAATTAATAGAGAGAAAAAAATTGAAAACAAAATTGTACTTTTTCTCAGTATTTCATATATTAGTTAATATTTTGTTTCGAATTAGTAACAATACAGCGCAAAAAAAAATTGAAATTTCTAGAAAATGCTGAGGATCAGAAATATGTTTCAATTGAAAAAATATGCATTAATTTACACTATATGCATAATATTTTAAGAAATTAACTGAGAAACATAAAAACAAGATGAATTTGTAAAATTAATGTATTTAAATTACGTCAGTCAAATAGTTAAATGCACAAAATTCAATAAGCTTAGTAATAAAATAAATTAAAGAAATAAATTTTTAATAAATATTACAATAAGCTTGGAAATGGATTAAAATAATTATGAATTGTTAAAAAGGATATATATATATATATATATATATATATATATATATATATATATCTTTCACACGCAAGATGTCTTCTAAAGAAACATAATAAATAAGAAGATCAGAAAAAAATTTTATTGGTTACGTAAATCCCATAAAATTCTATTTTTAATGAAGGGCAAATATTGAATGAGGAACAATAAAGCGAAAACAAGATTCTTTACAAATAGTAAACAAGTGGAACATATATCCAATAGATAATTCAAAATTTAAAAAGATATCCAGAACAAAAGGAAAATGGAAGCACAAAATAAATCAAATGAAATAAAAGGAAACGAAGTACCAATATGGACAGCTTCTTCAGGGGGTGTTGACCACATTGGCGCTAAGTATGGCTTTTCTGCACTGGCTCCAGACTCTAGGAGTCTTGATGAAGCCACTATACAACAATCTCTAAAGAATGGTCAATAAAATGGAGATAATAACGAATAAAATGCTTTCTTTCTACATTTGAAAACATACATAGTTTTGAAACAAAAATATTATTTCTTCAACCGATTTTCATTTTAATATTTTTTTTTAATTTTCATGTTTTTATTTTATAATATTTGTTAAATAAAATTTCTAATAGTATTTTCAGAGAAAAAAAATTAGGTAAAAACAAATGATTATCAGATCTAACACTTATTTATTTTTTGATATTAAGAACTAATTTTTTCCTATCCTTAAAGCTTATAAAAATGAGTGTCCACTATAAATCCCGTTATAGTATAATTGCTAAAATATATTTTAGCATGCATGGAGTAAACTGAATTTTAATGAATATCTAAGGATATCAATTAGAAATATTCTTTAATTTAATGTTGGTTAGTTATAACCATAAAATATCACTGATAATCAAACTAGTTAATAATTCCACATTTGTAATTCTGTAGATGTGATAAATAATATTTTACAATATCCAATAGAAAAAGTCTGTCATGGTATATTTTTCGTTTTTCTCTATAGAAAAATTTTTGATATATCCCATTATTCTACATCTTAACTAATATTTTAATTGAATGAAACGAGAAATAGATTTCCAAATAAGAAAAAAAATGAGATAGTTAGAAATTATATCATATACTTTTTGGTACAAAAGCTTTGCTACTGAAACTTCTGAAAAATTAATCCACCTCTAGTTTATTTTAAATATTTTCTTATGAATATTCTGAAAGTAACATATCATTTAAAACATAAGTGATATTTATTAGATTGGGGAATAAGTTCATAGCGTTTTTACCAGACTTTTATTTAAACAAAAAACAATATATCAATAAGTTAATCAATTATATATTCGCGGTTGCTGCTTACAGCCTCTTCTCACCTCTCGACCCATTAGTTGATGCCGTTCCTCCAAAAATTGCCTGGTCTGATGTCAAAGAAGTTGTGATCCAGTTGTTAAGGGGCACTCGAACAGAATACCACAGTCAGCAAGGAGCTCTGCATTGTCCAGCTACACCACGTGAATGAGGCTATTCGACTGAAAAGACCTGATCGACATGGTCAAACCATACTCCTTCACGACAACGCCAGGCTCCATGTTGCACACGTTGTCAAAGCCGCACTCCAAGAACTCGAATGGGAGATCCTTCAGCATCCACCGTTTTCTCCGAACCTTGCATCGACCGATTACGATCTTTTCCGCTCCTTTTCAATCCATATGAAGGGCGTTACCTTCGATAACAAAGGGGTCCTTAAAAACTGGCACAACAACTGCTTTGACATATCATAACTTTTCAAGAGGAATTTTTATTCATTAAAAGCAGTACTCTTGTATTTCGAATGAAACAACCCAAAAAATTTTCAAACACCTACAAGTAATATATATTGTGTGTGTGTGTGTGTGTGTGTGTGTGTGTGTGTGTGTGTGTGTGTGTGTGTGTGTGTGTGTGTGTGTGTGTGTCAGAGAGTCAAACAGAGATTGGATTGCATGTACAAGCAGGCACAGATGCCCATGCAGCTTCAACACGATGCCACAGTTCATCAACTGTAGTGACTGGCGTTTGGTGACGAGCCAGTCGCTCGGTAACCATTGACCAGACGTTTTTTATTGGTGAAAGATCAGGTGAACGTGCTGGCCAGGGAAACAGCCGAACATGTTCCGTATCAAGGAAGGTCCGTACAATACCGGCAACATGCGGTCGGGCATTATCCTGCTGAAACGTAGGGTTTCGTAGGGCTCGAATAAAAGGTAGAGCTACGGGTCGTAACACACCAGAAATGTAACGTGCATTGCTCAAAGCACCGTCAATGCGAACAAGAGTTACCGAGATGTGTATCCAATGGCACCCCATACCATCACGCCAGGTGATGGGCCAGTATGACGATGACGAATGCACTCTGCCAATGTGCGTTCACCACGATGCCGCCAAACACGGATGCGACCATCATGATGCTGCACACAGAACCCGGATTCATCTGAAAAGATGACGTCTCGCCATTCGTGCGCCCAGGTTCGTCGTTGATCACACCATTGAAGGTGCTCTTGTCTATGACGCAGCGTCAAGGGAAGCCGCAGCTATGGTCTCCAAGCTGAGAGTCCATGCTGCTGCAAACGTCGTCGAACTGTTCGTGCAGACACTTGTTGTCTCCCAAACGACCCCCGTTTCTTGACTCACGGCTCGTGACGTGGTTGCACGATCCATTACGGCCATGTGGATAATATGCCTGTCTTCTCGGTTGCTAGTGATAAGTGGCCGTTGAGATCCCGCATGGCGTTCCATATTGCCGTCCTGAACCCATCGATTCCATATTCTGCTAACAGTCATTGGATCTCGACCGACGCGAGCAGCAATACTGCGATAAGATAAACCGCAATCCAGGTACGCTACAATTAGACCTTTATCAAAGTCAGAAACGTGCTGGTACGCATTTCTCCTTCTTACATGAGGCATCACAACAACGTTCAAATGCAATTTGTGTATGAGGAACCGGCTGAACAATTTCCTCATTTAAACACAATGTAGGTGTCGCTACTGGCGCCTGCTTTGTCTGAATGCGCTGAAAAGCTAATCATTTGCATATCACAGCACCTTCTTCCTTTCGTATAAATTTCACGTCTGTAGCATAGCATGTGGCCTTCTTGGTTTAGCAATTTCAATGGCCAGTAGTGTATATATATATATATATATATATATATATATATATATATATATATATATATATATATATATATATATATATATATATATATATATATATATATATATATAGATATATATATATATATATATATAATTTATAAATTAATTCGATTGTTAAATTTAATTATTTAGTGGGGGAAATTCAAATCTTTATAACCAGCAAGAAAGTTTCTTGATAAAGAAATGGAATTTGATTTTATCAATAATCCAAATTAACCATTTGAAATTATTAGTGTTTATTTATTCCATCTATAAAATATTTGATCGCAAAATTCGTCACATTATTGAAAAAGATATTATTGGCCTTGCTTAAAAATTTAATCAATTTTTGCATGACTTTTTCTTTTAATGAAATAATATATCATTTTAGGGTTTATTAAATTTTAATAACAAGCAATTAAACTTCATCTGTTGAAGAGACAGATTCAAGAAAAACTACCATTATTTGTTTATGATCTCTGAGTTTGTCAATTTTCAACAAAGCGAAATAAATCATTTTCCTACAGAATATTTTTCAAATAATCTTTTGCATTAATAAACTATCTAATTCTATATATTGACTATATTTTATTTAAAACAGGATTGTTCTCATATTATTATACTATATCGATATTCAATGTAATTTAAATTTGATTATTATTGAAGTATTTTATTTTTATCATTAGATTTCTTTCGATAAAAGATCAAGAAATAGCTACAAGACCTTAATTTCTGTGAAAAATAAATAAAAATACAATGATTTTCAAACATAATTTAAATGTGCTTAAAACATGTCTTGTGTACTCACTCACTTATCGTGTTAAATCATAAATTCTTTACCGAATATTTAATTATTTTTATAAAAAAATGCGCTTAGCAGTTATGATGTATTATTTTATGTGCAATACATAAAATTAAACCCAGTTTAATTTTACGCATGAAGAATTTAACTTTCGCTTATTTCATGAACCATTAATAATCTGACAATTATATCTTATTCAGTGAAAAATCACTTAAAAAAAGAGAATATTAATATAAAGGACATACTTTGTCAGTACATATATGCGAATTCTATTTTATTATTTCAGATTAAAAAATGTAGCTTTTTAAAAAAGATTATCAGTTTTTACACTCTTTTACATTGTTTAATTAAAAAGTTTAGATGAAATCTACTACTTATTTAAATCATTATATAAAAAACAACTTATTTTTCTTATTGGTATATTATAATTTTGATATGCTAAAGGTAAATATTAAAGTTTTGTTTAGTTCTTCAACGGAGAAAATCTTAATCTAATAAGAAAAGTAATTAGTTCCTAACGTAAACAAACGAATCAACATTCAGTTGCATTCCAGCTCCGTTACCAAATGTGAAAACATCACAATATTTTGAATCTTTAGTGGGATTCCAATTCAAGTAGGATAAGATTGCCTATTATTTTAAATAATTTTCTACCTAAAACTTAATAAGTTCATATAGACATTTTCATCTAATTCATACTAACTATTAAACTTGTTGAGAATATTTTCGTGTAAAACTATCCTGAATTATGTTTGAATTCACTGTTTCCATAGGTGAAACTAAATGCTGATATGCATGAAAAAATTTGTGCCAAAATGAATATTGGAAAAAGTCTATTAAAATTAGAAATAAATATTAGTGATCTTAGATCCAAAATATCTACATAGGAATAAAGTCTGGTTGAATGCTGCCACTTAATTTCTTATATTAATTAGTCATATTTTAGAGTGAACAAAGTAAGAATTCAAAATTTCAGTTAATTATATAATAAAATTAGACTGATTTTATTCTTCATATTATTGTATACAATTTTTTTTTCTTTAAGACAACTATATATAACTCAAAAAATCATTTTTGTAGAAATTTAAGTAATAAAAATGTTTTTGTACATAAAACTTGATATTTTACTTAGTATTTTTTCAATGTTTTATGAAAAAATATTTAATATATTTGTTAAATCTATATAAACTTAAATATTTGTAATTAAAATTAAATGTATGTATAAATTGAAAATAAAAAAAATGTTCTTTTACTGATTGTCTGAATAAAAATAAATATTTAAATGACAATGTTAATTAAAAATATTTTTATATGATTAAACTGTTAATTTACCTTTAATATATATATATATATATATATATATATATATATATATATATATATAATATCTATTATCTTATACTTTTTTATATTTTATTTATAATCTAATTACTGTAATATATAACTAAGTAACAAACTGCATAAGTCTAAAATTACACATCACTTAGTGTATTCACTGAAAATACTTTAGGGAGCATAAAACGATAATCTATCTAGCATAAATTATTCATAATTAATAAAATTTATAAAAAAAATGAATGAAATACAATCACATTCTAATAGAATAAATAACTTTTAATAGTAACGTACATTTATTAAAACTAATTGCATTCTTATAAAAAGTGGAAGAAAAATGTAAAAAATATTTTATAGATTATTAGAAATAATATCATATTATGACTATAAAACAAAAATTATAATAATTAATTATCAAATAATTTTGATTTCACTTGAGTTACTTAAGAAGACTAGTACACTTTCTTGGTTATTATCTACTTGGATCTTAGAATTACGAATGCAGATTTAATATTTTAAAGTATATATTTCGTAAACATGATTTAATCTAGAAAAAATAATCTTGCTTAATAGACATTTACTTATTCGAAGATAATTATGCACAGTAAATATTCATAAAGCCATAAATAACTTAAAAAGTATTGTTTGATCATGTCCGCCATCGTAGTATTTATCGATCCGCATTGTTTAAACTAATCATTATTCAGTTTGTACTGCATTAAACTATTAATGAGTTTACATATTGCATTTACCAATTAGCCATTGTTATTATTCAAATATTAAAACAGGAAACATACCAGATAACCAAGTACTTACAAAATGCATTTTTCTCCCGAACCCTCAAATTTTTACCCCTCTAAAATATTCATATATTTTATACTACAATTTAAACTATTATAATATTAACCTGAAATAAAACTTTCTTCATTTTCCATCCACGTTGCTAACTGATTGTCAAAAAATTAATCGCCTACTTCAAAATATAATTATCCATGATAACATAGCTTTAGAAAGCACTTATTAAAATCAATTTTTTGCTCTACTGAATTCGTTTCTTTAAAACAAAATGTTTTATAACTCATCCAAGAACAGTTTAAGTAAATTTCTCTATATTACTAGAAAAAAACTTCTTAAAAGAAGGTTTAATTTTAACTTTTGTTTGTGACAATAATAAACTAATGAATTTTCTAAAATTTTCGAAAGATTTAGCTTAACTTTTTAGTCGTATTACATCTATGATTTAATGATAAATATAATTTTTTTTCATTTTATTGTTTTTGAATACTGAATGATTATTAAAATAATTAGATTATTAATAAAAAAAGATTTTTAGTAACAACCTCATTTCTTAAATTTTAAATAGTTTGAAAAATTAATAAAAAGTTATCGTATTTTCCTGAATATAATCCGCATCGGCGAATATTCGAATACTGACAATAATGTGATGCAAATAAAATGAGAAATACACATTAAAATATAATAACTTGTATAGAAACAATATTTATTATGAAAAAGATCTGTTTGAATCCACCTCAATATAAAATGCTATTAAATGAGATGAAAGCACGAGACATCGATCAAAATCCGAGAAGATTCTGGTAAAATGCATCAATTTTTATTCCTTTATAACTTAAAAAATGAAGTTAGACGTATTTTAAAAATAAAATATAATTGTTTCGTTAATGAGAGATTAAATGAAAGAAATTGATTTCTTTCGAACTGCGCATTGGATACATTTTTTCCTTTGTACCGCGCACGTGCTTGTTTTTCATCTTACTTGTACACGTTTGTCGCCATTTTTATTCTCCTTTTTTTATAGCTTTTAGTTTAAAATTTGCTCTGTAACTTAACAGTTTTCGCTTCCACTTTAGGATATACGAATCTGAATGTTTTCAGAGCGAAACAACTCAGGTCAAAACAGAATGCAAAATGACATTAGCCAACTGTAATATCGTTCCGAGTAATCGAATTCTTTCTTAAAGTAATGGAACAATGGCGATCACAGTTAAAATAGGTTTTCTGAGTTGTTGCGCTTTCTTTTATTTATTTTATAAAACATAAATGGCATTCATTTCAAAATTTTATTGTTAGCTTTTCATATGGAGAGTGTTTTTGTCAGTTTATTCCATGCGGCATATGATATGCACAATGAAATTTGAAACTTTTTTAACACATAATCCGCGAATTATATACAGGAAAATACGGTAATACATTTATATTTTGCTACAAAAGGAAATATATGCAGCGCTTTAAATTCAGAAATAAATTTGCTAACTTTTTCAAAAAATCTATGAACAGATCATTTATTTCCGGTAAGGGTAGTACGTTTATTCTTGCGATTGTTTGGATATAAATAATAAATAAATATTTCTTCCAGACTTTTTTTTTAAAAAAATGTTTTTATTATCATTTTTAAATCAATGTAGTTGAGAGTATTAACATAAATAGAAATCGAAAAGAAGAATAGAATTTTATTTATTTATTCATTTTTCTAAATGTCTTACGACGATTCATAAAATGTTGAGTGCTTTTTTACATGAAAATCAGAATTCATTTATATTTTTTATCTAAAATAGTTACCATATTTCTAAAATTCCTTATAGATTTATACTTTTGGTAAGTACAAAATCCATGAAGCTTAATTTGAAATAAATTTTAATGCAGTTAAAGTTCTCAATGGTTTTTTTTTAACAAGAAACTTCTTCTACTTAAATATGTATTACCGTTCCTACGTATTATTCCCCAAATATTTTCAAAGGGCCGGAATTGGTGCACACGTCTAAGAAATTTATTCCGAATCACTTATCGACATACACACACACACACACGTGTGTGTGTGTGTGTGTGAGAAATAACTATTAATAATTATGCTATTTCATGAAAAAATGGCATAAATATGCATAAACACGTAGGATTCAAGCACTAATATAGCCAATTAGTTTATCAAATTCTTATTATCACGTCACAAAATATCACAATTTACTTGTTATGCAATACACTTAGCTTCTCTAGTGGCTGCTTATCGCTATCATTATTCTCATAACACTCAATGTCTCACCTCACAAATATCCATTCCCATCAATAAAGCTTAACGCTACGTCTGTTTCCATGACAACTGCCTTTTAGGGAAATTTTATCAGAATTCCTCGGGTACACGAAAGGATGGTAATTGTGCATGTATAATACGATATTACTAATTCTCGCATTACAGTTTCAATCCATTGAAAGTTTTATATATGTTAATTATTTTGATTAAAATTGCTATTAAAAGTTTTGTATTCACTTAAAGTTAAGCTTCAAAGAAGTAATCTGATACTTATAAAATAAAATTTTGTTATATAATCGCAATTATGAAAGAAAATTGTGCTCCATCCTATGTATTTTACATAAAATATTGGAATATATATATATACAGGGTGTCCACTAAAGTCCCTTGCCACCCTCTTAACTTAGGAACGGCTACTGCTATATTCATAAAAGTGGTGTCTAGGTATAGTAAAGCAGCCTTGCGCTACTGAATAAAATAGACTACAGTGCCACCTGATGGAAAACAGCGGAGTTATCATTCTTATCTTGAAAACGGAACGAGATAGAGAGAAAAAGTGATTTACAAAGTTGTAGGGCATCCTCGATTTAGGACAAAAATATACATTGTAGGCATTAATGTAAAGAATACAATGGTTAAAACACGCATTTATTGTTTCGTGGAGTGACGTCACAAAACGATCACAAGAAAGAAAAAAAAAGGAAATAATTATAACGATATACTTTATTTAAGGTGTTCAAACTTCTCACTATTAGCTGCAATGGACATTTGGATCCTCGCTTGAAGATTACGTTGCACATGTTGGAGCATACAGCGTGACACGTTGGAACAAGCAACCGTAATGCGTCGTTTAAGGTCCTGCAAATTTTGTAGAGGGGTCGCATACAGCTGCTGTTTCAAGTATCCCTACAGGAAAAAGTCCAGTAGAGTCAGATCATGAGAGAGTGGAGGCCACTCTTCGAAACCGCCATACCCTAGTATTTGGTTGCCAAATTCCTTGTACTGCTTCACTGGAGATGTCTTGTAAGCAGGCGCGCTTTCATGTTGAAACCATAGAGTTTTAAGATTTAATAACGGCAGGTTCTCCACAAAATTGGGTAATACATTCCGTAGCAATCGTAAATATTATGCACCCGTTAGCGTGCCCTTGTAGAATATTGGGCCTATTAGCTTGTTATTGAAAATTGCACACCAAACGTTAATAGCATACCGCATTGGATGTTGAACGTCGGCGAAACATTTAAGATTTTCCATTGCCCAGTAATGGGTGTTTTGCCTATTGTACATACCATTCCGTGAAAAGCATGCCTCATCCGTCCATATTATATCTGCCAAGAATGTTGGCTGGACCTGTATCTGATTCATGACGAAGTTGCACCATGCATAGCGTCGCTCGGCATCCCCGTCCATTAAAACCTGTTCAGGCGTTGATCGGTATGGATGAGCACCTGATTCGCGTAGGATTTTCTAAACCTAACTTTTGGAGAGACTACATTCTTGACTGATATCTCTTACGCTGCATTTCGGATATGTGAGTGCATATGCTAATACCTCATCCGGTTAAACTTGCCGTCCTACCTTAGCTGGTCAGCCAGATTGAGGTTGACTAGTAATGCAACCTGTCTCCCTTAAACGTTTTACAACAGTTAGAATGGTTTGATGAGAAGGATGCGGGCCTGCAGGGGAAACCATTGGTGGTGCAACCTTGCTGCTGATCATGCCTTGCGTCGACATTCACCGTACAGTAAAATCATCTCACAATACTCAACTTTGGAATACTCAGCCATGATCATGAGCATGAACATACTAAAGCCCCAAGAAGATGACTCTTTTATAGCTGTCTCAGGTGAATAGGCGTGACGTTTCTTACGTATTTGTATACTGCATTCAAAATGTTGGAATTATTTTTAATACTTCCGTTCTTCCCATTTCGAAATAAAAGTGAAAAATTTAAGTACGAAAACGTTTTTTTGTTTTTTTTAACTATGCACACGTACGATGATCTACGTCACAGCATGGAACAATAAAGGAGCGTTTTAACCACTGTATTCTTCATATTCATGCCTACAAGGTATCGTTTCGTACTAAATCGAAGATGCTATACAACTTTGTAAATCACTTTTTCTTTCTATCTCATTCAGTTTTCGAGATAGGAATGCTAACTCCACTGTTTTCCACCAGGTGGCGTTGTAGTCTGCTTTTTCAGTAGCGCATGGCTGCTTTACTATACCTAGACACCACTTTTATGAATATAGCAGCAGCCGTTCAAAAATTAAGAGGGTGATGAGGGACTTTAGTGGACACCCTGTATATATATATATATATATATATATATATATATATATATATATATATATATATATATATATATATATATATATATATATATATATATATATATATATATATATATATATATGCAGGTTCATGGTTAAAACACATGCATTTATTTTTACACATATGTTATTTATTTAAATATTATAGAGCAGTTTCAATGCAAAATCAATGTTGTCTTACAGAAATATGAGGAAGAATATATCTAGGAAAACTTACGTTCATTACAGTGCAGGCGAGCCTCGTAATGTACTTTAAAATTTAACAAGTTTGAAATACTCACTCATCAAGGGCTGAGTAATTTTGAACTATGGTCAGATGACGAGGTCACACCTAAACTGGTATTCTCCTCACCATATTCACGATACACCAACGGAAGGAATTTGGAAGTCACAGATTAACGTGGATACATCCCCAACTCACGGAGCTCCAGCAACTGCCGGTAGGTAGTAATTGGCAGAATGATCACATTCTCCAAGATAGGGAGTTAAGTTATTTTTTAATTGACTTTTAAACAAAATGGTTAAATTTTCAAGCAATTTGGTAGCTTATAGGAGTACGAAATTGGTAGAAACTATTATCACCCCTGGAATCTAAAATGATGCTTTCCTATTAATCTTGGAGTCTATTACTAAGTTTAAATGACAGAAATGGGCATCTAATGCATCACAAGTGTATGCCACAGTACATCTTCCATAGCAGTAGGAGAGTGATGGGGGGTCAGTCCCTTTGCAATCCAAGAAGAGATGTTTTCAGTGCATAAGATGAGTGCTACCATACGTTCCAAGACAACAATCAAATACTCTTTGCATTGAAAGATCACACACCACGATGTGAAAGTGTGCCCTTCCATTGTTTTTATAAATGGTGGCTTTTCACAATACACAGATGCAGAGCAAAACTATCTGACATAAAATGTCAGATATGTACCGATATTCGTACAAATTAGTGCCGATTTGAATTAGAGAATTCCATTTCGTGAGCTCAATGGCTTCACTTACTATCACATCCACCGCAGTGTCTAGAACATTATTTTGAAAAGCAAGACAAAAAAGTGTCCAGACACATATGTAGCCATTAGAATATTGCATCCCAAATCAAATTGTTGTCGTTGTCATCAAACGCCATTGAGACATTTTTGCATTCTAATTTTGTCGCCATGTTCACTAAAATCACCAACTGTCTCTGTGCTCATTATGAAAGAAGTTGAAGTGATATTATCCGTAATACAATTCTTGAAGCCTTCATTTCTTTTCATTACACAAACGAATACAAGAAGTTCTAGAAATTAATTTTTTACTAACATTCCATGATGTGGTTGTATGATTTTACTAGACTAACCTTAAAACACATATATTTCTTAAAGCATTAAGCATGGAAGGGCGTTATCATCTTGCATATTAATATGATCATCAATAATCCATCAATTCCCTATTTGCATATTTTTTTATCTTATTTCAACAAATGTGAGTGACAATAGTATGGAATGCTTATGCATAGCTTTGGTAGGCAATTCACTCTTCTTGACTGAATTCTGACTCTTGTTGGTAAACAATTTTCTTCTTCAAGACATTTCACTATATTCTGAAAAAACACCTACATTACAAGATGATATCCGAATGAAAAATCCATTGCACAGGTTTTATATCATGAACTACTTCTGATGCCGTTTTCATTTCTTGTGTCTTATAAAGGTGCTGAAATGTTAATCATTTATATTTTATAAATTTTTCTTCTATTCTTGCTATTTTAATGTTTGCAGGATCATTCCTACTGGGTGAAATAATGATTTTTATAAACTTAAAAATCTGAATTTCTTTTAAAGTGTGTGACAGGATTCTAGAAAATTTCTTGTGATATTTGTACTTGTCTAAATAATAATAATAATTCTCGCATTTAAAAATACAGTTTACACCTTTGTTTTCTAACTTCATCCACGTTTTAAAAGTATGAATTTCAGTTCAAAATAAAACAGAAAAGTTAATTTCTAAATAGATTTTTTTAAACAAATAAACAAGATAATAGTTAATTACTCAACGTCCTGAATTTCTTCGCTATTTTAAGGGGCTCTCACTTTGAAAGCTTCTCGCTCACAATAAAAGAAGAAAAAGAATAGATTGTTAAAAGTTCTGGGACATAAAACCCTTCATTGTATACATCACTCATTGTTGGGATAGGTTGCTGAACAGTATTTTTCAATTCCTACAATTAGTTCACACACTTCTGTTTACATCTTATTTAAATTTCCAATTGCTAATAACAATATTATTATTCATCCATTCAAATTCAAATACATTTTTTTAAACTTGTAGTGGATGACACTTGATTTTAAAACAATTTTCTCAAATATTAATTTATTGACTAAATTTAATTAATTAATTTTAATTTGATTTGGGAGACAAAATATTTTTTGTTGACCTAAGGAGGAATTAACTGTAAATATACAAATTGTAAAATTTTTCTTTGTTGCCCAAAATAGGAATTGACTTTGAATATTTTTTATATTACATATTCAGTTATTATTACAAATATATAATTTTTCCTTAAATTATTTTAGTGTATAAATCTAAACCTAAAAGTACTGTGTGGATGCTATGGGAAACCATAAATAATTCAATATTACGTATGAAATTGTGACACACAGATGCCATATCATCCAGGATACAAAATTCTGAATATGATGATTTCTTTTTGGTGGATTTTCTTATCTGTATGGCAAACTGGTTGTTATTATGGCATAAATATGAAAACCTATAAGAATTATGCAAAACATTCTATTTTGGCAACCTTAGTATTTACGTCATTGCGTCACGTCACGATACGTCATCTTGGCAACATTTCTTCATCGCCAAAAAATTTCAGAATTTGGCACCCTGGATTATACACATCTGTGCCAAAATTATGTATGTAACTCATATTATTTAAATTTTAAATAAACATTGATATTCCCTCTTAATTTTTTTGTAAACACATCTTGCTGCAGTAACAACTTCAAAATTATAATTTTTTTATATAGTAAATATATACTGTGTTCAATCATCTTAAGAATAAAGTTTTGGGAATATGGGTGTAAAATAAGTTAAGAATACTCAAAAGTCAAAAATATATTTTAAACTTTTTCAATATAGATTTAGCAATATTTCTCACTTAATACTTTTAGCTCTTATTTTCTTCTGTTTAACTGAATTGTATAGTGATAGGAATACTTTCACAAAACTAACAATTTTTAAAATTGCCGGAATGAAATAGTTTGATTTAAGAGGGAACAAATGTTTGCAATTAAATTCCGGAAAGAAAATTGCTTTCATTGGTTGCAAACATTAAAAGCCAGAAAATTATACTCTTAAACATTAGATAATGGCAGTTTTGTTACTCGAGTAGAACCTTGATTTGCAAACTCATGGGGAGAAATTTTTTAACATCAATTTTGATGTTAAAAAATTTCTATTTCCTTTTATAAATATATATCATTTCAAAATTGATAATAAATTCAGATTTACATGCAAATCGAAACACTCTCAATTGTTTCTCAGGGTAGATAATATGCATTTAACATTGGTCCAATCATCTTCTATCATTCAATAGATGTTTTGTAATTTAAGATATGGAAATTGTCTGTATGATTTTTTCCTAATATTTTGCAACATAATATCAATAAGAATGCCTTATAATTAATTTGAAAGTTGTTTCAACATTAAAATATTTGAGTAAGACATTTAGAAACTAAAAATATGGAATGTATTAATATAGTTTAGAATAAATGTAATAATAGATAATAAGTAAAAATACAGAGTGTATAATATTAAAATTTTTTTTTTTCATTTTTTACAAAATATCTTGAATGAGGAAAAGAGATTCTAAAGTTTTCGAAATATTATATTATTTATTTTAAGTAAATTATTTCTCAACTTATATTCTAATCAATAAAATATCAAACATATTTAGGTATAGATAAGCGACTAATGGTTTTCAAATTTGTTATGCATCTATAATAAACATTTATAAAGATGTAATACTTAAAAATTTTAATAAATCATGCATTTTGATAAATAATTTTCTTTTAATTTTATTCCCATGGAATGATTTTTTTTTTCATTTTCTAATGAATATTTTTTATTTTTGTAACTGAATTTTTTTCAACCATGATTCACTTGAAATATAATGTTTTACTTCCCACATTTTTTCAATGCTTCGAATAGTTACAAAATTTTGTTTATACTTAAAAATTGAAGAGTTGCTTGAAATACAATTGATGGAACATACATCCTTTGCAGTGTTTCTTCTAATAATTGTTTTCTTTCTTCCGGTAATTCCCAGAAATAAACTGCTATTTTCATAAATATGTAAAAAAAACCCAACACATCAATATTTCCTAATTTTTACGATAGACAATGTGTCATTCATTAATGCTTATACATACCTAGTGCTAGCTTTAATCCAATTCTAGAAAACTTATTTTACACCTATATTTTCTTTTATCTCTTATCTATTTTATTTGATAAAATTTTTACGACATTTTATAGTACAATTGTAAGAATGAATAAATAAACAAAATGTACTTTTTTAAAAGAGTCTTAAATACATTAAGTTTTGTAATTGTTCATGAAAAATTATTTTATTAATTGTTAATGTTTTAAGCGAATGATAAATATAGAATATACACAATAGTCTTCCAATTTGAAAATCGGAATCTGTTTTAGAAACCACCCAAAATTAGTTGAATTAGAATTTTTACCATTTCATCTATAACGGACAGAAGAATGTATTTCTGTGTTATATGATAATACAGTTGTTGTGATAGCAGGAATATTTTTACTTAATATTATTCCAAAATATTAAAAGACTTCATATAAGAAAAAATATTTTAAAAATTCTTCAAATCTCACAAAATGAACTACAAAATATTACTAAAATCAATTCCAAAAATATGTGTAGCTATTTAAATATTAAAATATAGAAATTACTCAAATTTCGTGAAGATCGAGCTGCACGGTTGGTTAAGGCATCATTATTGGAAGATAGTGAGTTTGAGTCCCGACTCAAACGAAGATCTGTCATATTCACTAATGGCAGCTGGAGCACATAAAAATTGTGGTGTTTGAAATGTTCTCCATGAAATGATATCTCTGGAGATAACAGGCCAAGTCTGGGGTCCTTTGCTCATCTCCTGCATCTAAATTACGAATACCCTCTTTCAAATTCACAATAGGATGCCCAATGGATGCCCAATGGATGCCTCAAAGTTGTCATCACTCTCCCCATGCTTTACAAAAAGTGAAACTCCTAGCAAGTGGGCACAGGAAAAAAAATCAGCAAACTTCGTCAACTAACAAAACTACATTAATACATTTGAATGCCACATACCTTGTCAAGTATACGTATTTTGGTTAAATTATTTAAAATACTTCTGAGGGATATAAAGTTCCACAGCTAAATTTTTGATTGCTAAATATTTTCAGAGAACTATAACAATTTGAATTCAACTTAGCATTATTTTGATAGTTTCTTATTAAGAATGTCTTAAATATATGACGCCATTTACAAAATATGGATAAAAATTATAATTCAAAGATTTTTTATCTCTCTATGTAAAAAAAAAAAATTGCCCACACTACTCGATACAAATATTGAAAGACTTAATTTCTAAATCTATTATTTATATTAACTATATTTTATACGTCTGTTCAGAAACAATTACAAACAGTTATTTCTAAAGAATCCACGTGATTAATCGTATTTAAAATATCCAAATTTATAAATTTTCCAAGTTTAAGTTCCTAACTGATGTATAACTGTGACTGTAAAAGTAATTATTAGTTATACCTTAGATGATACGAGTTGCTACTAATCCAGAAACTCTACGAAAACTATAGATTGAGTAGTTTTGCAGAAAATTTAGTATTGATACACATAAGCTGTCCATGACGCAAAATAAGTCACATCTTTTTCAGATTCACTCAATTTTTCCCAGAAAAATATTTTTATCTTCTCATTTTTTAATATCGATCTGAGATATCGTTTTATAGCTCACATTCTATCTGGGACTCTTGAGTTTTCTAAGCTTCCCTACAAGCGCACGAAAGTGTTTTCCTTCAAGGGGAAAAAGGGGGAAAATATCAAAATAACAAACTTCCGTCTTCTTCCTATCAGATACTGGAAAATGAATACATTTTTTTTTTATTCCAGTCTCTTCGGTACTTATGAAAATTCAGAACATAAAAATAGTTTTAAAAAAAATCATCGAGATAAGATGAGTTACCGGTGAGAGATTTTAGAAACACGTTATTTTTTTGCCGTCAACTTTAAAGATGAAAGGGGAAGGATTTTAGGATTCCCTAAATATTTTATGCAAAGAAGCTCACAATTTTGCTGTAGTAAGCGAGGAAAAATGATTATTTATATTTCTGAATAATTTATATTTATTAGACAAAATAACTTTGATATTTTGGATGTTGATATATATTCATACACCGATCAGTTTGCACAAACTTTTCAAAAAAAAAAAAAGATTGCTTGAAATCAAATAAACAAATTATAATTCATATATAACAAAATATTTTAAATTAATGAAAATAATGATATACGATTACTACTTCCTAATGATCATTTACATATTACGTAATGATCTGAGGTCTATGATTAATGATTATTTATACATTACATATACATAAGACTGCAAATGATAGAATATTTTCCACATGATTTTTTTTTTTCCAGTTTATAAGTTCTTAAGAAAAAACATTGCTATCTTCTTCTTGTGGAAACAATCGGATCGAATAACATCGAGTGAATCCCTAAAGTGCAGAACAAATCTTCATTTCCGGTCGCTTTAATTATGGATTCTCATCTGGTAATCGTAGTCATGGCAACAGAGATATGAATTAAGGATGCTTGAAGGACCTACCTTTTCATCGTATACTGAACGGAGGTACCCAATGGGCCATATTTCCACCCACTACATCATCACTCAAAAAAGGACAGGAAGTTGACGCTCAAATATTCCGAAAGAAAAATGTTCCATCGACGAGTAAACGGAAGTAGGAGGATATTGGAAACAGCACTTACGAATGTCAGTAATGCGTTTTTGCTGCGGAACAAGACCAGTAATTAAGTGATATGAAAGATTCTGAGTGTGATACGTTTCGGCGAATGTATCCGAAGTCAGATGAGGCATTAAATTTTTTCTGAATTCTCTCAATATAATAAAACGATGAAACAATCGAGAGTTGAATTTTTTTTTTTTTTTTTTTTTTTTTTTTTTTTTTTTGTTATGTACATTTTTCTGCTTTGTTTTATTTATTGAAAATAAACCTTTAAATCTGACATAAAAAAATATCTAATTCTTTCAAAATTTCAAAAATTCATTTAAAGATAGGTGACAGTAAGCTTGAAAATATGTATAGCTTGCTGATTTAAAAGCCTACGGCAGTACTTTTATTACAAAAATATTTTTATTACTTTATATTTTAGAATAATACTTAAAGAAATGTATTCAAGTAAATATTAAAAAAAAATTAAGAGCTTTAAATAGAAGACATAAATTGATTAATTTGTATGTAAACAAAATTGTTATAAATTAAAATGCTGCAAGGAAAATTCTCTTTGAAATGTGCACTTAAAAGAGGGAAGAAATAACTTCTGATTAATTCATGTTAAAACATACAATGTAAAATATGGGGTTATTTTGATTTTGAGAATATAAATGTAAACTGCATACACAGTTCGCCACTTACCATTTTGTTATCTATAAACTAAAATACTATATTATATCAGATATATTATATTAGGATTTATAATTAAACATGTCCCAGCAAGAGATTATTACGATCTCATTCACAACAGAAGTACTGGAAAGTACATCTTATTTAATTTTTTATATTAATGTTACATAAAGAAATGAAACTTGATTTCAATTTACACTTTTAAATCAAACAATAAATTTAACGCTTTAGAACATACTAAAATTATCGTTTTTCTGTAAAAATGAAATTATATTTAAATTATAATTGAGGTATCTTTCTCAAAATACTGGTGGTTATCAAAATAACAGAAACACCTGTGTTTAAAATTGATTTTTTTAAATGCGCTTCATAAGCATTAAAATATAAAAGCCTTATCAATCTAATATAAATGGAAATTATACTGGTAGTATATGGTAGCTTCATTGAACCTTTGCAAATCTTTAGCTATTTTCTAAATCGTGAAATGTTCAAATTTTTAAAGAAGATGAATAGTAGGAGCTAGTCTAGTTGGAGTAAATGTGACTGAAATTTAAGCTTTCACTAAAAATACGCGGTTTAAATTACTTTAAGTACCGTATTATACTTTAAACAACATACTAGAAGTACGGTGTCTAAAGTCATAGCAGCATACCCACAGTGTTGAGAGACACACTCGGCAAAAGAAAATAGTGGACAGAACGAGAAACTCAGTGAAAGATACAGACAAATATTCAATGCATTACTAAAATTAAAACGCAAATAACTGTAGTGACAGTACATCTCAATCTGTGTTTGGATACCCCTGTATCAATGATTATATTTAGAAGATTTCTTCATAAACCGAACATCTATGGCAAAGCAACAATTTCCAAGCAACAGGTCACAGATGTTAATGCCAAACGTCGTCTACAGTTGTGTCACTCACAAAGCCTAGTCGGTTGATAAGTAGATGAAAGTAATAGGGGGGAAAAAATTCTCTCGTATTAATTTTTCTGTGCAGTAAAACGGCTGCAGGTTTAGAGGATACTAGCTAAAACGTATGATCACAATTGCCTCCTTCCAAAAGTCAAACATGGAGGTGGATCCGTCATGAATTGTGCAGCTTTGTCGTGATTTTCTGCTAGACCAATCATTATTGAGAAATATAAAGAATCAATAGGAAAAATTTTACAGAAAATTTAATTGCGCATTT
This sequence comes from Latrodectus elegans, assembly GCA_030067965.1. Classification (NCBI taxonomy): domain Eukaryota; kingdom Metazoa; phylum Arthropoda; class Arachnida; order Araneae; family Theridiidae; genus Latrodectus; species Latrodectus elegans. Next base: position 17,613,421 of record CM057815.1, on the reverse strand, counting down.
CTATTCTACGACGTAAATTATATTTCTTGTAAAAGATGGAATTTTCCATGATTAATAGTGCACATTGCCAAATAGAGAAACTTTTCCAGCTATAGTTTAATGAGCATATGCATATACAAGTGCAAGCGGCCCAAGACTGTATCTTAAGGTTAATGGAGCTTGGAATACTTGCTCATCATCAAATGCCTCGTAATTTTGAAACATGACTAGGTGATGAGGTCACACTTGAGCTGGCACCCTTCTCTTCCCTCAAGCGGAAGGACTTTGGACACTACATATTAATGTGGTCACCTGCCCAAGAGCTTCAGCCACGACAGGACGTGGTCACCTTCCCAACCACTGTCCGCAGCAAATAATGCTTCACTTTGCTGATCCTAACGGGAACCGGTGTGAAGTTACTAAGCCACTAGAGTTCAGTTTGATGAAATGATGAAAGTAAGCGCCTATGTTAACCAGCATAGCCACCCGACCTCAGTATCATTGAAATGTTTTTATCTATTTTAGAGTATTCAATATGAAATTTATTCCTACAACGATATCACTCCCAAAACTTTCACAATATCTCCATAAGGAATGATAATATTCCTCTAAACTCAATTCAGCACATACATGTATCAAATCATATGCAAATACAAGTTATATTACATGTCAAAGTCGTTTCTACATCATTCTAATAAAGGATTCAATATGAATCTAATATGTTCTCTCTGTTTTGATAACCATCTATATCTAAGGTTTTTATCAAAGTAAGAAATCGTAACCTGTACTTAATTTGTGTCATCGAATTATTCTGTTAAATGTAAACCTTCTTGCATATGTACTCGTTAAGTATTTGCAGGTTTAAATATAGAGTTAAATATATGGAAAAAGTCTCTGCAAAATAAAAAATAACTTATATTAATATGCAGCTTTTAAATCTACAAATACTTTTATTATGCGAGGGTGTTAGAGTTACTGAACAATTTCTATAGTAGAAACTACAATAGAAATTATTCAGTAATTCAGAAATTCCTTCAAAGTGAAATACTCGTTAATATTATTGGTAAAATACTTTAATATGTCTGCAGTTTTTGATAAAATATTTATTAGGATTTATTTCCTTTTCAGAAAAAATATATGTTGCAGGAATTTAAAAATTCTGGATAAAAGGAAGTGTAACTTATATTTACACGTTTTTAAAATGCTTTCTAATTAATAAACAATTTAAAATTGACATTAATGATTAAAATTCGTATGATATATAAATGAAATTGTCGTTTATAAAATAATTTGGCTTCTCTTTAGAATTTTTTTGAAATTAAGTTGAACGTTTCAATAAAAATTATTCAATTTGACCGAAGTCTTCACAACCAAAACTTTTCTAATATACTTTCATGAATACGATATCACAATGTTCATATAATACTAATATATTGTTTCTTATTCATAATTTTATGGAAGACTAATTCTAAGAACTAAATTCCGAAATATTGTGATAAAAATACTGTTCCCCAATTATAAATGGAATGGCCAAAGAATGCAAGGCATTTCAGGCATTTCTTCTGAGATTGCTGTCCAGAGACTTTGAGAAATTTTCTATCTCTTTGAGAAAATTCATCAGCAACCATCTCGAACAGATGTTTTTAGTAAAATTTGCCAAGAATTATCCTACTAAAAGATAAATGATGCTCTAAAAGCTTAACAATCAGTCCTCTAAAAAAACAATAGTATAAATTCTACCTAAACATATGTGCATGCAGAAAAATCATATTGTAAGAACACACTCAACATTATCAAAGTGACTCGGTATCAGGATCAAGTGGGATGGTAAGGGATTTCATTAGATAAATAACTTTTATTCGTCTAACGATACTTTGAGCCTTGACCGTTACATTTGCATTCAGTTTGTGGCTGTAACTTCACTATTCATTGGAGCTTTATGAAACGTCGTGTCATTAAGGTAATGTAAGAACGTGTGTTGCAACTAATATGACAATTTTTTGCGATTGTAAATATTGGACTGCTGTCTTGGCTGCCATATTCTCCAGATCTCACAACGATTAGAAAAGATATTCGAATCGTTTTCTGTTCAATCGTGGTCTGTGTTTGTCAAATAACTCGATCATAATCATTCAATTGAATGAATTGAGTTGAAATGATTCAATTGAATATAATTAATTGAAATGCAACACTTCAATTGAAGAATTGTAGAATCATGATGAAGTTACAAAAGCAGCTGTACATGCCATCTAATTACTGTTCGATTCAGTGCCAAGGTGGATGTTTTCAAATTTCCTAAAAATTTAATCACTTGTATTTTCAGCATAATATATTTGATTAATAGTCCTCCACAACCAGTCCTTCCATACAAATTCAATCAAGTCAATTGTCAAGAAAATATTCATAAACGACTTTATCCAAGAACTCCCGTCTATTAACAGAAATAAAGCTTGGATTAATCAAATTCAGACATTAACTAAATGGTCAAGAAAGGAATCTGTTGCGATGTTTCACCTCATTTCTGGTCATAATTAGCTTCAAAAGCGTCTGCACCAATTCAATGTCGTATCACACTCCCTCTGCCCTTTATGTAACCTTTAGGAGGATTTTCTTCACCTTCAAAAGTGGCCTGCTCTTCCACGCATTTTCATCTGGGAGAGCTATTGGGCTCCGAGTCAGATCCTGAATTTACAAGTTTACTTAAATGTTCTTTTTTATCCCATTTTTGATATTTCACTTGTCTTGTTACTCTGCCATTGAAAATTAAAAAGCAGTGCTCAATATTTGCTTCTTCCTTTTACAGCAGTTTTAATGGCCAGTCATGTCAATGTCAAGATATCTGTTCTGATAATCTTTTTTCCAACCTTTACGCCATTCCTTACATCAGAATGACTAACACTCAGTCCTTCGAATCTATAATTTGTGTCTTTGATTGCTAACGCATTGTTATATGTTTGTTGTTCAAAATCCATTTTAATTTGATATTCCAATCTTATCATCTTCATATGTAAAACAATGACCAATGAGTGATAGATCAACCACCTCCAATCTTCCAAAAATTATTGATTTAAAATATTCATGATCAATTAACTACTGTTATTGCTATGTTAAGTTTGAATTTGCTATTCTCTTGTCTTTAAAATATCTCTTTTAACAGAAGAAATCGTTAGAGTGCCTGATTATGAATTCCAATTCGATTAAAATTACGCTTCTATTTTATATTTCGTTGTAACTGTAACTGTATTGTTTATATAGTACTTTTTTTACAGACAGTTCTAGTTTATGTACTCTGAGAGTTTAAGCTGTTGTATTGATAAATAAATAAGGTAAGTTGAATAGTTAATTCTTTTTAGATTACTTTTTATGACATAAAGTTTGCTGATGGAACACTTCCAGTTTTAAATGTATGATTAATATTTTACGAAATTCTTGTCATTAATTATAAATGGAATATCAGAATGACCTTCTAATCATTAATTGTAAATTCATTACCATGATTATGGTACTCATTTCTCAATTTTCAAAATCAGATTGATGTTTTAGATTGTAGATATTTGGTAATTGTGGATTCTGGAATTAAAATTTATATAATTAAAAACTGAAATTTGTGATAAATTTTCTCTTTACTAAAATTAAATTTGAAACCTTGAAATTTATATATAAATTGTTAGAGAAGATCTAAAATCTTTTGAATGAACATATTTAGAAATTTGCGATAAGGAATACATAAACGTAATAATCATTTTGGCAATTTATTCCCCATCATTTATTAGAGTTTTTGTTAAAAACTACAAAGAAGCTTTTGGTTTTTTTTTTTAAATTATTAAGTTAGTTATCGAACCTGATCTGCAAAAATAATTGGTTTTAATTAAAATTTCTCAAAGAGTTCTTAATACTGTAAGTAATATCAATTTGTGTTATTTAAAATATAAAAATGTGCATAAAGCATTGCACCCGATTTTTGTAATATTGCAAATAACTATTGTTTGGTTTGTTTAATACCAATCATAATAAATCAATTTAAATCAAAAGTTAAGTGAAACATAATCAAAACAGCTTTTTTTGTAAAGTTGAAAAACTAATCGATTAATGCTAAACGCAATACCATTTCCCCAAACATCTCTTGAGGGATTTTGCAATATATATTAAACAATTTTCTCCAAAATTACAAGGTAGTTTTCAACAATCTTATTTTAAACCTCGTTTACTAAAATCTGATGGCTAAATTAAATGTTTGATACTTTCATGTATTTTCATAATTATGTTAGATTACGTGATAGTTTAGAATTGTGAATTCTTCCTAGACATTAGCTCAAATTTCAGTTTGCAGAGATCATATTTTAGTTCGTTGTCTTGTATATTTCAAAAGAAATAAATATTAATTTGTTTAATTTATATTTTTAAACCAGAACTTTTAACTGTAGATACAAATAACTTTATAATAGGTAGCAAATAAGTGTTGTCATGCTTGGTGTGAATTAAAGTGATACTAATGTGTTTTAGTGAATACAAGATTAACATAACTGCTTACGCTGTTGCAAAATTTATCATGTTGAAATGATATTAATGGTTAATGCTTCAAATGTCAGTTTGAGAACAGCAAATTTAATTCTTGCAACTGACTTGTCCCGATCTGGTAACCCAATAGTAAGCATTTTTGCCATCAATTCAACAGATCGTGCTTTCGAATCCCACTTGCACGTAGATTTTTGTTGTGGTTTAAACTCCACTTTAAACCATAAGTCCTAGTTTAATCAGCCCTCGTGTGCAAAAATGACGCTTGAGCAACAAACCAAACTAGACTTGTAACAAACGTGAATCAAAAAAATTATTCAGAATTACTAAATAGTATTTCTGAATTGAATTAGCATTCTTGAATAAAGTTTGTTTTGTATTTCCACTCTTCAGAATCCTCTTTAAGCCCTTAGTTCTACTCTACAGTTTGTTTTTGTGTTTAAAAAAAGATTTTCTCAACAAACACATTTAATTTATATAGTTGCAAGCAAAAATAAAGATCTTTTTAATTAATACTTTAGAAACTTATTAAAATATATTTACTGTTTTTGGTTCGAAGATCTATTTATAATTTAAGACTATATTTCTATGATTAATGTACTCAATAAAAATACTTTAAGCAAAATGAACGTTGATTACTTTCAATTTTGGTTTTAATGAACTTATATTTACTATTGAAAATCAATTCCTTTCAAGAATTGCATATTTTTTCAAATATTCTCAATATTTCCTCTTGGTAAGTTATTTTTATAGTTATTTCAGGAAGGAATTGTTTATGTTTAAAATCATAAAATCAAATTATATTTTATACATGAGATGCTTATTTAATTTCTAACTTTCTCCATAATTGCTTATTTTCTTAAATACCTATTTTTCATTCACTTAAAATTTTAAATCTTAAAATCTAAGTATTTGACATAAATAAAATTTAAAGATTGAAATAGGTTGTTACTTATGACACGGCAAGCTCTCTGTTTCGGCTATCCGAGATGAAGTCAGTAGGAAGCGTCTTTCGTTTAATCAGAGTACCATGTAGGGGAAATTACAAATTTGCTCTACAAATCCTCCGATAGATGACCCCTCCAGAAGATCCACTCCCAGATTTTTGACATTGATCTGAAGGGGGAGGAAATTTTCTTCATGCCGTTGCACCCATAGTAATTGCTCAACGACAGTCCATAGGATTTTTGATTCCACAGATTTAACAAGCAGGTACATCACATGTACTCGGATGTTCTTTGCTGGCATTGGGAATCGAGCCCCACCCCTCCGAATGTAAGGCCGAAGCTCTAACCACTAGGCTACTATGGCCCATTTAAAATTTATAAGAACATAGTAATAATCAAAAATATTTAATTTTGTCTTAAATGTAAAGCAATTACGATATAAATGTTTTATACTATTTAACTAATAACACATCCAATATATTAATATTTTCCTAATTTTAACAATACTAATCATTACAGACTCAACAGAAATTTATTTTTCAAATTATTACATTCCAATCGTAAGAATCTGAAGTAAAAAATGATTAGTGCTCATGTTCTCAATTCAACAGTAAAAATGTTTTATTCTGCTATAGGCATCTGGTTCTCCTCCCAATAGTTCATGAGTTAGACTTCCAAATGATGTCTGTTATACGATTAAACTGCATTTCCAACAATATTTTGATTAAATAAGTTTCTGAAATATCAAAAGTAGAATCACAAACCAGAGCTTCTGAGATTTTTTCTATTTCGGAGATTTCTCCGTATTTACAAACTGGTCACTTTGAATACGAAGAAAATATTTTCTATATGTGTTTTAATTTTAAAATTTACTTGTAGATAAAAAAAACTAACTTACATTTTTCTGAAATTTGAAACATTTTTCTTAATCAAAAATATAAAGACTGCCTAATAAGAACATGCAAGTCTAGGATTAAAAAAATTAAAATTTATAAATGCTCACAAAATAATTAAAGTATATTGTAAGTCCTAAAATAACGGAATTAGAATGATAATAAATTTTTTGCATAAAATGGAAGAATGTCACAAATGCAAATATTTTTTATTTTCAAACTTCGCAGTATGCAAATTTTAAGTTCAACGTCGAATACGATGCTTTAGCGTCAGTGAATGAAATTTGGCTTTCAACTTCATATAAGACAAAGCGAAAGACCAACATTCATTAAGTGCGCTATTTCGATGAACGAAGTCATTTAGCTGAATCAGATGCTTGAAAATTTGATGATTGGTTAGAGAGGAGTCACACAATCCGAAGTTGAAGAAGTGGTTGGAATTTCACAAAGTGTGATTTTCACGATCTGAAACAACAGTTTGCAGATCGGAAATGGAGGTCAAATACCTCGGCAGAGTATTAGCCTGAAAACAATGCCAAATGAAGACCCTTTCTTAATGCTTACGATTTGGAAGCACAAAACACGAATATCACTCGTTAACAGTTGACTATTTGTGCAGTTGACTATTTGTAGTTGACTATTTGTACCAGAGTTTCAAAATTACCTTTCACGCCGTAGGGCAGTATACTCCTCAAGATAAAGTGTTATGCTTACAGCAAGGTACCATCGTGCCCAAGGGCAGTGAGCAACAGAGCCTGCAAACTAAAGGAAGAATTAATGGTGCAATTACCTTTCTCTCTTCATCCTGATAACAGGCGTAGTTTCATTTCGAGAGAATGTGATACTAAAAACAATGCTGTGCTTGTACACAAAAATGTTTAATTTAATGGTGGGGGAGTGATGGTCTATGATGGTATTTTCATTGATGGGTACACATCTTACTAACTCGGTGAAGGATTCTTTTCGGTGAAAGGAGCTATACTAATTGAATGGCTAGTGTATTATGTGAAAACATGACTCCAATAGAGCATATTTGGGAAATTCTGGGCTAATGATTTGCTGGATACTAACCACCCTCCCAAACTTCCCAAGAAGTGGAAAGAAGTCTTCTGGAGGAGTGGGATATAGAATAACCTCAGCGCGCATTAGTAGCCTCATTAACGCAATTTTTCAAAGGTGTTCAATATTTCTGCCCATCTGAGGAAAATATACCCCTGCTGTAAGCGATTTTCTATTAAGGAACACTTTTTTACATTTATTTTCTTCATGTGCAAAATGTGTCTTCCTATTGTACGCAAATGATCAATAAAACGCATTTTTTTATAAGAGTAGTTTTTATCCCATAGTCTTCTAAGTCTATCAATCAACCAAACAATTCTCCAGGCATAAGATCCCCAAGATGGTGGCTGAACGATTAGGGCTGTTACCTTCAGATCTATAATTATTGTGATCGAACCCTTCTTTCGGTTTGAATGTTGTGGTTCGGAATCCATTCTCAACTGTAGGTTTCTAATTAACCTTTGTGTGCAAAAAATTATCTTTGATCAACAAAACCAACCACGTGTAAGATCACCCCACTAATTTCATATCCTTTAACTATTTTGAGCAGTTTATATACACAATACCATATCTATGAAAGTTCAAATCTTTCATTTGTTTATTTCCTTTAACTGTAATTTCATCCATAAATTTTATGTTAGTTTAACGATTGAAAAATTTACTCTGTTTATTTCGACTTTTGTGTTTCATTTATGAACAAACTTAAATTAAAACCACATAAATTAAAATATATATGCATACACCAATTAAAGCTAGAGATGCTTACAAATCGAGTAAATCTATCACTTGTTGCATTGGAAGTATTTTAACACTTCAAGGATACTTTTATGTGTAATATACAAATGGTAGGATGCTACGATCTTTCTCGGGCTTGCTATATCACATGTAATATCGGCCATGAAACCAAATGATTTTAATTTAAAAATCTTGAAGTTAATCTGATAGCCAAATGACCTTCCTTCGATTCTCAGATCTGAAGTAGATATTGCAATAGTTCAATATTGGAATCAGTCTATAGGTTCTACTTCAGTTAGCCCTCGTGTTCAAACAATAACCGTTAAAAATAATTCAATAAGCCACTTTGAGAGAAGTATGCGCTCAAAATATTTTTATTTCGCACACTTATATGGTCATTCTTTGCATTAAAGGGGTAATTTAAAACCTAACCTGCAAATCTAATAGATTCCGTCTAACAGCAAATGTCACTTGATATAAAACTCAAATTACCCGTTTTTTTTTATCTAAAAACTACAGTATTTATCACTTAATTGTTGAATGCTTATAATTGTATGCCATTGTCATCTAAATGATAATTAAGTCCTTCATTAGCTTATTTTGCAAGCATAAATTTGAACTTTTTTATGTCATTGATTTAGCCAGGGATGTTTAGTCTTTATTTTCATGTCCTGATTTTGAATCATCTGAATATTTTTTGTCGAAGTACAGTGTACTATGAATGAAATGAAGCCTGATGGCCGTGACAACGCTTTGCGTACACAAGGAACGAATTTGATTTTAGATCCTGGGGCTGGGCAAGATCCAATCAATCTTTCTTCCCTTCAGTGATTTGGTAAAACTCTGTACTAAGCACGTTTGATAGCAAAACGCTAAGGGTGTCACGTTAGACTGATCAGGACATAAGTTTCACACCCTAAGAGCTTCTGTCAAGAAAACAGATATAGGCCCTTAGGCTCTGGCTCCCCTAAGAGCTATCATTCCATTGAGTTTGGTTTTTAAAACGAAAACTACAATATAGAATCTAATTTCAGGATTTTCTATCATTTTTGTACATACAGAAATATTTGATTACAAGAAAACGAAATTAATTCTTAAAAAATAAATGATCTTATAGTAAAATTTGTAATTTAGGCGTGGAAACAATAAAATCAGTGCTGTACAATTGATCATTTTGTTATATCAATCATTTGCATATTTTTATTATAATTTATAGAAAGTTTTACTAAAAAATATCTTTGTTATATATTTAAAAAAATGCCTGGTGATAATTTGTGTGCCATTCTATGATAAAAACAAAAGTGCCTATAATTACTATAAATTTTAATGGAGACACATTCTAAGTAATATGATTCCCAGGAAATGAAATATCTATTAAGTGAGTTGTTCATTTCTAATTACTTGGTATAGATAGAGCGCCCCCTGTCTGCAGCATCAACTATGACGTCATCAACAAGGAAGTGAGTCCTTCTCCAGCAACCGTAGGAATGAGACATATATCGATATGACTCTCCATGTTTACCCTATCCCTTTAACTTAATGTTTAGATGTAATTTTGTTTTATTTGTAGTATATATATCTGTTGTGCTCACACACACAAATTGTAATAAATTATTTTGAGCTCTTTAAGGAACTTATTTCTTTGTTGGTATTAAACCAGATAAGTGCTACATTGGTGTATTATTTTACTTTAAAAAGTTAACGCAAAATATATTCCTCCAATATGGTTATATTTTATGTATTTAGTAGATAATTAACGATTTCATCATGCATTATTTAGAAAAATGCTTTGTTTTTATGAGCTTATCTAGGTATTTTTAATGAGTTAATATTGTCTAATTTCCAGCCTTGTAATCTACGCAAATACTCATTCTATTCTATGAATGAATTACACGTAATGTTCATTTATTATTCATTACGCATTCAATTTTGATCTCTTTAATAACAGAATGCGGCGTTGAATGATTTGAGTTCTATTCGATAGTTCATGGATTCAAACCTCACATCTGACATAGATGCTTGTAGTGTTTCGGCAACCCTTTTAAATTGTATGTCCTGGTTTTATTAGCACACATTTGCAAAAAATGACCTTTTTAATTGCTGATAATTCAAACTAATATACATTATGATGTAATGCGATTACATAAAGTATAAGACATTGAATTTTGTAACACATATTTTATAAATTTATTTTCAATTAAAATATTTCTTTATCATATATATTCAAATAACTTAATCTATATATAATAAATTTAAAAAATTTCTTTTCTGCTTAGCTGCGTGGAATGATTAACGTTCTTTGCTTTGGTTCAACAGTCCGTATGTTCGAATCGTACTTCGGGGATGATTTTAATCAAGGGTTCAGAATCCACTTTAAAAATGTAATTGTAGATCTCATTAGTCATCGTGAACAAAAAATTGTATAAGACAAACAAAATCAAATCATATTTCGTCATAGTTGAATTTACTAAGTCCCATTCAGATCTCTGGCCTTTAACTCAATATTCTTATGAATTATTTTCTTTCGTTGTTGATATTTGTAGTGATTTCAATTCATTTTAAATCCCCATAAGATTTGGTTTAAAAAAAGACAAGTAGGAAAAATTTGCTTAATTTATTCCAATACTTTGATTTAAGTATACCTCTAAAACAAGCATTTGCAAATAAAAGAATTTAAAAAAAATAATATATTTTTTAATTTTATTTGTGACATTTGAAAATAATTTGTTTTCTGTTAAAATAAATATTCGAAATTTTTTATATTAAGAGAAATATTTGCTTTTCTATATAAGTAAAAAAATAAAACGCACACATAATTTTATTTAATATTTTTATGTCTAGAATATTAATGTATGTTTTCCTTTCAGAGAAATCTTCCATTTGTCATACCAAAATGCCTTTCTCCTTTAATCCACGTTTTTGGTTTAAAAAAAGAAAAATGCAAGGTATGGATAACAACGTTTCACCTTCCTGCTATTTTAGCAAATCGTGTTCCTCCGGTAGCTTCGACAACAAAAATACAGAAACAAGAATATTTGAAGAAGATAAATTGTTCACCACGAACAAAATACCAATAAAAAAACCAGTAAATGTTTCTGTTGAGGTGGATAATTCAATTGAAATGCATCTTAATAGTGAACGAATACTTGAATCTGAAGACATAGCAAAATCAAATCCAGATTCGCAATCAGGATTGTCAAAAATAAATCCAGAGGAATTAACTCACGTCAATAGCTCTGGTGAAACTTATATTAGAATGAAAACTGATTATAAAAGAAAGGATGTTTGCACATGTTCAAATAGAACCTATTCTGATTGCGAGACTCAAACTGAAGAAACCAAAACATTAAGTAATCTCCATCAAGAGGATTTGTCAAATAATAAAAATTGCAGTAGTAGTTTCTCATTGTCACGCCTGCTAAAATCTTTGAAGACTGAATGTAAGACCAATTTTTCAGTTTTTGGAAAGAAATTTCATAAAAAAGCAAACACTCATAAGACGCCAGACACGGAACAAGATTTTGATGAGACTTTAGTTCCTTTGGAAATAAATTACATGGGGATTATGTGTGAAAGCGATATACTTTCCAATAGACAAGCAAGGGAGCAAATCCTTCATTCGTCTGATTCTGGTGTTGACAATAGTGTATTAAGCTCATTTGATTCGTTTATGACTTCAGAATCTACGCAGTATGATGATTCTGTGCTAGAATATAATCAAATGAATGTAAACCGACCAATGATGGATTCGGTTTCCTTAAATTCAAAGACAATTCCGAAAAGTAAAAGCTTGAAGGATTTATCGAAATCAAGAGAAGCTAATCTATCGACAGGTGCTGAAGCAAGAAATAATTACTATCTTCAGAATAAAGTTGGAATTGGTTCTAATAAAGTATTTACTAAGCAGCAGTTTGAAACTGCACGTTCCAATACTAATTTGAATATGGCGGGAAAATTGGAGCAGAACTCAACATATAACTTTAACAGAGGGTATAGTTTTGATAATGAATTAATATTCCATTTCAATACCAATGATTTTTCGGATGATTCCAGTTCTAGTAGTGATTCTGATGAAGTGTTCTTTCGTCCTCGTAAAACAAAGGATAATTTAGATAATGGTATGCAAATAACAAGCTCTTTTAAGCATTCCAGGAATTGTAATTTATCGAAAAACTACTATCAAAGTGAGGAATGTATTCCCCCTCCTCCACCCTCTCCAGAAAACTTAAATTGCAGCATTAATAATTATTCTGAAACTTTACACAAAAGTTATCAGAGCTTAGATATTCACAAGCTAAAATGTGATGAAATAGACATTGACAATGGATATACTGAATTACATTCCAAAATGTTTGCTTACCCTCAATATTACTCGACAAACTTTAGTAATGATTTTGAAAGAAAGTCTTCTGACTCTGAAGATAATTGTATTAATTCTGAATGGAATATTTTTCGTCCCGATTCCTATGGTTCTTCTGGATATGAGTTCTCGAAACAAAATTTGCGACATTTTCCTAAGAAACAACTTCAAATAAATTATAAGGACAAAACTTTATCAGACACTGAAATAGAATTTAAATTTCCCATGGAACTTACGAAATCCAAATTTAACGAATTAAGATCATTCCAAATGGCATCGGGAAATTCTGAGCGATTCTTATACCGTTCCAGTTCTGAACCTGTGTATTCAGAACAGTTTTACACAACAGAATCTAAAACATCTTGTTATGACTATAATTTGTATGATAAAACTTATTTTGATGAAATATATCGAACATATGCGAAAAATACTAAAAAAGATGAAAGATTGGATTACAGAAGCATACCTCGAAACGAGAATGTTTATTCGAATTTTAATGGCAAATCTTTGAAAGAACATTTATATGACAACAGGATTATTCCGGAACAGCAAATTTCTTATGAAAACTTCTCAATCCCTCATTCTTTATCCTCCCTCGAAAATTCAGAGATTCAAGAGCTAAAAATGGTTAAAAAATCCTCTAAGTTTCAACCCAAATATTCTCTAGATGAGTTATTTTATACTTCTGATGGATATCATAATAGCGAGCATGAAATATGTTTTCACTCGAGAGAGCAAAAACGTTCTTTGCTAGAGAAGCTTCCATCTTCAAATACGAATGATTCGGAATTTACAATTTTCAAATTCTATGGATTTATTGATGGCCCTTTAGCAAATACTTCTCCAAAAAGAAATCTCTGAACTATTTTCCTAATTAGTATAAATACAATTAGAGTATTTAGAATGAATATTGCAAGAAGTGGAACATGGAAATAAATCATTGAGATGTTTTCTTGCTCATGGAAAATATATCCGAAGATATATAACTTTACTCAATGACTTCAAAATTTTTCTTCGCCATTTCATTCAGCCTGTGTATTTTCATTTTGAAATGTGCTTAACATGTCAATATGAACTTGATGAATACTCGACGAAAGTATTTTATTAATATTTTTCTTCACGGTTTGCATTTTAGATTCCAGAGGTAGAACATTTTGAGGAACTTTTTTTAAGATTTTTCAACCTTTCAGACTTCTTATTTTGCTGAAACGTACGAATTCTAAGAATTCTGGGAATTTTCTGGTAAAATAAGAAATTGTATGATACAATTTTTGACTTTGTATTAATAAAATACTTGAGCTTTTTACTTCGTGTACTTTTAAGTAAATTAAGTTTTGTAAATCGCAATATTATATAACGTTATTAACATAAGCTCTGAGGCACTCTATTCTTGGTTCCACAGCTCATGAGTTCAATTTCCTTACAAGATTCTATATTCCTAACTACACACTTTGTATTTTAGATCTAATTATTCTCAATAAGAAAAAGTACGTTAGGTAACAAACTAAGCAGTTAAGAGATAAATATATCAGAAATTTAGACACTGTCTGTAATTATTATTTTTAATGATTATTACGTGAATATCTAAGTTTTGTATTGGAATTCTAAATTATAATTTTACTCATGTGTGTGTGTGTTTTTAATATATATATATATATATATATATATATATATATATATATATATATATATATATAATTGTCATTAAATTTTGTGTGAAATGAATTAGCTTTATATTAAAAAAAAGAGAAAAAATAGGAACTAATTTTAAGCAAATTTCTTTGGTGTTGACAGTAACGCTCTTTTTCTCTGCCTGCAAAGATAGATTGATGTGTCAAAATTTCAAGATTAAACATTGTTTGCTTAATTTTTGAAAATAAGACAAAGTTCTTATGCAAAGTATGGAAGCTATTGATAATGAAATTAAAGGGAGATTGATTTATTCAGCCGGTTTTCAAAATAATGAAACTGCACCTTTAATTTATAAACAATTTTTGTCAGTGGGCTTAGGCTGACACCCGAGTGGGCAGCGCAATTGCTTTATGTTCAAAAGTTCATAGATTCTAATCCCATCTTGGGTATGGATGCTTGTTGTGATTCAGAACCCACTTCAAATCTATATATCGGTCTAATTAGCTCTCGTGGGCAAAAACTCCCGTTGAGTGGCAAACTAATTAATCCTTTATTAGTATGAAATAGGAGAGAAATATACCTTGGATTTGTCTATAAATCGAGTGTTTCAAGTGCAGAATAGTGTTAAGGGAAATATTGTACAATTCTTCAAACGATGTAATGAAACTTCTGAGATGTGCTGGCGGAGGATATTGATTCCGTATTAAACCCTCTAAAACAACTCATAATTAATCCTTTATATGTAGGTTGTGGGTGACTTTGCAGACTTGAGTAGATATTTAGCTTCATTCTTCTGTTCATCAAGGCATGATAGGGGACAAGTCACACTGAATGGAAATGTGCATTATTCAGGAAAATTCCATCTGCAAGAAACAGATTACAGGGTAGAACTGCTCATCAAAAATTTCGCTGAATTTCAAAATGGTTATTCCAGGGTTACGATTAGCTCATCAGAAAAACACGTTTCCCTATATCACATGACAAGTTAATCTCCATGCTCTAGACTTGGAAGGAGAAAATCACGATCGTACTTGTATGTAGGTGTCCTCCAAACGTACATCCATAATGTTGTAAGGGAAAGTTTGTGTGTGAAAGACTATTCCTCATGCACTATATTACCTTCTTGCATTTATCAATCTACTATATTTAACGAGTAACAACATTGTAAGACTTTTGCAAATTATTACTCTGCGGTAAATGTTTGGTTTATGAAGACTCGTGCTGTAATCATTGACAACAAAGTGAAGCATCATTTGTCATTTATAGTGACAGGGAGGGTGACCACGTATACTCCCTCACTGGGTTGTTGGAGCTCCGTGGGTTGAGGACTTGTCCACTTTAATACGTGATGTCCAAAGTCCTTCAGCTAGTGGGGGGTAGTTTTGGAGAGGATGCTAGCTAAGATGTGACTTTGTCACCTGACAGTGGTTCAAAATTAGGAGGCACTTGACAATGGACAAGTATTCCAAATCCGTTAACCTAAAGATACAGTCCTGCTCTCGCCTACACAGCTATATATGTATGTATATAATCATTTACATTGAATTCACATAGACTGATTAAACTGTGCTATCACTTTTGTTACAACTATTCGCATTTTCAACGTAATAAGCTGCTTCAATTCCAGTCTTTTTCGTTCTTTTCATTGACTATTTTGCTGAGCAGCTATTTATTTTCCGGCGCTGTTTCATAATTTTAGACAGAACTTTTGGAAATACCTAAACATTAGGATGCTCCTGTCGTACTTACTCTAGCTAAATGATCTCCTGCAATTTGTCTTTGAACATCTGAGAGGACCAATACTTTGTTTTTGAAAAATCTAAGAATTATAGAATTTTAATAAATTTGTCACGTACTACAATAATACACTGTTCACACACACACACAAATTAAATACCTAAGTTGTGAGTTTATTATGCAGCTGTAGAATGATTATTTAGTGATTTATACCTTTTTCATGGGCAGAAATAGTAGGCTATGCAACAAATCGAAAAAATGTATTTCATTAGCATTTGGGTACGAAAGAAACAAAAACAACTTGTACGCCAAAAAAATGTATTTTCTTCAAATAAAATACTTTGCAGTGAGGAGTGTGATTTCCTTGAATGACCAGCAAGTTTGAACATATTTCAGGCATCGGATCAGTAAAACTATTAATGAAGGGCTGGGAAATTCTGTACCACTCCTCCAGAAGAGCACTTTCTGTTCTTGGAAAGTTTGTGGAGCTGTTAAGTGTCCTGTGTCTAGAGTGTCCCAAACATGCTTTTTTTATTCATGTCCGGAGAACATGCTATCCTCTTCATTCGTAGGAATCCTTCACACCAGTTAGCATGATGTAGACTGCAATTTCTTTTTAATATTTCAAACTACAGTACAGCAGTAAAAGGGACTACAAAAGTTCTTAGATTCTCATCGATATGTAGGCGACAGTTTAGATCTCCATTTTCAATGGTATATAGTTGAGTGCGTCAATAAGTCGAGATGTTGGCAAAGACTATTTCTCCCTCATCGCCAAATCTGATACTTTTGCACTCGAAAGCAGAACTATTTGTAGTGTCACTCCAAATGAAAATACCCCTATTACCAGGATTCAGAGAAAAACGCAACTCGCGTATGAGGAAAAAGTATGGCATCATTTATCTCTCCTCCATTTCAAGTTATCTATTGCCCACTTCTTTCGAGGACGACGTCGCCTTATTCTTAACGTGATGCCATTGGCAGATTAGCATACAGCCACATAGTTTAAAAGCAATTTTGGCGAGTTTATGTTGGAATTTTCAATGATCTCTCTCATACACTCGCACAACGAAGGCGTTGAAGAGTGGCATAATTCAGTGTCTCCCAAGCTGTTAACTTAAAATAATGGTCTTTATTGGTTGTTATTGTACGACCCCGCTCAGAACTCGAAATTTTAAAATATTTTTCACTCTCAAACCATCTTTTATGTCATTGGAACATTAGCAGTTTTCTGGGATATGTCCTTCAATAGATGAACATTGTATTTATCAGCAATAGTCAAACAATGACATCAAAATTTGAATGGTATCACTCTCAAACTATCCTTTTTGTCAACTAAGAACATTTAATCTGTCGATGATGCATACGCAAGCTTCTTTGTAGAATATATGACCCACATCTTGTCTTATTGGATATTGTGCCATAAAAACAAACCTTTAAAGTAAATCTGTGCTAACTCTAATCATCAATTACGACACAATAACCCTTTGATCAATAGTGCTTCTGTTACATACGGTATGGCTATCTTTGAGGAGAATGGGCAAAAATTCAATGGCCATGAAAAATAGACGCTCACGTTCTAAAACGTGCCTTAAATTAATATTTGAATTATTTATTTCATATAAAATAAAAATCGCATAAGATAGTTATTAAAAATAAGAGTATATCATTGAAAAATTCTTGATAGTAGTTTCCATAATCGGGAAAGGCAAGGAAATGTGTAAACTTACTCTACTTCCTAAATAATTTGTAGAAAAATTTTTTATTTTAGGATAAATTTCAAAGATTTCAATGCAAGAATCAGAAAGAACTATTTACAATTAATGCTTTTAATTTTATTTAATAAGTTTTTTTTATTTTAGTTTGTTCCGATTGTATATATTAAT